>OZ020251.1:21441780-21656159 GCA_963971285.1 Astropecten irregularis | reverse complement strand
CTCCCAATGAGAATTTGATTTGCTTGCAGATGAAGGGATCGTGTATGTTTGGGGTGAGAATAAAAGAGGACAGCTTGGTGAAGAACCATCAGCTGAAAATGGTTCCAAGAATGACTCCATCCCCCTTCCTAAGCCCCTGAGCAGGGAACTATTCGCTGGCAGGTCTGTCTTATCCATGCATTCAGGATGGACACACATAGTTGCAAAGCTAGGTAGGTCGGCAAATTTAATCATTCATACTTCCTATAGACCGATCCAACGATCCGATCAGATCGATCCGATATACTGTCTGCCATTACTGCAGTGTCCCTGTCTGCCTTTTGTCCAGCAACAAAATAATTTACGCTCCGTTGCACTCTATAATTGCAGGGTGTACATGTACGTCCCATGATTAGGGGATGTACACCCTGCAGTATAGAGTGCGGTGGACATAAATTCTTTTGTTGCCGGACAAAAGGTGGGTGGTGATATTGCAGCAATGTCGGCTGTTTCCTACCCCCATGGTCGCGGTGTCAGATCGGTGTATAGAAATAAATTGTCTGCATGTTCATGATGCAAGTTGCTTAGTGCATTGACCTGTTTGAACTCAAACATACAGTGCCTTGATGAACACTGATTTTCATACATGTATATGGATTTTTATGTAGATGATGGATCATTGGTCACTTGGGGCCGGAATGACTACGGTCAGCTTGGCCGGCCTACAGAGTCTGTGGGCGGAGATACAGAGGGGGATGGAGACAGCGGTGATGAGAACGGGGCGCAGAGTACCAGTCAAAACAGCTGCACACCAGAGGAGGTTCCAACACTTAAGGGATGCACCCAGGTATGAGATAACATGTGACTGTAAACTAATGATCCTCCATCATAGTGAATTAATTCCTGTCTTTGCTTTCTTCACTGGTAAAGCCAGTCTTAAGTTACTGTTTGTCATTGTGTCCCTATGGTTGGTAATAATAAATCAAGAAAGATTTGAGGCTTTGCATGGTGACAATTGGTATGTGGATCGGTTTGCGGAAACACTGTACAGCCTACTAGTACTACTGACACCTGACCGAACAGGCAATCCCCACTCACACAATACGCCCCAGCGAGCAGCCACTGGATCCACACACACTCCAGTGAGCACCAATCAGAAAAGCCCTTCCACACATCGGATCCTCTCACACCCCAGTGAGCACCAATCACAAAGCTCCTCCACGGAACAGGATCCCAAGGAATCATATATAAGGACCTCACATCCCTCATTTCAATTGTCTCCTGATGAGGACTAGAGCAGGGTAGTTTAAATGTTGAGACCTTAATTGCGAGAAGTATGAACGATATAGAAGTGCAAAGTACGAACAAAATTCAACTGTGCGAAGTACGAACGAATATGATCACATGGTGTTTCTGCAAACCGATCCACATAATAATAAATCAATGAACCCAGGGGTTGATCAATGAACCCAAGGGTTGATCAATGAACCCAGGGGTTGATCAATGAACCCAGGGGTTGATCAATGAACCCAGGGGTTGATCAATGAACCCAGGGGTTGATCAATGAACCCAGGGGTTGATCAATGAACCCAGGGGTTGATCAATGAACCCAGGGGTTGATCAATGAACCCAGGGGTCGATCAATGAACCCAGGGGTTGATCAATGAACCCAGGGGTCGATCAATGAACCCAGGGGTTGATCAATGAACCCAGGGGTTGATCAATGAACCCAGGGGTCGATCAATGAACCCAGGGGTTGATCAATGAACCCAGGGGTTGATCAATGAACCCAGGGGTTGATCAATGAACCCAGGGGTCGATCAATGAACCCAGGGGTTGATCAATGAACCCAGGGGTCGATCAATGAACCCAGGGGTCGATCAATGAACCCGTGAAGCCGTACGATTGATCGTAACTCCAGGTACGAAGGATAAACCATCATATCCTACGTAGGGCTGCATGATCGATAGTAAGTTACGATGAGTTTGGTGAAATCGACCCAGGTAACCCAAGGTACAGGACCATCAGGTCAGAGCACCTGGAATGCTTAAGAGGTCACGTGTGACAGGCTGGTTGCATAACACTGAAATAAAGATAACAGTGACACAAAGCCTGCAACGTTCTACTCCATCGTTCATTATTCGTTGACTACAACACAAGGTTTATGAAGCTGTGCATTGTGGGATACTTACCCACAGTACTCACAACATGAGGTTGGTTACTTTGGCCAGAGTTTTGTGTCAGAGAGAAGTTACGCGCAAATTCATTCTAAGGTCTTAACACTTCGCTAATACTGACATTTGTTGATGGAGGATTTGAACAGCTCATGAATATTCATATCAGAATGATTATTCCTGTGTCTTTACAGATTGCTTGTGGAGCTGAACACAATCTGGCAATTACAGGTAACTCAACATATGTAATAATCATTGGTCGTTGTTCAGTCAAATCATCACTCGTTAAGATTTTCAGATTATCAAATTTTTCAATTTGTTTTATTTTATTTTTTATTTTTTTTGCAACTTAGTCAGTTTTTCAAATTTTAGCTTTCAACATTTCATTTTTGATTTGATTTGATTTGATTTTAATAATTGTTTTGATTTTGATATTATTATTATTATTATTGTTCTGGTTTATTGTAAAAAAATATGCTTTTGTAGCCCAGAGGCTAAATTGCTACATTGTTTCCAGATATAAAAGAACACAAACAGACTATTTACAATAGATTTTGCTATGCTAGATGGCAGTGCATAATTTGATGTATTGTTCTTGTATGTATGTTTATTTGAACAGAGGATCAGATCCTACTAGCTTGGGGCTGGAATGAACATGGTATGTGTGGTGATGCAAGAGTCATTGATGTACGCATACCCAAGAAGGTAGACACACGTTTAGGTGGTAAACCAGTACTCATTGGGTCTGGTGCCGGACACTGCCTAGCATTGTGTGAGTAGGATCAGATACCAGACTGCACTCGTTGTAGTTTGGTCTGTATGGACGTGATGACTGAGCCTGCTGCTATCCGTTGGCCGTGGTGCTGTGAGTAATGCACAACAACATTTGTTCTTCTTCCATAACCACTTGTACTACTATTCAGGATTTCTTACCATAAACAAATACATCATCTTTCCTTTTTTAAATTCAGGAAAGTTTGATTGAAACTTCCTTCCTCAAACTATAGACAGTAAATATCAAGAGCACTGTAATATTGCCATTTATTCAAATTTCAATATCTCCAGCCCTTTGAAATAATGAAAGTATGCAATGTGATTTCTTGGTAATCCAAGGTACATGTAAACCTGAATTACGCATACTTTTTTTCAAATTCTAATACAGTAACTATCGTGTAGTACAAGTGTTGTAAAGTGGAAAGCACAAATGAAGTTGTTATGCTGGTGACTTTAAGCCATTTTTATTTTTCACATTTATCTTTTTGCATTTATTCATTATTCTAAACATCTCCTTTATTGTCTATTTTTCATATTTATCCTTTTGTTTATTCTTATTGTTCGTATAGGCATTTTACATTTTTTTGTTCAGATTGTTATTATGAATAGAAGATCGGCTGTGATGAGTCAGTTGTAAGAAGCAGTTCTCACATGAGTGTCATTTGATGAAAGAGATTTTGGAGTGAAGAACTCAAATCTTGACACAAGAAACATGAACCTGGTATCAAATTGAATATGGATGTCTGCCATTATTCCTTTGATATATCCAAAAAACATGAGGGAACTAGTCCATCATACACTTACATGTATATCAGGGCTAACTGTTCATTCATTGTGGAATGGTGTGACTATCCGTCCATTTTGTACTGCCAGGTTAAACATGTTTATTTCTGTGGAAGCAGAAACTAGAGATATCAACTCTACCCATTCCCTTTAATCTGGGAAGACTTTGGGTAGAAGTTGTATCTCTCTAAACCTGTCATCTAGACAGACCAGTTATGGCTGTCAGACATCTCTACTTGACTTGTCTTCATTTAATTGATTGAAGTAACAGGTCTTCATCATGCCACAGGTTGGGATGGAAAGCTCAAAGCTCAAACTTGCCATGGAAAGGCAAACAAAAAATGGTTTCCAATTCACAAACTCAGTTCCGAGAAGAATCGGTCTTTTGCGATGATAAACTTGAAGATCAAGTAAAATGTGAATAGGAATTATGGCAGAAGTTCTGCATTAATTTATTAGGGATCAAAGATTAAACTGATATGGAAACGATTATCCATATCATTCATGTCATTTAGGCATAACAAAATAATGTGAGAGCAGGTTTAACAGATGACCTTGACTTTTATGTCAAGGTTCAAATGTCAAATCATGTCAGATGTAACATTAGAAAGGTCAACTTTTCGTCCTGATATTAAGAACTTTTCAGGTGATAAACCAATAATGTTTGAAATCGTGCAAATCAAATGTTCAAGTGATAACTGTGTTTATCAAAGAATAGATACGTGTATGTGGTAAGACGAACCAATAGTTTAAGTTTGTTTCTTTCTGGCTTTGACACCAAGGACATCTGAAGATTCGGTGTCCTGCCATAAAGGGAACTTTCTCAGAAAAGCAAATTTCCATGGGAACTGAAACTGCTTGTCTGTACTTTTCAGCCCACGAAATACCATTTTGTAAGGGTAATCCGAAATTGCGTAACCATGTGGCACTTAAGTTTAGTTTTAGTAGCTTATCTAATAGGCTGAAGATTCAATTCTCTTCAAGTAATGGTTTTCCTTGGAATGTCGTCGTTCAGTTAGTCATATTCATGCCACACTGAGAAAGCATACTGTAGGTTTTTTCCAATTCCAATCCCATTCTGCCAATAATGTAGATAGGGATATTATTCCGTGTCGAGGCAGTTGCCATTAGCCATAGCAGGTTCCTAACAGTAGCCCTAACAATTTCAAAGATGTTATAGGAAATCTTCTCAATTTTAGTCCTTACAAACTCAGACTCAAATATTCAAATATTGGCCGATCTCATTGTATAGATATTGTAGGACACTATATACATGAGACAAGACATGCTTTAACCTAGTCCACATCGTCATTAGAATGTGCCATATGACAACTGCACAGCAGGATGTTACATGCCAGGTGATACAATTATGCAGAACATACTTAGCCCTAGAAGTCATAAATACTGTTAGAAGGGTACAGCACATTTTAAGTCCATTATTGTCATCAATTTGCATTAATCTTTACTAAAACTCCATCTTTTAAGAAGAATTGAATGACGTTTTAGGACACTTAGGCTGGATATATGATTGGTTTTAAAGTAAACAAAACGTCTTACTAATAGAGTCAATCTTCATGATATAAATATTATCATTATTTGTGGTAGTAACATTGCAATGCACTACTTCATGATCGTTGGAGCACATGTCATTAATCACTAAATAAGGCTTTGGTAGTAAAACAAATCCGCCACTTTAAGAATAAAGCCTTTGAGAAAGATCCTGCTAAGATTGAAATGTCAGGCCCTCTTAACTCTAACCATTTTAAAAATAGCATTGCCAATCGCGTCACCGTCACTCATACATGTACAACTCTAGTTTTTGTTAAAAATTGTTACAATTAATTGGACCTGACATTTCAGCGTGAATAATAAACACTGTACTTGATGTTTATATTTACTAAACTCTTTTACTATTATGTGATCAGTAATCACCAGCCTACCATATGTTTTCATTCATGTCGAAGTTGTCCTAATAATGACGATGCTAAGATAGTGCTCATGGTCTGGTCCCCGTCTCATATTTCTGCTTATTGGAAGCCGGTAAACAGTTAATAATCTGCTTTTCTTGAAAAGCTCGGAGAATTTAAAACTTCATCATTTGGGACTTGAAGCCACTAATACCATAATTGCGGTAATTTTGTGATTATGCATGTTTATAATGTATATGATCGATTTTGCCTATAGAGGTTGCTACAGTCACTTAACATGCTTAATGGCCTAACTTTACGAGTTTGTAGGATTGTTTGTTTGACTGGGCTGAAAAATTCCTTTTTCTTTCTCTCTCTAGGACTCGTTTTCAGTTTTGTTTTGGGGTTTTGTTTGTTATTGGTTTGATTCATTGGTTTTTACTAGTTCTTTTTATGCTAGGTAATTATGATGTATTGCCGCGAAGTATGCGTTACATCGCCGCCTTTGATTTGTTTGGTTTAAAATTTCAATTTGGTCGAAATGTTTTCGTTATAAATTTATTGGGGCGTTTGAGGTTATTTTACTTGTTAAAAGCATGGGAATATTTTCTTTCATGACATTTACATATGATTCAAATTTATTTGTGGAATTATATCAGTGCCCAATTTCATAGAGCTGGTTAAGCACCAAAATTTGCTTAACCTTGGTAAATAAAATCAGTATGCCAGCCAAAACTCCTTGTGGATGCTATGCTCAGCAAACAATGGCCCAATACAGTCAAACGTAGTAAACATCGCATGAACATTTGGTTGCTAATTCTGTTTGATCAAGGAAGACTTTTCATGCTTAAGCAGATGTTGTGCTTAAGCAGCTCTTTGAAATTGGCCCCAGTTCTTAAACAGTTAAAGATGCAAACAGACATAATTATGTAAAATAATGTTGATGAGATTTTTGGAAATGCTATTGAATAATTTAGCCGTGATTGGCTGTGACGTCACATTGGAGCCGTAGGTATGGTCGGTACGCTCAGCAAGGCAGTGAACTTCCGTTGCCCTTGGTGATATGAAGTGAACCCTAATAGTATAGTAATACCACAGCGTTATACCACTATCTATCTATCTATTCTTGAGGAAGTTATTTTCCCTCCAAAATTTGTAGCATCACGTTGTTCATGACGTAACACCCTCATTCGTGCGCGAGCATCTTTACTTTGGATGTGCAGGATTCGATCGGTATAGAGCAATGATAGTCTGGTTCCCGGACCCAAAAAGCTCCCTACTATTGTCCGTCAAATATAGGATTTAATAAGAGTCGTCAGGGAATCTTTGGGCAGGGAACTAGAGCAATGATGGAATGCAACTGCGCATGTGCTGTGCTGGGATAATTTCAGACTATATTTTTGAATAATTGTCTTACAATTTGGTCAGTATTTGTACATATTAATGACAACTCGCAAGCTTCATTATGATGTACAGCATCATGATGTTTGTTGATTAACTAACCAATGTTTACCTCATCTTGCATCATAAAATCAATCAACTGAATCTCACTATCATGTTGAATATTGGTTTATTAGATTAGCCAATAGTTTGACATGAAATTATGATGTTGTATATCGGGAATACTTGAAATAACCATTCTCAATCTGGGTGGATGAATATACGTAGTACGTACGTACTGAATGTTGTCCACAAAAGGCCAGTCAACTTCCTACGTACATACAAGTATTAGATATACAGTGTACGCGTAAACGGCGCTTGTTATAAATGAACACCTATCCGCTGTGTACCAGTTGAACCTGCTGGGTACCAATGACTCAAGGGACCGGACATTAATTTTATGAATAAATCAAGGATGTTCCCCTATGATTGTCAAAAAGCAGGGCTGTGATTTGTCAGGAAAAATTATGATGTCGGGATTTTCCCCTCACTTTACCTGTACAAAAGTGTAGATGTATGACTTTCAGGATTGGCTGTTTCCAGGATTTTGTTTTTATAATAGTACAATCACATCCCTGAAACAGTACCGTATTGTGTTATGGACACTATTACATTGAACCATGGAGCTATATGATTGAAACTTACGGTGGTGTCTAACCATTGCTATGGAGTAACTTTTCACACAGATGAATATTCTGTATAAAACCACCTCAACTTTGTCTCTGTGCGGTCACTAAAACTGACTTTTGAGTTCAAATTGATCAACTGAATGCGCGTATTAATACTTTACTCAATTGTTTACGTCACTCAATTTCATTTGAATTTGTGTTTAATCTCTTAGAAAAAAGGGGGAAATGTGAATTGTATTTCTTTTCATTGAAGTTGCTCTGTAAGAGGACGAGGTTGAGTTGTATGTGTGACTACACGATGTGTAGAGAGCTTGTGACCGTTACTGGCGGTAACTCATTGTGAAACGACTGAGACAGTTTCTATATAACAGTATGATAAAGATCTAGTCTTCGCTCAAGCCTGAAGACTCTAATACTATGGTCAATTCTCCATTCAATAGATATTTTCTTACTAACTTTTCAAAATGTGAAACATTACAAATTATTTCAGAGATTGGATTGATCATGTAGGCATAGACGTAGCCTTAATGGAGTTATGGAATTAAACACTTGATCGTGTTATATCCCATAATTATTGACAAGGCTATTGCACTATGATCTTTGTATAATGAATTAAGTTCACATCTGTAAAATAAAGGAGCATAATATTATATGCAAATATATATATATGTATACCATAATTGTATTTGGCTATCCTTTGTCTTTACTTTATTTCAGACGCACCGTATTCTTCCACCATACACGTGTGCCGTATTGCATTTCCGTTCACGCATTTAACATAACTTAAAGGTACTTTCATACTTTGGTAGCATACCGAAACAGAAATCTTCACATATTTTCCTATAGGTCCTATTATTACAAGGTATTGAGATGGTGATGGTAAAAACATACCGTTGAAATTGTTCTGCCCGAAATTTGGTATTTATCCAAAAAAGAGTAAAACCAACACCCAAAAACAATTTTGATCTTTTAAAATAACGGTGAAATTTTTTAAAGAAATACTATGGGCGTTTTTGTGTTTTCTCAAAAGGTAGGCACCGTATGGGACTGAAAATTTCACAGATGACTGTTACTGCATCTTCCTTGATATTTTTGCTAATACATCTGCTTTTCTTTGACAAAAACCAAAGTATGATATTACCTTAAAAGACATTATCTATCTTGACTGAAAATAAAAATAAGCAAGAAAGTCAATCAATCAATAATTTTGTTGGACTAATAATGTAGCTCTCTTAAGGCTTTATAATCCTATATGGACTGATGTGACTTGTTCATGGACAATCCACAATACTTTGCAATCAATGTACACCATAACTCGTCTCTTTGGTTTGATTCTTCACTTTATTACACCAGTATTTTAAGTCTGGTTCTTTCTCATTTATATTGCCAGTTTCTTTATTTTAGTTGACATAAAGAGCTCAAATTTGCAAGCTTTATTCCTCTAAATCATTTGAACAAAAGTTAACAATCATAAATCAGGTAGGCCTATTGTATCAATAATCAGATGAAGTAAATGTTCCATTTAAACTATATAAATATTTTGCAAAACAATTTGCACCTTCTTTGTGTGTCATTACGTCACAATACTGCCAATTCGGGGGGAAATGTTGAAAATGTAAATCCACTAACCATATGCACACATCAAGACATGCTTGTTAGGTGCACCAATTGGCTTTCCGCCAAAAAGGACGCAAATTTTCATCAATGAAACTTGCCTCGATAATATTAGATTATGTTTTGCTCAATATTGTGACATTAAAGGTAATACCATACTTTAGTTTTGTCAAAGAAATACAGATTCATGAGCGAAAATATCAAAGAAAGATACAGTAACAGTAGTCTGTGAAAATTTCAGTCCAATACGGTGCCCACTTAAGTTTTTTATTTTATTTTTGATCTGTAATCGATCAAAAATAATGTTGTCACTGGTTTTACTCCACTCTGGATAAATACAGCATTTAAGGCAGAAAAATGTTAACGGTATGTTTCTACCATCACCATCTTTATACCCTGTAAGCTATCGGTAAATCTGTGAAGATTTCTGTCTCGTATGCTACCAAAGTATGATACATGTACTACCTTTAATGAAGCAATGACTAAGGTGAACCTTTAGCGCATACTCTATGGGTGAACATACCTGTATACTAGTGCGACACATTATGTACATTAACACAGAATTATGAATATTTGGCCTATGCTACATAACAAAATAAATGTACAACAAATTGTTTAATATGTAAATTCCTGACAACAAGTCGAATAAATTGAGTTTATTAAAACGTGTTAATTATAAGCTAATTAGGCTCTATATACTAGTTTAACAACGATTAAATCTTCGAATACACGAACCTTACTATATGGGAAATAAGCAAGACTTATTCAGAGTATAAAGAGGTCACGCAGGACTAGTATAAAGAGGTCACGCCGTGACAGTGATCCTGCTTTCAGTATGCTGATGGGCCTATTGCCAATCCTATAGTTTGAGAGATTTTTAGCCGTATACTTTTGACGGTAATATTCACACAAATTACACAAGTGATAACTGCTAAACTTACACCACGTGCCGATACAATAATTATTAAACTCATTGCATGCACTTTTAATATCAAACATCAAAATTTACGATGTAACACAAAGAAAAATAATCACAAATTTCCATCCAAAAATGTCAATATAGATTGAAAGAGCTTCCTTTGATTTTGTCAAAATGATGCAAATTATAGTTATGTATTCAAGTTCTTCACTTGAAAATTAACTAGTCATCTCGTACAATGGCAAATAACAGTGATTCGGTTTAACACAAAACATATTTGCTATTTATTATTGTCTAGTTATTCACCTTTACTTACTTATTCCGTCTCTTACTTGAATTGTACAACTTGTCACGGCCTTCCTTCTCGCAAATGAACGGATAACTCGCGCCATCCACTTCATTCTCACTGCTTTTATAGAATGGTTGATGCCCACTTTGGGAGACAATTAAACCTGTAACACAATAGGAGAACAAAATGTATGGTAGGGTATGTGTAATATAACGTCATTATGTTGTCATGAACAGTACCACCAGGTTTCCATTACAACATGAAATGTTCTCATTACAAGTCATTTTCTTATATCCGACCTAGTCATGTTAAAAACACAGCAAGTGAATACACATTAATAATATAATATGTCATTGTAAGATCATACCTTTGTTATGACCATGGTCGCTGTACACCAAGTATTCACCTCTCCCTGTAAATATCGAAAACAAAGACAATTGGCATAAAGATATGACATTTCCCGCTCAGCTACGTCTGGATCGGCTTCAAGTATTGAACAATTAATGTTGATATCAAGTGGCTTGGTATTTGTTCAGTAAATAGCTGCCATATACGTGTTCTGTGGGCGATAGATGTGCATTAATGATTCACCCGTAGACGTTTCATCTCTAAATTAAAGTGTATTAGGCTAATTGTTTATTATTGTGTAATGCATTGAATTCCGTTATTCAATCATTTTGTTGAATGGTATGGGAACATGGAACTATTGGTTGTTGTTCAAGATGATAATGATGGTGGTCGTGGATGAACCGATCTGTTGACTGATAAAGTGATACATATACATGTATGTCAAACTCTTTTTGTGATTCTCCCTGGTAGCAGCAGTGATTAATACTATAGTTTAAGTTTCTTTATTGTTATGTATTTCTTAGCATACCTTGGCGAATATACACTGATGCATTCAGAGTTCCAGTGCGAGCTATGCAAGAGATGATATCACCCTCATTGCTTGATGTACGGGATGAATCTATCACTAATACAGACTGTATCACGCACGTAGAGAAGCTGGTAGAGGTGATCTGAACGCCCTCTGTCGACATCTCCAAATCTTCCCACTGTGACGTGTCTGTGTGATACATTCTCCAGTAAATGATGGGTCCGGTAGAGGCGCTGGCCGTGCAGACGTAGTGAAGATTGCTGTACATGTTGGTGTGGTTACGGTACAGACTGCGTACATTTATACCCCAATCTGATGAAAGCAAAAAATGTATCATTAATGAGCTCGACTCGGCTCGGCTTGGCTCGTCTCGGCACGTCTAGGCCCATCTAGTCTCGTCTAGTCTCGTCTAGGCTCGGCTCGGCTCTTCTCGGCTCAGCTCGTCTAAGCTCGTCCAGGCTCGGCTCGGCTTGGCTCGTCTCGGCTCGTCTAGGCCCATCTTGTCTCGTCTAGTCTCGGCTCGGCTCGGCTCTTCTCGGCTCAGCTCGTCTAGACTCGACTCGGCTGGGCTGGGCTGGGTTGGGCTCGACTCGGGTCGTCTAAGCTCGTCCAGGCTCGGCCCGGCTCGACTCGTCTCGGCTCGGTTCGGTTCGGTTCGGTTCGGCTCGACTCGGCAATGAAAATAAGACAATATATAAGCATACTTACCAAGAGATCCACAACTGTAAAGATTCTTTATCTGCTCCGGAGTCAAAAGGTGATCGAATACCATCAGGTTGCTGTAGGCTGCTGAGCTTGCCTTGGAGGACCCCGGCAATTTATTGGAGTTTCCTAAATACAACTTTGTATAGGAGTCGGTGTTCGAGACGGTGGTGTCACCTTCATTGTCTGGAGCTATAATTGTCCCGTCTAGGTACATGACGAGCTCAGCATTCTCATGGGTCAGGTCCACGGTGGCAGCCAGGTAAAACCATCGATCCAGTGGTATCTTGGTCCTTACGAATCTAAGAACGTAGCTCCAAGATTTACGCAGACTTCGGGCTCCGAATTGGAATCTATCGTCGGCGCTCTTGTAATTAAAAAATATGCCTCTCGCACTCTTAGTTTGCCCTCCGCTTGAAACAAAATACCTCTCACCGCTTCGATCAGCAGATGATTTGATCTTGATCCAAATAGACCAGGTTACACTCTGTGAAACACAGACGTCTGGATCAGAGACACACTTGCCGGCAAAATCTCCCAGGTCAATATAGGCGCCTTCTCCTACGTAAACTGCGCAGCTTCTCTCGACTACCTCAGGGGCTGCAACCATGAATGATAACCCTGTATCAAGCTCACTCATCAAGACATTAATCTCAGGGCTTCGTGAATCACAAGATTGATCAAAGTGGCCGTCAGCCTGGCTTTCGCTCAGAGCATTGAAGAAAATCAGATTGTAGTTTTCTGGAACAAACGAAAACAGTGAGAATGCCAATAAACCAAAACAGTAAAAAAAAAAAAAAGCCATTATTTAGTCCAAATGTATGGCAAATGTTTAGATACATTTAGAGTTTATTTTACCAGTACCCATAGACAGCACAGTGAATGGAAAGGGGAAAGATGGTGAAGCCAATATAATCTACGCAATATGACATTGCTACTCTTTCTGAGGCATATCTCAACTCCTTTAGTTTGAAGGAAAGATGTAAACCACACAAGAGAAACATAACATGATTCCAATCAAGTCCGTTTTTACAATTTGTCCATCGTTCCTGAAAACTCAAGTTCACTGGGGATTCATTTACTTACCATAGGTTTCCCCGGTCTTGTCCAGCCAGACATATTCAGGTATATTGACATCTGATGTTCCATTAAGGACTGCTCCGATGTAGTCCATCAAGAAAATCAACTCCTCCGTGGAGCCGACCGCTGCCAACTCCCCGGTAGATCCCCCTGAGGCGAAGCGACGACAGAACGCCTTCGCCTGATCGTATTGGAGTGACTCGTGAAAATATCGGTAGCAGTGATGCTGGTGTTGTCTCCATTGGAATGTACACGGGGAACATTTAGCAAGGCAAACAACCAATAGGGATGAAAGTGATATTAAGACGAATGCCACTGTTGTGGGTCTAACTGGAAGTGCTTCCATATTCTGTCTCCACAGGATTCTATTTACGTCTGTCAAACGTTATTCGTTTGGCGAATAAAGATTCTACAGATAAATTTCTACGGATTTATTCGCGCACAGTTTGCCTGGTTTCATGCAGCAATTTCCCTGCAATTCGTATCGCAGGTTCAGCGTGTATAGAGTGGCAGTAATGGACGCTGTGCATGGCATATAATTACTAACTGCTATAAGATGTCACTATACGTTAGCCAAATTACTATACGGATATCCATCTATTGATTTCAGTCACACGACACCGCACGTATAGGGAGACTACATGTAGATGCAGTATATTAAAAAAACGACCTTAAATGACGATATCCAATGTTCAAACAATGAATTTTACTAGACTATTGTAGTATATACCACAGCTAATATGGTTAACTTGATAGAATATCTCAGAAACAGCTAACGCTCACCCCATTCCTCCGATCCTGGCAGAATGAGGAGAAATCTTCCACACCTGCTGGTTTGATGACAGCCTGCATCACCCACACTGATTGATTACGTCATGCCTAGCCAATCAAGGAAGCTAAAAAACTCCTCACATGATCTTGGAACTTTTTTGATTGGTTGAAGATTATTTCATGGGCGGAGTTAAATAATCGCAATACTGCGCTGGAGAAGGTCAGGGTTGGTCCACTCGTGCGAGTAATGATTGATCTTCTTCTTGAACGGCGCTTAAATTAAAAAGTCTAAGATGAAGGTTCTTTCTTGCTTTATGGAGACAGGAAGCGAGTTGACTATGCAGCTCCTACCTCCAACTACTTGCCTTGCATGTATGTACCCATTCACGCACAATAACTCGTTTTGCCGAGGAAAGGAAGAGTTCTGCACCGCTTTTGATAATTACACACGCGACCGTGTCATCCAAATAATGGGGGTAACTTGTCAAATTTGCTTGAATTGAAATGTTTGCAGAGTGACAATAGAACGAAGCGAGTCGGCTTGGCAGCTCCCACCTTCATACTGTCCTTGGCATTGCGTACTCATTCACATTCAATAACTCGCTTTGTCGACGTGTAGCTGTACCACGCTTGAACGCGCTCGCTACGTTAACGTAATAAAGAGCAAACATCTAATATCAAACTGGCCAGAATTCTATTTGAACAGGGAGACAATAGCTCGTTCGAGGCTGCTTGAGTTTCATCGGAATTAAATTAGCTATTATTTAGAATTGGTTATGGTTCCTTCATTCCTGCAGCGTTCGGGTTTCAGGTCTTCAAGCAATATTTGCACTGATCTGCATCTTTCGTGTGTTACGCGAAACACAGTATCGTATTGGCGCCAATGGAGCACAAACGCTATGAAATGCCAGCTGCGAGCAGCACACAATCATTGGATTAATAATAATAATAATAATAATCAGTTCTTCTAACGCATAGGGGTAAGGGTGGGTATATCCGATCAGGGGGAGAACCTGATCAGCCGCGATTTACACTGTATAAAAAATGCATAGCTAGGGTATAAGTGGGTATACCCATTAGAGTAAGGTACCATCTAAGTTTTTATTTTATTTAAAGAAACTATTTGCGTTTTTTATACAGTGTAAATCGCGGCTGATCGGGTTCTCCCCCTGATCGGGTATACCCACCCTTACCCTAATACCATTACATAGTCTCTATGGGTATATACATAATTATTGTGGAATTTGACAAAAATATTTCAATTAACTTACTAATCACCCATTAAAAAGGTGAGTTTTCAGCATGGATTTAAATTGACCAAAGTCTGTGGTGTGTCTTATATTATCAGGGAGCTTATTCCATAAAGTTGGTGCCACTTTTTCAAAAGCCCTATCACCAAAAGTCTTGGATTTCACACGTATTTCAGAGAGAAGGTTTTTTTATTGTGAGCGTAAGTTTCGACCAGGTTGATTAATCATTATTCATAATTCTTTCCTTAGTTTTTCAATTCGTTGATGATGCCTTCATGGTGATTCTGTTCAATATACAATAAGTTAACATATTTTGGCTGTGTGTTGCTGAACAATACATGCAAACATTTACAACCAACACTATTCAATTAATTATTCAATATACAGTATATCCACGTTGCAATTAAAGCTCCATATAGCTCAGGTTTCATGATTTTAGTGGAAAATCGCTTTTCTAAGACAGCGATAACAATTTGTAACAATTAAAGAGAGTCTTCAGTCAAGCTGTTCACTGTTGTGATGAAATATTTTGAGCGTTTGGTCTTTGCCTCTGACGTTGCATTCGTCACGCGTTAATCATGTTCATGGCATTATTATTACTGACTGATACTAGATGTCGCTGTCCTAATAGTCATGTAATACAGATACTAGGCAATTATTAATTTCAGTCACACGACACCGTATACGCAAGGAGATACTGAAAGGTAGCAGCAAAACGACCTTCACGAGCTACTTATAGATTAAGACAAAATGGAGAAAACAATGCAATAAGGTCGCAGCATTGCCAATGCTACGCATAAGGATAGCGGTATATTTTACATATTATAATAATATGCACATATAATATGCACATTTTTATGTGCCTGGATTCATGTCTTCTGGCTTCCAAACGAACAAAGATAATTGGCTATTGACTTTATTGACCACCAACACCGGAGTAGATAACTTAGTTGGTTAAAGCGCCTGTACGGTATTCCTGAGGCCGGTGGCTCGATTCCCGCTCTAGTCAAGTTTTTTGTTTTGGTTCCCTTTTCAATGAATTAAACGGAACAAAGAAACAACCCCTCCCTAAAAGATCACCCAGCAAATGAAGGGGAACGCTGAGAAACTGAGAGGCGTTTTAGACAATTTGACTGAGTGGAAGTAGACCAACCGGGCACCGAAATTGTAGTCCATGTATCACATTCTTTATAATCTAGAATGTAGAGTGGCATAGGTATGGTGCCGGGACTCCGTAGCAATTGACCCATCACAAACCAACCCGCCCATCCGCAAACGTTGCCGATTAAAACATAGTTCTGGAGATGCAAAGGACTGGACGGTGATGACAGAGGCACTAACTAAACCAATAAAAGCATTTACATACGAAATAGTTTCAAGCGGTCAAGGTTGGTACGTGGTGGAAGTACGTCGGTGCGCACAGCTGCAGCAGTACTATCGTCGCATATAAAAGTGGTGTAGCTATTGAAGATACAACCAGACTTGAAACCTGCTTCTGCAATCCAACATCCTAGCATTTTCATTGATGAACCGGGACTCCTTCAGAACTGCACGGATTGAGTTTGAGACTGGTGCAGCATGTACATCAACAGTATAGGCACATAAAGAATACTGTACAGGTTAGTGTGGATGGCAATTTTGAAAGGGATGGTACAGAACTGGTTTTTGCGACAAAACCAATATGTAATCTGCAATATGTAGATCCATGTAATCCATCATATACCTTAACTGACAAACCTGTAGAAGTTTGAGGTCAATCAGCCATCTGGGTCACGAGAAAATAGTGGAAACCCGTTTACACATTTCAACGAATGAATAAAACACTTGGAAGCGATTTATTCCAATCGGAAAATAGTTTCATTTATTTCTCAACGAATATGGCATTTCAGACAAAAACATTACATGGGATGTTTTCGCCTATCATCACCATTATACTATGTAAGTTTTATGTGAATCTGTGATCTTGAAGTGTATTTTGTCTTACCAATTCTGTACCATCCCTTTAAACGTATTGTACATGTATATTAAAAGTGAACAAATTCGAAAAGTTTTTCGTTGTATATCAAAAGCAGTAAAATAAACTGAAGGTTTGCTTATCTGCTGTCACACGATGAAGTCACTTCATAATCTGTAGTTGACCACATCGAGTGATATCAGATAAGTACAATACATTTAATAGTAGTATTGTTTTATTAAAGGTACACTACGTGATTGGTAAAGGTCACAGAAAAACACTCACACTTTTTCAATTATGTGCAAGAAATGATACACCCGTGAACATTTGAGCTCAATCGAACAACTGAGTCACGAGAACAGCGAGAACGTGAGTCAGTTTTTCTTATAAAATTAAGAATGGTTTTTATCTTACGCCGAGATCAAAACTGTTTTCGGTCTCTGTTTGACTAATTTCTGGATGATTAATAAACCATTTCAGGTGGAAATATTTTAACGGTATGTTTCTACCAGCACCGTGTTCATACCCTGAAAGTTATACGTAAATCTGTGATCATTTCTGTTTGGGTATGTTACCAATCCTGTACTGTACCTTTGAGCATAAATTTGGGCCTGTGTTATTACATGCACGCGTGATAGGCCTCCCAGTTTCCATGTCTGGAGCCGGTAACATTTCCCTCCGTTATTATTGTACGCATCAATATATTCTTTATATAGACCTAACAAATTATAAATATTGAATAATTATTTGAAATAATTATGTGTTGATCACAGTACACAAATTTCAAACACTAAAAGTTACTAAAGCTGAAATCCAGATTGAGGCTTCTAAAATTTAACTCAAAACTATTAAATGTTATTAATAATAATATTAAATTAAAATCTGTACTTGAGGACTTGACAGAATTGTTACAATTAGTATACTTGTAATCATAAAAATATGGTGTTCAAATTTACAAAGATATTCTTGGATATTTAAATCATATCAAAGTAAAATTCATGTAATATGTTTTTCTCAATCAGAACCGTCATGTGTCTCTTTTATATCAACAATATGAACCGTCCGAATACGAAAAAACAATACTTGAAAGAACAGAAGAATGTCAGGTATTGTGGGCTGATAGACAATGAACTATTTTGGAAGAATTGTCCATCATATGTCGATTCATGCTACATTTGATTTTTATATACTTTTTCATTGATTTATCAACCTTTACTCAACAGTGAAGCTAAGACATATCCACTCCTTTATCTGTTGTATCGTTCGTAGCAAGTACGAGCCTGTATGTATAATATTCGTAAATATTCACATCGTTTCCCTTTTACTGTGGGCGATCTCTTACGGTAATTTCAATTAATCATTTGTAATGAAATTGTAAATAAATGTAAAATTATATTCGTGAAATAACCAGGGATAACCCCAGGGACCGTTTCAATGATACACGCAACAATGCTGCAACCTGGGAACGGTACATGGGGGATCACTCAATGATGCAGCATTGTTGCGTGTATCATTGAAACGATCCCTGGGGTGTGGCGGTGTGTGCGTGGTTTCATGGCTTCTGACTGCCAAACGAACAAGGATAGTTGACTATTGGGGTCACCACCAACATAGGGCTGGATGGCTCAGTTGGTAGAGCGCCTGTACGGTATTCAGGAGGTCGCCGGTTCGAATCCCGCTCCAGTCAATTTTTCTTTGTTCACTTTTCAATGACTTAAAATAACTCAGTCAGTTTCCCTTGTGGTTATTTCACGAATATAATAATTAAAAAGCCGTATCCTCTTTGAGTGATCCCCCATGTACCGTTCCCAGGTTGCAGCATTGTTGCGTGTATCATTGAAACGATCCCTGGGGTGTGGCGGTGTGTGCGTGGTTTCATGGCTTCTAATGAACAGACAGACAAACGACGAGTCATACTAAACAAACGAACGGAAATACCAAAAGAACAAACACGTGAAATGTCCATCCTCTCTAGATGGAACAAAGGAAAGAAATCGGTCTGTCCAAATATTGATCCTTAATAAAAGTCAATAAGTGTACTTTATGTATAACCTGTGATTTCCATTTTGTTAGCAAGATTGATAATTTTCAGCCGTTCCATTGTTCTTTGTCCTTGGTGTTTTCCTCTGCATATTTTATTATAGAGGGTCATTGGCCATAGGAAACTTCCTTTGCACTTTTAATATATAAAGGGGTCATTGGCTATAGCAAAATGCTACTTGACCGGCCTCGGTTCTTCCTGTTCTTATATTGTACAGATGGTCCGTCCAAACAAATTAACCACTGTATATTTCCTGGTCTTTGCCATGCACGTGTGCAAGTATAAAGGGTCTTGGGCAAGTTATTCTGTTGACACTATGCATGGCGCATATGGAGGCATGTATCATGTATAATCAATTAGAAAGCGAAAGATATACGTGATCATTTGTAATTATATAGCACCACACTTATCAACATGATTTTCATTTTCAGCCATCGTGTAGTATACACATATAACCTTGTATAATATCTAAAGCTACAGATTTTCATAATGTCATTATTATATAAATTGCCACGTGTGATGGGTCTGGTGGAACTGTGAAGCACTTGGCTGCCAAGTCTCCAGATACTCTAGGATCACATCTTGTTCTATCAAGAAGACGTTATGTCATGAAATTTCGGAATGTTTTTTTTTTCTTATCTGGGTCAAATGATTTTTGTTAAAGGTTATCCGATTTCAGTGATATGAGTTTGATAATTTATGTATAGTTAATTTGTTAGGGTGTTGTCACTTAAAGCATTCAATTCTTAAAGACTTAGATACTGACACTTTGGAACAACACACTCTTTTGAAGCAGGTTGTCAACAAATCCCCTAGAGGTACCTCCATCTTGGACAAAATTCTCACCGATCTCAATGACCACTACCATGATCCTGACATACTAGCCCCAATCTCTATATCGTGCAGTTGTCGCATACCACCCTCATCATTCTGTTCCGTCAAAGAAATCAACAAAGATTTCATTTCGGCCTTTTCGGAACTCCTCTATCCGCAGTTTCGGTCAGTGGATAACATAAATGGACTGGTCAGCTTTCAGCAAGTCCGACAATCCAAACGAAATGGCTGAAGTGTTTCGGGAGCTAGGCAACGATCACTATAGACAGTGCTTTGAACTTGTTACAATTAAACGACGAATTAATGACAAGCCATGGATCAATAACCAAATTCGCAGGATGATGACACAACGCGACTTGGCATTTAAGTCTGGTAATTCTTCCTATAGGGGTCTTCGTAATAAACTCCAGAGAATCATTAAGTCAGCCAAGAAAAATGTCTACAGTCGTAAAATTGAAAATTTAAAGACATCTGAGCCTGGTAAATGGCACAAACAAATTCGCCATCTTACTGGAATGAAAAAACAACAAATTTTATTCTCTCAATTTGACAAATCGCCACTCGAGATAGCAAACGAAGTAAACTCTCATTTTGCCAGGATTTGTACAGACTTACCACCTCTAAATCTCTGTGCACTTACATCCTTTTTACCAGCACCGTCACCACCTCCTGTGATTGAGTGTCACCATGTATATGCTAGACTCCGCAAACTTAATGTTTCCAAAGCAAATCATCCAGCTGATTGTCCAACACGACTCCTGAGGGAATTCGCCCTTGAGTTATCCGAACCACTCACTCACATTTTCAACTCATGTCTCAAATCGGGTTGTTTCCCTAAAATCTGGAAAAACTCATCTGTTTGTCCCATTCCCAAAACCTCACAAATAAGTGGATATAATGATCTCAGGCCAATATCCATTACCTCTATAATAGCACGTGTTTTTGAAGGATTTCTTGCAGACTGGGTAATGAGGGATATTCAATATGCTATCGACCCTCGTCAATGGGAGACTTTTGGAGGGTCGGTCTTGAGTCAACAGCGCACGCGCAAACCATGCTTGCGCAATTGTGAGCATGCGCGAGTTGTATTGCGCGTGCGTGCGCGTGCGCTGTTGACTCAAGACCAAAGAGCTATTTTAAAATTAAATGCGAGTTTCATTTAGGGCCGTGCGCGCACACGCTCTGCACGTCAGTCACGCAATGATTGCAAGCGTCATAAAGACGAGCTACCGGTACCGTTCATGCGTACTTGCGCGTTGCATATACAGGGTGTCTCAAAAAAAAAACTATACACTTTTGAAATGGCCGCCAAATAACAAATTACATGATTTTTGGTGGAAAGTTTTATATGAATGGAAAGTTCAGACACTAAACTCTCATATGACATCAAAATATACCGAAAATAATCCATGCTTGGGTGAGCACCACTCACTTTTGTAAAGGGTATGGAAATTAGGTTGCGCAGGAATTGTCCTTTCAATTTGTGATAAAAACCTTCAATGGATAGTGAAGAATTACCCCCTCCCCCTTTCCAATTCAAGTCTCCTAACATTTGTTCAACATCTCACTTAACCAGCAAAGTCCTACCCTATCTCACATCCCCTGCATCATGTAGTGTAACCACCCGACTTGACCAATAGCAAGCCGGTCGCTCACCTACTCTTTGTTAAACTAAGTTATTCAAATTTTGGGGGCCTACTCCCCGGTCGGGAATGCATTAATATTCACGTTCCTTGAGAACTCTCCGAATACCCAGGTTCTTGCATACATTTTCAATGCTAAGCGAAATACCTTTGTTGGGCGGCGAAGCATGGGGTTGTTAGCAGCGCGATCAAGGCTCATTCCTGCACAAGCCACGGTGAGGGGAGGGTCGCCGAGAGCGCTGTTATTTCTTCGTTCTTTGCGTTCTCTGAGTTCAGCCCTATTTATTTTTCTTCCCTCGTCGTTTTACTCCGTTAAGCTATGCCTCATGTGCAAAAGACTATTCGGTGAGTTCTATCAAATAATGTGTTGTAATAACTGTACCTAAATTTCATGTTTAATATCTAATAACACGAGTGTTAAGCATTTTATTGATTCTTGAAACATTTGCTGGGTTGATTGAAAATTGTGTAACGTAATATTGCGTTGTATTTTCTCGCATGATTCTCACGAATATTGTCACCATATCGCTAAATTTATGTGTAAATCTAACGTGCCGAAATTCTGGATTAGTACCGGCAATTATCCTTTTTATCGTAGAATTTCCCAAGCCCTAAAGGTTGACTTCTTTTTAAAGAACCGCATGGCTAGAAAAGAAGTTGGGTCCGTTGTGCATATAACGATCACTCATGTTGTCACGGTTTTGAGTACATCTATATTTATTACAATCATTAATTTAATTTCAGTGTATGTATGCTGAACACGGTGATCATTATGTGTTGTTGAGCACACTTCTTGGGACAGCTCGCCACCGTCCCCGCAACCTTATTGCAGGTACGGTGTAATTTAATTGTTGTGAATTATAGGACACTAATTTTTATTGTGCTATTTTAGGGATATTCTTGTATTTATGTAATTTCTGGCCGTCATTATTATATTGTGTTAAGTTCCACAACTGCGTTCCACTAAGCCACTGATGTCTCTAGACCGAGTCGAAGTTGATTGTGAACCTTTTAGATAACTGTTTGCCATATTTGAATAATTATAGATTGATTGTATTGACTTGGTCGAAGATGATAATAGTCGTCGACACTTATGGGCCGGTAACTATGGCCGTATTCAAATAATTATTGCATTGAATTTGCTGTGCACAGATCTTTACAATCAATGAATAATTCATATTTCTTGTTTAATTTTTCTACGCAGACTTCCATCTATCGTCTGGTAGCCTTGTTTACTCCCTTTTTTATTGAACCCAATTAAATGCACAATGTTTTGTCTGACCTGAAAGAAAACTTTCCACCTGTTTTCCTTTACCTTGAGTCCTCTTGGTTACACATGGCGTAGTCGGCAGGATAAGACAAATGTGTTAAGTCATTCAAAAATAAATTTAAAAAAATCCATACAAGGCTACCAGACACTCCTAGTCTCCGAGGCTGATGTCCCGATGTTCACAACAAGGACTTTCCTGACCAAGCCGACGTTGATGTGGACATGCAGTTACTGGACGCGCGGACGTGGACTTGTTGACAGCGCAGTGGATCGTCCTTTGGCCAACAGAAGCGGGTGATGCGGAAGATGAACTCCACGTACGCGTAGAAGGGCTCCGACACATGTATTGTATTGTATTGATTAGTGCAACGATTTAGGCTGAACCGTTGTATATTTGAAGAATGTTATGAATTGATATTGCTGTGTTTTTTTTTTTGTTGTTGTTGTGTTGTTATGAACTGGAATTACTGTTTTCGAATTGTTGTTTGCGAACTGTTGTTCGAAAAAGTGTTGAAACAATTGTTGAATAGTCACGCCTATAGTTGAACAGAGTTAATCATGGCAACCCAACCAGACGTAGATTTTCTCATTGAAAGAATTGACCAACTGAGTAAGGAACTAGGACAAATGTCAGATAGTAAGAAAGAACCTGTTACTTCCTCTTACGTGCTCATGCCATCACAGAAAAAGATTAGATCATTTACAGGCAAAGGGCAGGATATAAGCTTAGACGACTGGCTTTGTGACATACAGGCGTCAATTGCCTCAAGGCCTCTTGCCGATGAGGATAAAGTGCATTTCATGTTTCAACATTTAGAAGGAGCAGCCAGAGAAGAAGTAAAGCTGCGTCCGTTGCCTGACCGTAATACAGTAGAGAAGTTGGTTACAATTTTGCAGGAAGTGTTTGGAATTAAGGCTACTGGTGTACAACTGCAAAGGCTGTTTTTCGAATGTAAACAGAAATCATCACAGTCCCTAAGAGATTTTTCACATCACTTGATGGAGGTCTTAAACAAAGTTATGAAAAAGTGTCCTCATCTAGGTCTCTCTAAGGATCGATTACTCTGTGATCAATTTTCAGAGGGTGTTTTTGACCAGGTTTTACGAAAACATCTTAAGAAACAATTAAGAGATAATCCTAGTTTGTCTTTTCTTGAGTTACGTCGTGAAGCAACTGAGTGGGCTGAAGAGGATGCTGATGCCGACGCCAAGGTCAAGGCTACTGTCGAGGAGGCGAGTAGTTTCCCCCGATCTAACACTGCAGAGGAATTCAAACAGATGAGGATGCTACTAGATGAGCAACGACAACTCATCAAGGAACAACAAGCGCAGATCAATCAGCTCTTCAAGGCAACATCGCAGGGTGTCCATAGGGAAACTGCTTCTCCATCAAACGTCACTCAACAAAGCCGAGACGCCAGTTCAGCTTCTCCATCTAAGCAACCCAGGCCATTTTGTGACCATTGCCAACGGAGGGGCCACCGCGCTTCAACATGCTTCAAAAAGCAGCTGTCGGAGGCACATGCTGAACTAGCAGAGTTTCGTAAAGCTGAAGCGGCCCGTCACACAGCCGATTGGTACCAGAAGGTGGAAGAATCTCCCAAGTCGGCGACGTCAAACTAGAGCCTCCCATCGTCGAGAACCCTCAGATGGGAAGGATCAACATGGGTTCAACACACACCAGTAATCTCAACCAGACAGATCTTCAGGATCGCTTCGTAGGGGTATCCCCTACACTGGAGGTGAAGATTGGAGGTGTTATTGCGCAGTGTCTCGTGGACACAGGGTCGATGGTGACTACAGTAACCGAGGACTTCTTCAGGAGTTTCCTGAAACCCGCGGGAGCTTCTCTTCTCACCGAAGGCCTCTGGCTATCCCTCACTTGCGCTACCGGGTTGAATATCCCATACATTGGCTACCTCGAGCTTGACGTCGAAGTCAAAGGTATCACCTTACCAAAGATGGGCATAATAGTCTTGAGAGATTCAGACAACAAAGAACATTGTGAGAGGAAACGACAGGTTCCAATCGTCTTGGGCATGAACATTATATCACAAGCTGTTGCAAATGGAGTGGAAATTGCTCGTGGAATTCACCCTGCGAGATGCCATAATTCGTCGCTGGTACACACAGTTCCGGGTGTTTCCACGTTCATTCCAGCGCAATCTTGGGTCACGGTGTTAGCAACTGGCAGAAGTCCGGGGACTCAATTCGCGGTCGTCGAACCCTTGAGAAACTCGGATAACCTTCGTCTCGGAGTCATTGCGCAGTCGACTGTGGTGGACTCCAGATGCCGATCCTTCCCGGTAAGGTTGGCCAATCTGTCTTCAGAAGGTGTAGTTTTAGCCGAGCGTACATTAATTGGCATTATGAATCCGGTTGAGTCCGTCACTGGAGGTGACTGCCAAGAAGTTCAGTTCAACCAAGTGTCTGTTAATGAAGTTATGGTCTCCATGACTGAGGGGATTTCTTCTTCTGGACTAAACGACCTCCCAGTGCCAGTGGACGTGTCCGAGTTTGGCGGTACCGAGGAAGAGCTCGCTCAGATAAACTCTCTCCTTCACAAACACCGTGACATATTTGCAACGGGAACGCTTGATCTGGGAGACACGACCACGGTAACCCACCGCATCGTCACAACGTCCGAGGAGCCTATTGCACAAACCTTCCGTCGTATACCCCCAAACCAGTTTGAGGAAGTGAAGCAACACATTCGGGATCTTCTTCAGGCAGATGTTATTCGGGAGAGCTGTAGTCCTTACGCCGCTCCAGTGGTCCTAGCCAGGAAGAAAGACGGGTCGCTGCGCATGTGTGTAGACTATCGTCGACTGAACGCCAAAACCAAGCGAGACGCATTTCCACTTCCCCGCATCTTGGACTCATTTGACGCACTGAGTGGCGCTAAGTTCTTCAGTACACTTGACCTGGCCAGCGGCTATCACCAAGTGAGGATGCGCGAAGAAGATCGCGAGAAAACGGCATTCACAACCCCACTGGGCCTGTACGAGTACAACCGAATGCCCTTCGGACTTTGTGGAGCACCCGCAACATTTCAAAGGCTTATGCAGAGGTGTTTTGGCGACCTGACCTTTCAGATGTTGTTAGTATATTTAGATGACATTCTCATTTACTCTACATCCTTCGAACAACATCTGGAACACTTAGACCTCGTGTTCACCAGACTGAAGGCACACCAGTTGAAGTTGAAACCATCGAAGTGCCACTTATTCAAACAACAGGTTTCTTATCTGGGCCACATCTTGTCACCTGACGGCATAGCAACCGATGACAACAAGGCAAATGCAGTACTTGGGTGGCCAGTTCCACGGACGCTGAAGCAGTTAAGGACCTTCCTTGGGTTCGCTAGCTATTATAGGCGCTATGTTCCATCCTTCTCCAAAATCGCCCGGGAACTGTATGCCCTGGTCGGGGAGTGTCGAAAGAGGTCATCAAGCTACTTCCGCAGGTGTTGGGACGAGAAATGCCAGCAGGCCTTTGAAGAACTGAAGAGCAGATTCACCTCCATGCCTATTTTGGGCTATGCTGATTTCACACAGCCGTTTATTGTTGAGGTCGACGCCAGCCTGGATGGACTAGGGGCAGTTCTCTCGCAACAGCAAGATGGTAAACGGAGGGTGATATCATACGCCAGCCGTACTCTTCGTCCGAACGAGCGGAACATGCAACGCTACGGCTCAATGTAGTTAGAACTACTTGCTCTCACCTGGGCTGTGACTGACAAATTCAAGGATTACCTATACGGAAGTTCCTTCGACGTATGGACTGACAATAATGCACTCAGCCACTTACAGACAGCCCGCCTGGATGCAACAGAGCAGAGATGGGTGGCCAGGTTGAACACTTACAACTTCCGAATTAGATACAGGTCGGGCCGTGAGAATGCCAATGCCGACGCACTATCCCGACGAATTCCTAGACAACAGGAATGCGAGTCCGAAGATGAAACTGATAGTCTTCTTCACGAAGTACCTGCATCGCTAGTACCTGCAGAAGTCCGAGTAGCGGGGGCAGTTGAACACATGGAACTGGCTCCAGCTAGGAACCTTCAAGCAATGTCTTCACAGATATCCGCACTCCCTTCGTACTCTACCGAGGACCTCCGGGCATTGCAGCAAAAGGACCCAACAGTCCTGAGGTTCTTGAACTACTTCCACGAGGGAAAAGAACCTTCTCCTTCACAGAGGAAACAAGAGTCTCGACTGGTCCTGTGTCTGCTCAGACAGAGGGGGAGAATTGTCGAAACAGATGGAGTATTATTCAGGAAGATCACCCACAACGGAGTCGAGATCAAGCAGCTTGTGCTTCCAATTTGTTTGAAGTCCACGATCCTTTCTTCACTCCATGATCAAAGTGGCCACCAGGGGATTGAACGAACATTCTCTTTAGTCCAGCAGAGATGCTATTGGCCTGGCATGTTCAGAGATGTTAAGGACTGGGTGCAGCGTTGCGAGAGGTGTGTCGTGGCGAAAGTTCCATCTCCTAAACCAAGGAATCCTTTGGGCCACTTGATTGCGTCTCGCCCCCTTGAAGTTATCGCCATCGATTTTACGGTGCTCGAACCTACACTAGACCGCACGGAGAATGTTCTCGTCATCACAGATATATTCTCCAAATATACCTTGGCCGTTCCAACTAAGGACCAGACAGCTATCACAACCGCTAGGATCCTTGTAAACGAGTGGTTCACCAAATTTGGAGTACCAGAGCGAATTCACTCTGACCAAGGGAGACAATTCGAGTCCGACCTGATTCAACACCTTTGTCAATTATATGGCATAAGAAAGTCAAGAACCACCGCCTATCACGCTCAGGGGAACGCGCAATGTGAGCGCTTCAACCGCACCATGCATGACTTACTCCGAACTTTGACCAACAAGCAGAAGAGGCAATGGAACAAATACCTGGGCGAGTTGGTCTACTGCTACAATGCCACCACTCACCCAGCTACAGGCTTCACGCCCTTCTATCTGATGTTTGGCAGACAGGCTCTTCTTCCAGTTGATCTTCTTCTCGGCGATCAGCTACAAGATTGTGGCGAAGACTGGGTGTCCCTCCACCAGCACCGGATGAAGCAATTCTTCGAGCTCGCTCGGGAGAAGCTGAGGTTTTCAGCGGAGTCCCGAAAGACGATCTTTGACCGTAAGGCCAAACCTTATGCCTTTTCCGTCGGAGAATTGGTCTATCTCAAACAACATCAGTTCAAGGGGCGCCACAAGATTCAGGACGCTTACTCATCGCAGCTCTACCGAGTAGTTGACCAACCCGATCCTGACAATTTCGTCTACTTGATCCAACTCATAGATGGTTCGGGCCAGCAAAAGAGCGTGCATTCCACAGAGTTAAAGTTGGCCCTGGCTGAGGAGGACAACGTACCTACTATCCCGAAGACAAAGGTCAAACGGAGGGGACGAATGACCGCCAATACATGTATTTCCAGTGGTTCTAGTTCAGATTCTGACATGGAAATCATGGTTATTCCCCCCAGTAGCTCTCCTTCTAACCACAATGCAACGCCAACCCCAGATGTCGTCGTCGTCGAAACACAACCCGATGACCGAATTACGGAACCAGAAGTTCCTCTGCGTCGGACGACCAGAGCCACTGCAGGAAAGCACAGCAATCCTTTTCGCGAGCCCCGCTCAGCTGTTGTTCACGAACAGGTCTCAAGTTATGGTGTGCCTACTCAATCTCAAACCACTAGAATCATATATGTCAACTTGGGTACCCTACCATTCTTGGCAATTGGTTTTATGTGTGCTTATTGTATACTTTATGGATTAATCATTGAATCCTCTCACCAAATGGCAATGGGACTTATCTTGCTCTTATTACTTATTGTGTTTTTTTCTCTTGATAGGTGTTATGAGGTAACTAAGTCGATCGGGCAATTACGGCTCTACGTCGACCCCTAAAAAACCTCACAGGCTGTGCAGCATCCATGCACCCGTGTACCGTAACTTGGAGGTTGGTTTGTTGCTGTTTGGTTTGGGTTTTCCAGTGTTTTTTGTTTCTTTTCAATCCAGACCAATGTCTGCTTTGATTGAACCAGGCGATGATCATGTTAGAGTTTTTTTGCCTGATCCTTGGGTTCAGCCCGGGACATGGTGGGGATCGTATTGGTTCGTGTGGAAACAATTTCAAATCAGGGTTAATTTTGACCAGTAACTTAACCATACACCTTCCGAGTCCGGTGAACGTGGTGTTGGATGCAAGGAATCTGTAAATAGTAAAATAGTAATTTTCCTAATAGTAAATTGTAATGTGTATTTATCGGTTGCTAGTGGTTAAATTTTGGTGTATTTGACAAGAAGGGTCAACTTCCTTGTAAATTTACCTTGTAACAGCTGCCACTAGACGACAGTATTGTTTACAGATTTAAGATGTTAAAACAAACTCAGGTCTGACATTTGTGGCTTAATTTGTTCACTTTTTTTTTATGCCTCTTGTAGTGAAAACTTTTTTTTAAATTATTTTGTGGAGTGTGTAACCACCCGACTTGACCAATAGCAAGCCGGTCGCTCACCTACTCTTTGTTAAACTAAGTTATTCAAATTTTGGGGGCCTACTCCCCGGTCGGGAATGCATTAATATTCACGTTCCTTGAGAACTCTCCGAATACCCAGGTTCTTGCATACATTTTCAATGCTAAGCGAAATACCTTTGTTGGGCGGCGAAGCATGGGGTTGTTAGCAGCGCGATCAAGGCTCATTCCTGCACAAGCCACGGTGAGGGGAGGGTCGCCGAGAGCGCTGTTATTTCTTCGTTCTTTGCGTTCTCTGAGTTCAGCCCTATTTATTTTTCTTCCCTCGTCGTTTTACTCCGTTAAGCTATGCCTCATGTGCAAAAGACTATTCGGTGAGTTCTATCAAATAATGTGTTGTAATAACTGTACCTAAATTTCATGTTTAATATCTAATAACACGAGTGTTAAGCATTTTATTGATTCTTGAAACATTTGCTGGGTTGATTGAAAATTGTGTAACGTAATATTGCGTTGTATTTTCTCGCATGATTCTCACGAATATTGTCACCATATCGCTAAATTTATGTGTAAATCTAACGTGCCGAAATTCTGGATTAGTACCGGCAATTATCCTTTTTATCGTAGAATTTCCCAAGCCCTAAAGGTTGACTTCTTTTTAAAGAACCGCATGGCTAGAAAAGAAGTTGGGTCCGTTGTGCATATAACGATCACTCATGTTGTCACGGTTTTGAGTACATCTATAATTATTACAATCATTAATTTAATTTCAGTGTATGTATGCTGAACACGGTGATCATTATGTGTTGTTGAGCACACTTCTTGGGACAGCTCGCCACCGTCCCCGCAACCTTATTGCAGGTACGGTGTAATTTAATTGTTGTGAATTATAGGACACTAATTTTTATTGTGCTATTTTAGGGATATTCTTGTATTTATGTAATTTCTGGCCGTCATTATTATATTGTGTTAAGTTCCACAACTGCGTTCCACTAAGCCACTGATGTCTCTAGACCGAGTCGAAGTTGATTGTGAACCTTTTAGATAACTGTTTGCCATATTTGAATAATTATAGATTGATTGTATTGACTTGGTCGAAGATGATAATAGTCGTCGACACTTATGGGCCGGTAACTATGGCCGTATTCAAATAATTATTGCATTGAATTTGCTGTGCACAGATCTTTACAATCAATGAATAATTCATATTTCTTGTTTAATTTTTCTACGCAGACTTCCATCTATCGTCTGGTAGCCTTGTTTACTCCCTTTTTTATTGAACCCAATTAAATGCACAATGTTTTGTCTGACCTGAAAGAAAACTTTCCACCTGTTTTCCTTTACCTTGAGTCCTCTTGGTTACAGTAGCATAACCCCATCCTGCCTGACTCACACCCCACTGAATACCATGGAAAGACAACAATGATACAATAATAAATACAATAATTATCTATTCACTCATGCATAAAATGTTTCTCTCATAAAACACATATTTCACTCAGCAGACCCAAGCCCAACACAATTGATATTAATTTTGTTTAATCATCTCCAATTCCGTAAGCTCCAAAGGACTTTCCTCTCACAAATTGAAAGGACAATTCCTGCGCAACCTATTTTCCATACCCTTTTCAAAAGTGAGTAGTGCTCACCCAAGCATGGATCATTTTCGGTATTTTTTGATGTCATATGAAAGTTGAGTGTCTGAGCCGGTATTCACGAAACTACTTAAGTCACAAAATTATAAGCACCCCACTTAAATACCCAACTTAGACGACTCTCACTGACTAAGCGGTATATTCACGAAGCGTTTTCGCTAAGTGCCCCGTGTCACATATGATGTCACATGTGGTGCACCGTACTATCTTCAGGTGAATAAAACATGGACGCACGTTGATTACTTGTCCAGCCTCTGCTTCGTGACCACAGACATAACACCCCGCTTAATTTCGAGTCTTAAATTTAAGACTGGTCCGACCTGACTTAAGTGGGGCACTAGGGTGTCATGGCCGCTTTTTTACGTGCCGCGTACCGCAGAAATTTTAACGAAATAATTCTTCGTAGTGAGAGAATAGATCATGAAAGGTGAGATCCATTGGCAGAATTTACGGACAGGGAACTTTACTCAAGATATAGATGTGATAGGAATGGTATTTTGTTCGTTATTGAGCTAATAAATGAACAAATCGAGTCGCCAAGGCGGTGCTATTTCTGCGGAGATCAAGGTATAGTGATATAGTGCCGCAGCGCAGTACATACATTTACATAATGATGTACTAATACGTAAACTATGCTTGCGGAACTTTTTATCTTCATGTAAGTAGGCCTATCCAAAAATCATCATTATAAAATATAGTCGGTACGTCTTTCAAGAACACAAGACTTAGAGAGTTTGTGAGGTAGCCGGCGGTCGCAGACACGTAAATATATCCAAAGGGGATATTATCAAATTGCAAGGTTTCCAGACGTAACTTTACTGGTTTGATTGACAGCGCACAGTAGGCCTACATACAACCGTATTTCGCACCTTCAAAACATGTTGTAAATAGTAAGAATTGACCATAACAAAATGTACATTTTGTTGTGGATGACAAAGGTATTTTCACACAAATAAATGCCCACCATGATGATGAAAACCTTGTCAGGGATCATGTAGTCCACACGTATTTCCTGTAAGTTTATAATTCCGTTCACAAAAATCACTAGTTCACTCAAAACACAAGCCAAAACATTACGTACTGCATGTACTGTATACCGTATTATGTTTACATTGTACAGTCACAGTGTACATTATACAGTTCGCCCACACAGTCGTCCCGTCCATTCAAATAGTAGGTCAAGTTCATGAAACAATTTGCATAAATTTGATACAAATTTTAAAACAATTTGATACACAAGAAAGTACTCACGGCGTGCATGTACTGTATATAGTGAGAAGTTGAAATAATTGTCAACACTGAGAAAAAACTTTAAAGACTCCTGTCGGGATTTTTTCACTTGACAAATTGCTGGCAAAAATTGGTGATTATTATAGAAGGTTTGTAAGCTTTATAGGCTATATTCACAAACATGACTAAAACATAATGATAATGAATATTGTCAACAATTATTATTTAGTAGCTAACAGCCTAAATAAATAACCTGAATTATGTGTGCAACAGCTTAGTGCACATAAAATTATTTATCAGAGAGAAGTACAAATTGGTTCCAGTGTAAAGCTAATAGCATAAAACGTGCCAAAAACAAATCAGTAAAAACAAGCAGCTAGGAAAACGGTAATGGTAATTAATTGATTAATTGATTGCGCCGACCGTGTAGTCTTGGCAACGATTGTTGACGTTAGACTTTCACACATGCGCAACAGAAATATTTTCACCAACAAACCTAAGTGGGGTGCTAAGATAAGTGGGTTACTAAGTTGTTTTGTGAATACGTCCTTAAGCGCCCGACTTAAGTTAGCGGGGTGCTTGAGACTTAAGTACATAACTTAAGTACCCCACTTAGTACGTTTCGTGAATACCGGCCCTGAGCTTTCCATACATATAAAACTTTCCACCAAAAATCATATAATTTGTTATTTGGCAGCCATTTCAAAAGTGTATAGTTTTTTTGAGACACCCTGTAGAGTACACTCTTCGAAAGGCATTCCATTCAAAGTGTTCTTGTTCCACAGACACGCACATAAAATTCAAAATGACAGCGCTCAGGACGGTTTCAAAACGTCTACGCGCGGAGAACGCAGAGCCAGCGCTCTAGTAATTTTAATATAGCTCTATGCTCAAGACCGACTCTCCAAAAGTCTCCCATTTGGAAACATTAAAGGCAGCTCAATAGCGTTCCGCACTAATGACGTCACACCACGCGCGACGCGCACACATACTTCCACTCACCACACGTTTGCATGGCCACGTTGCAACGTTTGTCTGAGGTTCGGTGCTATTTTTAGCACAAGTGCGCAGCGCTATTGCGCATTATCTTGTCAGCATGCTTGACACTCTCCACAGGGGTGTCGATGTTGCTGGAAACTTTGCACATGTTTGTGCTGTTGATTTCAGCAAAGCTTTTGATCACATAAACCATACCACAGCTATTGAAAAACTGGTTCAACTGGGTGTAGATCGTGCTATTTTTATCACAATTTGTACTTTCCTTTCTGATCGTTCGCAAACTGTTCGTTACCATGGAGCAACCTCGTCCCAGCTTGGTCATACTTGTGGTGTTCCACAGGGTACCAAACTGGGTCCTATTATTTTCTTGGCCATGGTTAATGATGCAGCAGTTACCCATGATAATCGCTGGAAGTATGTTGATGATCTAAGCTTGGTTGAAATCGTATCAAAACGTAAACAAACAAATTTCCAACCACACATTGATTCACTCGTTAATTGATGTAACGTAAATGACATGAAACCAAACCCAGCAAAATATAAATCTATGCAAATCTCTTTCCTTTGTAATCCACCACCTGCCATTAACTTAAAGATCAATGGCATTGAGCTTGCAGTAGTTACATCTATTAAATTATTAGGGGTTCATATTCAGAATGACATGAAGTGGGATCAGCAGGTCAAATATGTCACTAGTAATGCTTCCCAGGGAATGTATATTTTGTCTAAGTTAAGAAATAGGGTGTTAAATCTGAAGACCTTGTCTCCTTTTACCAAATGTACATTCGTCCTACACTTGAATTTGGAGCTGCTGTATGGTCATCCGGTTTAACTGTTTCACAAAGTCAAAAAATTGAGCGCATCCAAAAAAGGGCTTTGCGCATAATAGCTTTTCCCAATGTCTTGCCTTATAATGATATGTTAAAAAAAAAATTAATATGGAAATCTAGCTGACAGGCGTGATAGTTTAGAAAATAGGCAATCGATATCAGGTCGCATCCAAAGGAATTCCAAACAACTACATGTTCCTAGAACAAGAACCTCTCGATATAAACAGTCACCGATACCTTTTATGACAAACCTTTTGAAGGCAACTCAGCTTGATTTAACTTAATTTCTAATTTAATTTCTATGTTACTCTAATCCATTTTTGAATCATGTCTATTGTTTTTTAGTGGTTTGTATATTTAAAGTTAATTGGCTTTTCCGATTTTAATCGGAAAAGGTATTGTTTTTGTTCGGATTTTTGGGTTTTCTGCGTCAGCGAAAACCCTTTGTTTTGGTTCTGTTTTGGGGGTTTTCCGCGTCAGCGAAAACCCTTTGTTTTTGTTCTGTTTTGGGGGTTTTCCGCGTCAGCGAAAACCCTTTGTTTTTGTTCTGTTTTTTTTTTTGGCTTTTCCGATTTTAATCGGAAAAGGTATTGTTTTTTGTTCTGATTTTTTTTTGGGTTTTCCGCGTCAGCGAAAACCCTTTATTAGCTTTTCCGCATAGTTGCGGAAAAGCTATACTGTTTGTTAAGATTTTTGGCTTTTCCGTGTTCAACGGAAAAGGTATTGTTTTTGTTCTGTTTTTTTTTTTCTTCTTCTTCTTCTTCTTCTTCTCCTCAATTTGTATTGACTTTGTACACACATTTTGTGTGCGGCACTTTGGTCATTTTTAAACAGCCGATTTCAACCAAACTTGGTCAAAACAAAGTCCCCGTAGGGTAGTTGTGTGCGCAACATTTTCGCCATCATGACGTCATCAGGTGTCACGTGACAGTGTCTTAAAGGGGCAAACTTCAGACATCAATTATGAACGAACCCTAAGTCCGATTGAGTTGAAACTTGGTATGTATCTAAGTGGGGAAGTGTTATATCGAAAAATTGCAATGACGTCATCATGACGTCATTCCCTGATTTTTTATGATTTATTGAAATTTTGGGTCATTAAAGTTCTTTTAACGATATCTAGTAAACGAAACAAGATATCTTTGAATTTCTTTTTGATAATTCTTCAGCATGCACCATAAATGAACACTGCATAGACAAAAAAATCGGTGACGTCATCATGACGTCATAAAAAATGCGATTTTTTTTACGCATAGCAGGAACGGCCAATCACCTTGAAAATTGGTAGGTTGGTAAAATGGAGGTTCGGGATCGTAATTATGAAGTTACGTCAAGACAGCGTCATTTGTTTATTTTTTATGATTTTTTAAAATATTTTTCAGCTAGCCAATTGATTTGTACGTGAAAATATTGGTCATTAAATGCAAGGCGCGGTTGATTTGGTTGATTGCCTGTGTTATATATGCCGCATTTCTTTTCATTTCTTTATCATAGTTGCCAGCGTAAATACTGTTTTGACAAGACAACTACGCATGCGTAACAATCTACCTTTCAAGTAATGCATGAATCGAGCACACGGTTTTGAATGGCGCCCTCTTTTGATTTAAACAAGAAACTGCGGTGGTGTCAGTATGTTATTTAAACATCAACAAAAAATCAACGGTTTGAGATATTAAGTTGCTTCTTTCACCAAACGTGATTGTTAGGCAGTGTCTTTCTTTGTGACACATTGCTTGACCTCTGTGACCTCTACTTCCGGTCAAACAGGAAGTAGCTCCTCATTTAAAAGTGATAAGAGCTATGATCATGATTCTTTCACCAATAGACAATGTTAGGGAAGGTCTTTCATTTGTGACACATTGCTTGACCTCTGTGACCTTTACTTCCGGTCAAACAGGAAGTAGCTCATCATTTAAAAGTGGTAAGAGCTGTGATCATGATTCTTTCACCAATACACAATGTTAGGCAAGGTCTTTCATTTGTGACACATTGCTTGACCTCTGTGACCTCTACTTCGGGTCAAACATGAAGTAGCTTCTCACTTAAAAGTTGTAAGGGCTTTGATCATGATTCTTTCACCAAAAGTCAATGTTAGGCAATTTTTTTTGTGACACAATTCTAAATGACAAGCAATGTGTTCCATAAACCCTGCAACTATTTGTTAAACTTTAGTTTTCTACATTGAAATAATTGATACTTTTAAACCACATGTCTTAAACTGACAAAATAAGTTATACAATTTGAGAAATGTTCTATATCATATGCGGAAAAGCCATGTGTTCTGTTTTCACAGACACAATTTCTAGTTTTTCTTTCTTCTTCTTTTTTTCCCCACGGCCCATAGACTTTGCACACGTTTTATTCTACGGGACTTTTTTGCCTATAAACTTTTATACACATAGTTCAAAGTTTGTATAGGCATAGTGCATACAGCATAGATGTGCCAGCGTGAATTACGTCATGATGACGTCATCAGGTGTCATGTGACAAGCTATTTGAATTTAATAATAAAAATCTTTAAAAATCAACAACAAATCAACCGTTTGAGATATTAAGTTCATTCTTTCACCAAATATCAATGTTAGGCAAGGTCTTTCTTTGTGACACAATGCTTGACCTCTATGACCTCTACTTCCGGTCAAACAGGAAGTAGCTCCTCATTTAAAAGTGGTAAGAGCTAGGATCATGAATCTTTCACCAAATATCAATGTTAGGCAAGGTCTTTCTTTGTGACATATTGTTTGACCTCTGTGACCTCTACTTCCGGTCAAACAGGAAGTAGCTCCTCATTTAAAAGTGGTAAGAGCTAGGATCATGATTCTTTCACCAAATAACAATGTTAGGCAAGGTCTTTCTTTGTGACATATTGTTTGACCTCTGTGACCTCTACTCCGGTCAAACAGGAGGTAGCTCGTCATTTAAAAGTGGTAAGAGCTAGGATCATGATTCTTTCAATGTAAGGCAAGGTCTTTCACATACACATTTAGATCTAATTTTGCGTGGGTACATAAATTAATTTAAAAACATGGAGCGGAAAAGCTCTATGCTCTGTTACAGACAGACATAGAATCTCTAGTTTTTGTTCTTTTTTTTTAGGCTTTTCCGTGTTCAACGGAGAAGGTATTGTTTTTTTTCTGATTTTTGGCTTTTCCGATTTGAATCGGAAAAGGTATTGTTTTTGTTCTGTTTTTTTTTGGCTTTTCCGATTTGAATCGGAAAAGGTATTGCTTTTGTTCTGTTTTTTTTTTGGCTTTTCCGATTTTAATCGGAAAAGGTATTGTTTTTGTTCTGATTTTTTTTCTTTTTGGGTTTTCCGCGCAAGCGAAAACCCTTTCTTTTTGTTCTGTTTTTTCTTTTTTCTTCTTCTTCCATTTTCATTTCCCATAGACTTAACACAGGGGCATTCTACACGCCACTTTGGTCCCTTTAAAAAATCCAATCTTAACCAAACTTGGTCTGAAGGAAGTCCATATAGGGTAGTTGTCTCCCGAAACTTTTCGTCATTGTGACGTCATCAGGTGTCATGTGACAAGCAATTCAAATTTAAAAATCAAAATCTTCAAAAATCAACAAAAAATCAACGGTTTGAGATGTTAAGTTCATTCTTTCACCAATAGTGATTGTTAGGCAGGGTCTTTCTTTGTGACACATTGCTTGACCTCTGTGACCTCTACTTCCGGTCAAACAGGAAGTAGCTCCTCATTTAAAAGTGGTAAGAGCTATGATCATGATTCTTTCACCAATAGACAATGTTAGGCAAGGTCTTTCATTTGTTACACATTGCTTGACCTCTGTGACCTCTACTTCCGGTCAAACAGGAAGTAGCTCCTCATTTAAAAGTGGTAAGAGCTATGATCATGATTCTTTCACCAATAGACAATGTTAGGCAAGGTCTTTCATTTGTGACACATTGCTTGACCTCTGTGACCTCTACTTCCGGTCAAACAGGAAGTAGCTCCTCATTTAAAAGTGGAAAGAGCTATGATCTTGATTCTTTCACCAATAGACAATGTTAGGCAAGGTCTTCCATTTGTGACACATTGCTTGACCTCTGTGACTTCTACTTCCGGTCAAACAGGAAGTAGCTCCTCATTTAAAAGTGGTAAGAGCTAGGATCATTATTCTTTCACCAAATATCAATGTTAGGCAAGCTCTTTCATTGTGACACATTGCTTGACCTCTGTGACCTCTACTTCCGGTCAAACAGGAAGTAGCTCCTCATTTAAAAGTGGTAAGAGGTATGATCATGATTCTTTCACCAATAGACAATGTTAGGCAAGGTCTTTCATTTGTGATACATTGCTTGACATCTACGACCTCTACTTCCGGTCAAACAGGAAGTAGCTTCTGATTTAAAAGTTGTAAGGGCTATGATCATGATTCTTTCGCCAAAAGTCAATGTTAGGCAAGGTCTTTCTTTGTGACAGAAATATGAATAAGTCACGTGAGTGTATGATTAAAGGTGCATACTTCAAAATTATAAAACATAAGATCTTAATCAAATGTCTTTGTGTGTATAAGGTTATGTTGATTTTTCTAAAAAACGGAAAAGCCTTGTGTTCTGTTTTCAACAGACACAATTTCTAGTTTCTTCTTTTTCTTGTCGTTTGAGTTACCATAGGTTTTTGTCTGCGGCACTTTGGTCACTTTTATACAACCGATTTTAACCAAACTTGGTCTGAAGGAAGTGCATATAGGGTAGTTGTGTCCCGAAACTTTTCGCTATCATGACGTCATCAGGGGTCACGTGACAAGCGATTTGAATTTAAAAATCAAAATCTTTAAAAATCAACAAAAAATCAACGGTTTGAGATATTAAGTTGATTCTTTCACCAAAAGTGATTGTTAGGTAGGGCCTTTCTGTGTGACACATTGCTTGACCTCTGTGACCTCTACTTCCGGTCAAACAGGAAGTAGCTCCTCATTTAAAAGTGGTAAGAGCTAGGATCATGATTCTTTCACCAAAAGTGAATGTTAGGCAAGGTCTTTCATTGTGACACATTACTTGACCTCTGTGACCTCTACTTCCGGTCAAACAGGAAGTAGCTCCTCATTTAAAAGTGGTAAGAGCTATGATCATGATTCTTTCACCAATAGACAATGCTAGGCAAGGTCTTTCATTTGTGACACATTGCTTGACCTCTGTGACCTCTACTTCCGGTCAAACAGGAAGTAGCGCCTGATTTAAAAGTGGTAAGAGCTAGGATCATGATTCTTTCACCAAATATCAATGTTAGGCAAGGTCTTTCTTTGTGGCACATTACTTGATCTCTGTGACCTCTACTTCCGGTCAAACAGGAAGTAGCTCCTCATTTAAAAGTGAAAAGAGCTATGATCATGATTCTTTCACCAAAAGTCAATGTTAAGCAAGGTCTTTCATTTGTCACACATTGCTTGACCTCTGTGACCTATAATTCCGGTCAAACAGGAAGTAGCTCCTCATTTAAAAGTGGTAAGAGCTATGATCATGATTCTTTCACCAAAAGTGAATGTTAGGCAAGGTCATTCATTTTGACACATAACTTGACCTCTGTGACCTCTACTTCTGGTCAAACCGGAAGTAGCTTCTTATTTAAAAGTGGTAAGAGCTATGAACATGATTCTTTCACCAAAAGTCAATGTTAGGCAAGGTCTTTCATTTGTGACAGAAAAATGACGAAGAATTTTAAAAGTAGGCTTAATTAAATATCTTAATCAAATGTCTTTTTATGTGTTAAAGGTTTTGACAATTCATTTTAATATCATTAAACGGAAAAGCCTTGTGTTCTGTTTTCAACAGACACAATCTCTAGTTTTTTTTGGCTTTTCCGTGTTCAACGGAAAAGGTATTGTTTTTGTTCTGATTTTTTTTCTTTTTTCTTCTTCTTCTTCTTCTTGTCGTTTGAGTTACCATAGACTTTTTGTCGGCGGCACTTTGGTCTCTTTAAAACTTCCGATTTTTACCAAACTTGGTCAGAAGGAAGTCCCTATAGGGTAGTTGTTTGCCGAAACTTTTCGTGATTGTGACGTCATCAGGTGTCACGTGACAAGCAAATTGAATTTAAAAATCAAAATCTTTAAAAATCAACAAAAAATCAATGCTTTGAGATATGAAGTTGATTCTTTCACCAAAAGTGATTGTTAGGCAGGGTCTTTCTTTGTGACACATTACTTGACCTCTGTGACCTCTACTTCCGGTCAAACAGGAAGTAGCTCCTCATTTAAAAGTGGTAAGAGCTAGGATCATGATTCTTTTACCAAAAGTGAATGTTAGGCAAGGTCTTCCTTTGAGACACATTGATTGACCTCTGTGACCTCTTCTTCCGGTCAAACCGGAAGTAGCTCCCCATTTAAAAGTGGTAAGAGTTATGATCATGATTCTTTCACCAAAACTCAATAATTATGTTTAGGCAGAGTCTTTCTTTGTGATACATTGCTTGACCTCTGTGACCTCTTTTTCCGGTAATGGTAATGTTACTGTTGGGCAAGGTCTTTCTTTGCGACACAAACATGACAAAGTATATTTAAAGTAGGCTTAATATCTTAATTTAATTTCTTTTTGATAATTCTTTTTTTTTTTTAGAATTATACGATTATACTTTGATAAGAATTATACAATATTGATTAATATTGTACAAATTTAAATACCTTGACGTCATGTTAACGTGTATTGTTTGTATATGAGACAATGAGTATTAATTGTTGCACAGAAATGACTGTCACATTACAATGATGACAAACAAATTGTAAAATTGTAAAAACCACCCGATGTTAATATTTTTTTTAAACAGGTATACAATGAATTTTTCGACAGTTGTATGTTGTGAGAACGTACGAATTGTAAAGTGCGCCCTCATGTGAGGCAATTATCCATTATCGTAGAACGTATACCGAGTACTATGCATACCATACGTTATAATCAAGCATGCATTCAAGTTACTTGGGACTGTTTTGCCGAAGTTGTACTTGATTTGTAATAATTATGAAAGGAGACAACCAAATATTCCATTTCATTAATTATGATGATTTTATGTTGTGTTGCCGCATGATAATTATTAGCTCTATTGCCTTTCATCATCCGAGCACAAAATGCAGAAAATAAATGACGACCCATTTTGGATGAATTTGGACAATGACTGAATCAGTTTCACAACAGCTTATTTCTTGTTGGTTTGCATCATGTAAGGACAGTCATATGATTCTGATCAGGACGAAACCCCAAAATAACAGTAATACAAGAAATTAAGATTCTTTTCATTTTTTCGTAAATGACTTGTTTTATTGCAAAACTCGGATTATATTACCACTTTTTTAACAATTGGTTTTGTATTCACAATTAACAAGAATATTTGTAAACCATGGCTGGGAACAACTGCATAAAATGTGTCTGCAGAAAACAGAGGAATACACATTGAATTCAATTCATTTGTAAGCAAGCTTTCTTCTTAAAATATTAGACGGATGATTTTTTGTGACATAAGAATCATAGTAGAGATCAAAGATCAAAGCAGAGATGAACTCCCTAATATACTCGAGTTGAGTTCAGAAATATTTCTATTGTGGAATACACATTATGATGAGTACAATGTGCTGCTCTGAGTTTAAACACCTAAGTACATATGTTCGGGAAAATGTGGCACTAGAAAAGCAATGTTGCTTCCATGATGGCTAGCAGTAAGACTGAGATGACTTAACATACCCTTTTATAAACAGGAGCTTAAGCATAAAACAATTGAAGGAAGTTAATTTCCAAGGAATGATTCATATCGAGGAGTTACAGTCATACTAATAATGAAGTCAGCACACTGAGTAACTCACGGTCACTGGTCAGGCTTGTGTCAATCAATGTCAGGAAGTGAAAATAATTGTTCTTAGAAATAAGGAGTAAGCATTACAATAGCACAAATAATACAGATGAAAAGTTTATAATGTGTAAACAGTCTTCATCAGTCCAGAATGTAAAATAAATGAACTGTCTGTATCACAATAATGAAAACGCTATCACATTTAAGAATACATTTTGCTTTCAAGAATATGGCTTTCAAACGCCACTACAAATTGACCATGTAGTAGACTGGCCATGGTTTGACATGTCCCTGCTGAGTGTATCAGTCACTATCCTGATCACAAGTTGACCACACTTGACCCAAGAATCATAGTTGTACATTTAAGAATACATTTTGCTTTCAAGAATATGGCTTTCAAACGCGACTACAAATTGACCATGTAGTAGACTGGCCATGGTTTGACATGTCCCTGCTGAGTGTATCAGTCACTATCCTGATCACAAGTTGACCACACTTGACCCAAGAATCATAGTTGTACATTTAAGAATACATTTTGCTTTCAAGAATATGGCTTTCAAACGCGACTACAAATTGACCATGTAGTAGACTGGCCATGGTTTGACATGTCACTGCTGAATGTATCAGTCAATATCCTGATCACAAGTTGACCATGCAGTTAAGAATGGTCATGTGTTGACATGTCCCTGCTGAGTGTATCAGTCACTATCGTGATCACATGTTGACCACACAGTGGAGAATGGTCATGTGTTGACATGTCCCTACTGAGTGTATCAGTCACTATCGTGATCACATGTTGACCACACAGTGGAGAATGGTCATGTGTTGACATGTCCCTACTGAGTGTATCAGTCACTATCGTGATCACATGTTGACCACACAGTGGAGAATGGTCATGTGTTGACATGTCCCTACTGAGTGTATAAATCATGATGCCACTATAAACTGTATATACAAGTACAACTTCGGCAAAATTACAGTCCCAAGTAACTTGAATGCATGCTTGATTATAACGTATGGTATGCATAGTACTCAGTATACGTTCTACGATAATGGATAATTGCCTCACATGAGGGCGCACTTTACAATTCGTACGTTCTCACAACATACAACTGTCGAAAAATTCATTGTATACCTGTTTAAAACATCGTACCATATTAACATCGGGTGGTTTTTACAATTTTACAATTTGTATGTCAATTTTACAATTTGTACGTCATCATTACTAACAGACCCTTTTATAAACAGGAGCTAAGGCATAAAACAATTAAAGGAAGTTAATTTCCAAGGAATGATTCATATCGAGGAGTTACAGTCATACTAAGAATGAAGTCAGCACACTGAGTAACTCACGGTCACTGGTCAGGCTTGTGTCAATCAATGTCAGGAAGTGAAAATAATTGTTCTTAGAAATAAGGAGTAAGCATTACAATAGCACAAATAATACAGATGAAAAGTTTATAATGTGTAAACAGTCTTCATCAGTCCAGAATGTAAAATAAATGAACTCTGTATCACAATAATGAAAACGCTACACATTTAAGAATACATTTTGCTTTCAAGAATATGGCTTTCAAACGCGACTACAAATTGACCATGTAGTAGACTGGCAATGGTTTGACATGTCCCTGCTGAGTGTATCAGTCACTATCCTGATCACAAGTTGACCACACTTGACCCAAGAATCATAGTTGTACATTTAAGAATACATTTTGCTTTTAAGAATATGGCTTTCAAACGCGACTACAAATTGACCATGTAGTAGACTGGCCATGGTTTGACACGTCACTGCTGAATGTATCAGTCAATATCCTGATCACAAGTTGACCATGCAGTTAAGAATGGTCATGTGTTGACATGTCGCTGCTGAGTGTATCAGTCACTATCGTGATCACATGTTGACCACACAGTGGAGAATGGTCATGTGTTGACATGTCCCTACTGAGTGTATCAGTCAATATCCTGATCACAAGTTGACCATGCAGTTAAGAATGGTCATGTGTTGACATGTCCCTACTGAGTGTATCAGTCACTATCGTGATCACATGTTGACCACACAGTGGAGAATGGTCATGTGTTGACATGTCCCTACTGAGTGTATCAGTCAATATCCTGATCACAAGTTGACCATGCAGTTAAGAATGGTCATGTGTTGACATGTCCCTGCTGAGTGTATCAGTCACTATCGTGATCACATGTTGACCACGCAGTGGTGAATGGTCATGTGTTGACATGTCCCTACTGAGTGTATCAGTCACTATCGTGATCACATGTTGACCACACAGTGGAGAATGGTCATGTGTTGACATGTCCCTACTGAGTGTATAAATCATGATGCCACTATAAACTGTATATACGAGTACAACTTCGGCAAAATTACAGTCCCAAGTAACTTGAATGCATGCTTGATTATAACGTATGGTATGCATAGTACTCAGTATACGTTCTACGATAATGGATAATTGCCTCACATGAGGGCGCACTTTACAATTCGTACGTTCTCACAACATACAACTGTCGAAAAATTCATTGTATACCTGTTTAAAACATCGTACCATATTAACATCGGGTGGTTTTTACAATTTTACAATTTGTATGTCAATTTTACAATTTGTACGTCATCATTACTAACAGACCCTTTTATAAACAGGAGCTAAGGCATAAAACAATTAAAGGAAGTTAATTTCCAAGGAATGATTCATATCGAGGAGTTACAGTCATACTAAGAATGAAGTCAGCACACTGAGTAACTCACGGTCACTGGTCAGGCTTGTGTCAATCAATGTCAGGAAGTGAAAATAATTGTTCTTAGAAATAAGGAGTAAGCATTACAATAGCACAAATAATACAGATGAAAAGTTTATAATGTGTAAACAGTCTTCATCAGTCCAGAATGTAAAATAAATGAACTGTCTGTATCACAATAATGAAAACGCTACACATTTAAGAATACATTTTGCTTTCAAGAATATGGCTTTCAAACGCGACTACAAATTGACCATGTAGTAGACTGACCATGGTTTGACATGTCCCTGCTGAGTGTATCAGTCACTATCCTGATCACAAGTTGACCACACTTGACCCAAGAATCATAGTTGTACATTTAAGAATACATTTGGCTTTCAAGAATATGGCTTTCAAACGCGACTACAAATTGACCATGTAGTAGACTGGCAATGGTTTGACATATCATTGCTGAGTGTATCAGTCACTATCCTGATCACAAGTTGACCACACTTGACCCAAGAATCATAGTTGTACATTTAAGAATACATTTTGCTTTTAAGAATATGGCTTTCAAACGCGACTACAAATTGACCATGTAGTAGACTGGCCATGGTTTGACACGTCACTGCTGAATGTATCAGTCAATATCCTGATCACAAGTTGACCATGCAGTTAAGAATGGTCATGTGTTGACATGTCGCTGCTGAGTGTATCAGTCACTATCGTGATCACATGTTGACCACACAGTGGAGAATGGTCATGTGTTGACATGTCCCTGCTGAGTGTATCAGTCACTATCGTGATCACAAGTTGACCATGCAGTTTAGAGTGGTCATGGGTTGACATGTCACTGCTGAATGTATCAGTCAATATCCTGATCACATGTTGACCATGCAGTTTAGAGTGGTCATGGGTTGACATGTCACTGCTGAATGTATCAGTCAATATCCTGATCACAAGTTGACCATGCAGTTAAGAATGGTCATGTGTTGACATGTCGCTGCTGAGTGTATCAGTCACTATCGTGATCACATGTTGACCATGCAGTTTAGAGTGGTCATGGGTTGACATGTCACTGCTGAATGTATCAGTCAATATCCTGATCACATGTTGACCATGCAGTTTAGAGTGGTCATGGGTTGACATGTCACTGCTGAATGTATCAGTCAATATCCTGATCACATGTTGATCATGCAGTGAAGAATGGTCATGGGTTGACATGTCCCTGCTTAGTGTATCAGTCACAATCCTGATGACAAATTTACCACGCAGTGAAGAATGGTCATGGGTTGACATGTCCCTGCTGAGTGTATCAGTCACTATCCCGATGACAAATTGACCACGCAGTGAAGAATGGTCATGGGTTGACATGTCCCTGCTGAGTGTATCAGTCACTATCCCGATGACAAATTGACCACGCAGTGAAGAATGGTCATCGGTTGACATGTCCCTGCTGAGTGTATCAGTCACTATCCCGATGACAAATTGACCACGCAGTGAAGAATGGTCATGGGTTGACATGTCCCTGCTGAGTGTATCAGTCACAATCCTGATGACAAATTGACCACGCAGTGAAGAATGTTCATGGGTTGACATGTCCCTGCTGAGTGTATCAGTCACTATCCCAATGAAAAATGGACCACGCTAAGAAGAATGGTCATGGGTTTACATGTCCCTGCTGAGTAATCACAGTTGATGAAGAAAATTAGGAGTCATCCTCCGATGACTTGGTAATCCACAAGGTAATCAGGGCTAGTTGATGAAGAGGGGTGTGTCTTCTCTGAATAGCAAGGCGGCTTTGTGACGGTCATCAGCAACAATCATAGTAGCAGTTAACCAAGCACTCAAATGAATTCCATAATGCACCACTATGTTGTGTACCGTTGTCAGTGAGGCTGGCAGGGTCAGTGTTTTTGCTGGCGATTGTTGTTCTGAAGCAAGTGTGGTATTCTAAAGTGTAAACAATGCAAAATGAGACAAGTAAATAACTAGGGACATACATGTCAAAATAACAGTGATGTTGCCAAAATGCTGCGTATTAATTTTATCATCACAATCTACAATATTGGTATTGATGTATTAACAAGCACACATTTTGGAAAAAAACATTTAGTAAATGACAATTTTTTTCCAACTGCTTTTACAGCAATTCGTGTGTAATATTAATACAAGTAATTAACAGCTGCAAACTGCTCATCAGCCAAAATGACCTGAAATATATCAAATGCTTGGAGTTGGGAGGGCCTGACGCGTTTCGTTTCTAGCAGATTCTTTCTCAAAGACTAAAATAGTATTCTTACATTGATTATTTAAATAAAGGTCAACATAGAGGCCCTATTGTTACAAAACATGAACCATTAACAGCCAACATACCTGAAAGTATTATATCCTTTGTAAGAGCATCTGCCACAGCCAAGATGACCAAGCAATTGAGAGTAGTCATGGATTGACATCACCCTGCTGAGTGTGTATCCCAATGACTAGATGACCATCTGGTGAGTAGTTGCCATGTTTTCACATGGCCCGGCAGTGGCGCTGGCCATGCACAGTTTGACATGGCTGGTAGTAGCCATACATGGTTTGACAGCTCTGCTGAGGGTCATTGTGGTGACCGCATGATGATTGTGCATGGTTTGACAAACATCTGTGAAGTATATTAAAATAAACCTTCATTCTTTAAAATTATTGTTATTGACAAACTGTGTCCAACCTATCAGTATTGAAACCTCTTTTTAGGTACACAGCAAGCTGTACATATACATGCACTCTATATTTATACTTTGATTTAATTCATTGACATGTATGACAACCTCTGTAAAATGCATACCATAGTGATACAAACACCTTATTATACTGTAACTTCTTTCAATTCCATGTTCAATTCGTATCTCTAAATCTCTCAATAATGTTCTCCTTGAATACCAATTCACTGACATTTTAACAATTTGCATAGAAAACATCACATATTGAAATAAGCACCTTGCTATGTATTGCCTTACTATATGTATTCTTTCAATTTCATGTTCAATGCATATCTCTTGATAAATATATTTACATGTACTTATGGTAAAAGTCAATCACGCCATGTAGATTTCATTTCCATCTTTAAATAATATTTCTAGTAAATTGATTTACATAGAAAACATCACATATTGATATTGATACAAATACCTTCATGATAACTGTAATAAGTAGGAATTACAGATGCACATATTGATTCTATATTTCTCACATATACATGATCAATCAATGTCCCATTCTCTGTTGTTGCATTTGTCACACATTGTTTATATCCATGCTCACACATTAATTTCTCAATTTGTGTATGTTTCAAAATATCTTCATTAAAATCACCCATTACAATACATCTGTTAGATACTGTATTAAGTTCATGAAGTAGATGTTTCATGTTGGTAATAAACTCAATCATGGAATATGATGCTGGACGATAAATTGTTACCAAAGAATATGACATTTCACAAATTACTTGTATTGCAATATACTCCAAGTTGTGTACAGGTAACATCAGTCTACTGAATGTCTTGTCCCTTCTACCATACACAGCAACACCTCCATGACACTGTTTGCTTAACATCTGAGTAACACTACAGGAATTATCATATGAAGCGCTTCTGACTTGATGATAGCATTTGAAATCACTTAATTCTGTCTCACAGTCAAACGCATTCTCATTCCATGTTTCCGTTAGACAAATGAAATTTGATGTCATCATATCAGTATTACATTTTAGGTCTTCAAAGTGTTCTTTCAATCCTTGGATATTATGCATCATGATTACAGTGCCATTTGATGGTAGTATTCTTACATTAGATTCTTCAATAAATTCCATCATATTACTCAATGAATCCTTCACTGTTTTATTGCAATAAACAAACTTTTCATTAAACCCTTCAATCACAAGTCCATTTAGAGATGTTATTCTGCTTAATGCAACATATGCTTGACCTGCTGAAAATGTTCGTTCAAGAGACACCACTGCTCTGTCTGTAGTCACTCCTTGTACTTTATGAACTGTACAAGCCCAGGCTAATTTCAATGGAAATTGTCGTCTTATCCACTGTTTGCTTATATGTTCTTCTTCCCTTTGAATTCTAATAAATCCGTCATTTGTTGCACTTTTCCTTTTCACTTTGGTTCCTACACTTTTGCTATCAAATATAATATGTATGTATTCAGGGGTAGATTCATCATGTGACAGAATGATTTCACAAACAGTTCCAAGTACTCCATTAACAAGTCCATCAGATACATTAATATTTTTAGACAACATTACTCTAGCACCAGTACCTAGCCATAATGATTCAGGCAAAGTGGTCTGCTTTGATTTCTTGGATATTTTCTTTAGGCTTGTCTTTTTATGGGAATCTTTCTGAAAGTCATTTGCTAAAATACAGAAATAATCACTGCACTTTGCAAACAGTATCTTCCTATTGTATTCATCAACCTGTTTATTACATGGAAATATATGTAAAGCATCATCCCACTCTTCTCCAGTTTCCCGTGATTGTAAAATTTCCACATCTTCATCCAATAACTTATCTTGCTTAGCTCTGACACGTATCCTATTCAAAGTTTCGGCAAACTGCATATCATCCTTTTGTCTCATAATTTCCCTCAACTCAACTTTCTTAAAACAATCATTCCACAGATCTACTGCAATATCTCTCTGATACAATGATTTCCCTTTGACTGGAGGTAGTTGATAAAAATCACCAACAGCTAAAATGCTCACTTTTCCAAATGGCTTGTGATCATGTGTTTGCTTAATCTGACGCAGACGTCCATGAATATAACACAACATTTTATGATCAACCATTGATATTTCATCAATAATAACAATCTGAAGATCTTGCAATTCATTCCTTAGAGTATTCAATTTTTCCTCACCTAAAGGTTGATATGGCAAACGTGCATCAGTAGGGATTGACAACGCACTGTGAATTGTACTTCCATTGATATTAAAAGCTGCTACTCCAGTAGGTGCAGTAATCATTACAGACACATTATCAGGATTATTCACAATTCTTGTAAAGAGTCTTGTTGCTTCATAATGTATTGATTTAATCAAATGACTTTTCCCAGTTCCAGCTCCACCAGTAATAAACACATGAAATGGTTCAGGGTTTTTGCCCTGTACCTTCTGTAAACACCAGTCTCGAATCTTATTAAACACTTCTCTTTGCTGTGTATTCAATGACCTCAATAAACTTAGTGCATCTTGCTTTGATATTTTCACTGAATGTGGTTCAATATTACACACTTTGTCTTTCTTGTCAGATTGTAGGTCAGGAATATCCAAATCATCATCTTCTGATACTACTGGCTCACGTTCTGCTTCACATTCCATTCTTTCCTGCTCAGATATTGGGGAGATCATAGCCCATGCATCTTCCTGCATACCATGTTTTTCTACATATTGTTTAGCTGCTTCAAGAGCTTCAGCATTCTTCTCATATTTAGAACGATTACTTTCAACAACAACACTTACAGATTTCATTTGATTATTTACACAAACAGAACCATTCCTATAAAATTGTTCATAATTATCAAACTGTGGTGGCTTCAGTTGAGCATCGACACGATATGGAAGAAACAATTGCAATATACTGTGGTAATATTTCTCTGGATATTTAGTCACTGAAAATCTTGGATATCTTATGACTGCTGGTTCAGTTCTTGTACGTTTCTGGATATGACCCAAACCATGTTTCAATGCATATAATGGTGACTTTCTTGATTTATTACATGTACCTCCATTATAAATAATTCTGTACATTGAACAAAATTTTGCCAGACACATGTCATTAAATTCATCAATATCTGGCCTTGCTTTATAACGATCAACTCTACTAGTCATGAAAATATCATCATCATCTTCACATTTGCTCTGAATTACACTCAATGGCAAACTCATTCGAACAGGATTTTCACCAACAGGAATAAACTCCACTTTTCTAGAACCTTCTTTCAACCTCAGACCACAAACACGAAACACTGCTTCCTGAGCTGATAATTCTCTATTGTGTAAATACACGCATCCAATTTCCTTCATACTCTGTCTAGCGTCTAAGTTTCCCTTTTTGACCTCATTCTGTGCATTTGCTAACAACTGTCCCAATTCTCGTTCTGACTTTGACATGTATGATACCACGTATGCTGCACAGGCATATGCATCAGTGATATATTGAATATCCATATTAGCATTCCAGGCTCTTATTAAATCAGGATTATATAGATTCACCCATACATCTTGAGGCTCTCTCTTTAAAATAATAGTAGATTTCCTGCTTAAAACATCATTAGCCTTTTCAAAATCAGACTGTGTAATATTAATACTTTGAAATAATTGAGACGTTGACATGTGTTGATTCTTCTCATCCTGGATCGCATTCCATACTGATTGCAATAATTCCTTGGCTGCTGTACGTTTCTTTTCATTATTACTAATGGAAGTACTTTCTTCATGATTATATTCATCATCCTTACTATCTTTATCATTAAATTCATCAACTGGATCACGACTGGCAATAAATGTTCTATTTGATGGGGGTCTTGGAAAATTAAATCTACATTCAGAACCCTTCTTCTTACATGACTTGGTATGTTTCCTACTATGTTGCTGTACATGACTGATTATTTCATTCAATTCTTCATCTTCTTCCTGTGTTGGTAACTTGCAACTGATATATGAATCAATAAATTTTATTACGTCAGCATCATCATCTTCTTCCAATTTTGGAGCATCCTCAATCCAAAACAGACAATGTGTGTGTGGAGAACCTCTTTGCTGAAATTCTACTCGGTAGAAATAGTCCTTGACTTTCCCAATGGGTGCTGCACTTGACATGATAACATCTTTCAAAAATGTGTGAAATCGATTCTCAAACATTCTAGCCACAGTCACTGGATTGCTTCTCAATACTGTACACTTATCATTCCAATCCAAGTCTTCAATTTTTCTGGAATCACCTTGTTGTCTCAATATTGTATTAATGACTTCAGGCCATCTCATATCAGCAGCAGAAAATGAGCAAAACCATGTTGGTATTCCAAGTTGTCTAATCATAGCCATGACATCTCTCTGAGTTGATTGCCAATATGACGGTGTACCTCTAATTGGTTTCATAAATCTATACCCACTATCAGACTGTAAAATATCATTTAATTGATCTCTATTCTTAATCATGCTAGAATTAACACTCTGACCATAATGCATTCTCCCTGAACTTTGACGCATAGCAATTGATACACCAGACATCACCTTTTCAATTTCTGATAAATACTGGGCATAAAAGATATACTGAGTACATTTGGCAAATCTGTTATCTGCATTCATCAATCTATTATGAAAATATCTCAGTCGTGTCAGTTTTCCATCACGTTCATCATCAAATATAGGTGAGCCTGCTGGGAATAATGCTGGAAAACATTTGGCCTCATTACCTTTCTCCATTAACACTCTAACTGGATTGTTTCCTTCACAAGGTGCAACACAAAATATATCTTCAAAGTATTGATCAAGCACTTCTTGTCCAATATCTATAGGCTGTAAGCATGTATCAAGTGGAATACCACACAAACGATCCTCATCTGTTTCTTCATCACTTACACTAGCTTCGTCAGATTCATGTACCATTTCATCTTCATGTTCCTCATCATTCACATCATCTAACAGGGGATCATTCCAATCACAATTGATTTCAATATATTTATACCATACATTGTTTACCTTAAGATATCTTAATGCATTTTCCACATGTTCCCTAGTCACAAATTGATATTGATAATATCCTTTGTAAGATAATTTCCTCTTCAGCTTGATTCTAATTAATTGATTTTCATTTCTACATCTTGGCAATGCTGTCACTGTATCTGCAATATTAGATGGTACACATACAACTGGTCCGTGAACTGCATTCTGCTTCCCCTTGGGTAACGCTATGAGCTTCATGAATGGTACATTAATTGCAATGAGATGCTCCTCTAATATATTCAAACAATCCAATTCCTGTGGAATGTCTATCAATTCCAAATTATTTGTACATGCTTCTACTGGTACCTTCTTCTGCAGTAATGTCCTATGACATGTGTAACATATCCATAACCTAGACCTGCTAGATTTTGACACAAGACATTCATTTCCACACTCTTTTGTACAAATGCATTTATGTAAATATTTATCAGATATACAACTGATAATCCTGTATTTATCTTTATTGCATTTAATAACTTGCTTTTTAAACAAAAGTTTGCAACAGACTGCACAAACATACTCAGGTCCTGATGATACTTCTTTCTTCCAATTTGTGATGACATTCCTCATGTTGCGTGCACATTGATGTCTTTTCTTTTTTTGTCTTATATTCCTCTGTTTTATTTTCTTACGATAATTTGCATCTTGGCGATACTTATGTTTCAGATTTTTTATCAAATTCACTCTGTACACATGATTACTCAAATACTTTTTCTTTATAGAGTTTATGACAGCATTTCTGTACACTTGATTACTATGATACTTTGTTGTTGATGAGATTTTTGCACGGTTAATTGTTTTCTGTCTATATGCAGCATCTGTATTATACTTGGCTTTTGTTCTATTAATCTTTACTTGTCTAAAGCCATAATCCTCAAGATACTTTCTTTTTTCACTATTGACCTTTCTTTGTCTGTGTATATAATCCTCATGATACTTTCTTTTTTCAATATTAATCTTTCTTTCTCTGTGTATACTATCCTCATGATACTTTCTTTTTTCAATATTAATCTTTCTTTCTCTATGTGCACTATCGTCATGATACTTCTTCATTGATTTTTTAATTTTTGTCTCCTTATACAAAGCATTCTGTTGATATTTTAACTTAAACAATTTCTTCTTCTTTTCACCATTGTCTGCATATTTTTTCTTCTCATATTCATTAACATTCTTTTTGAAATCCTCACAATGAGCATATTTCTGTCTTTTTGCATAATTCTGTCTTTCCCTGTATGCTCTGTTCTCTTCTACAACTTTTGCATTTCTTGTTTTCTCACGTCTTTCTCTTGCTCTATCTCTGTCTAATTTTCGTTTCAATGCCACATTTACACGTTTTCGTCTGTTTCGCTTACACTGAGAATATGTTGGCTTGTCTTCCTTTCTATCATCACATTGACTTACATGAACATTACTGACTGGGTCTCTAGTACAGGTACTTTCAGACATCAAATCTCTGTTACAGTCGTCTTCATTACTATCATTTGGATTGCTTGGAACAAGTTTATGAACATTCATGACTAAATCATAATGAACTTCATTTCTATGATACAAATAAATTCCACAATCTGATAATCTGTCAGTATTGGTGAATGAACGACAAAACACATACCATTTAGTTGCATCACTGTATGTATATATATCAACACCCAACATGTCAGCCATTGCTATGATTTCTACTTCCGTTGCCCATGTACCATTATGAAACAGCCTCTGCCTAACCACATAATCTTGCACTGTAGAAAAACCTTCTCTCAAAAAACAGTTAAACTTATCAGCATTATTCACCAAGTGATTTATAACTATTGTTCTCACATGCATATGATTTCTTTCTGTTCCAGATATGGCACATGAAATAGCTCTGAAGAAACAGTTACCATCACCTTTGATCCTCTTTATTCTGTCTGGACTTCCCATGTTATCACATGTTCTAGCATTCTCACTAGCATCCAGAAATACCCTTCTCAATCCAAATTTCTGACACAATTGGTTTTTACTATCATTACTTAGTAACATAAATCTTAATTTGGCAGGTTCTATAACTTCCACTATTTCTACATCATTACTACTCTTGCAACTGCTTATGACATGCACATCATCATTTTCCTGCACTTCATTTGATTTTGATATCTCATGTAAACATTCAGATTCTACATCTGTAACAATACATTCAGTGCAAACACTTTCACTATTGTCTTTAAGTTCATGATTACAAATATTCAGCTCATTATTAATCTGAACACTGACTCCTGTAATTTCAAACTGCTCAGAATCAGACACATTCATAGAATGTCCAAGTTCTATACAATAACTGTACACACCTTGCCATGAAGCTACACGTTTCAGCAAACTTCTGCCATTACAGTCTTGTCTGCCATTATGATTTCTAGAATGGGAATCAAAAATATAATATATTCCATCCTGAGCAATGACTGAAAATGTGTTCATATGGAAACAGATAAAACATGCTGTATACTTGTGAAGTGTCTGCTCCAGAGCATTCTTCAATGAAATCATATTAAATTCTGACAGATTTGTATTTTCTCCAAAAGTACCAGACACAGCTTCATGGAATTGAACACAGAAATGCTGACTGAAAACATCTATTTCCTCTGGCAACTCACTGATCAACAAATAATCATTCTCTACTGTAGAACTATGAGATAAAAAACCATACAATTCATTTCCAGTATTCAACACAAAGTCCATTTCATTAGAGCACCATTCATCTAACTTCTTAATCCTGCTATACAGTATAGCACACAGACTATTAGCAACACACTGCTTACCAGTATTACTTCCAAATCTAAAATCTCCTTGATGGAAACTACCCTGAACAATCATGTTAGCTGATGCCCTCACAACTCCTCTTTCTCCACTGTCTTCGTATGTGTCACTTTGCATCTTTTTTTGCTTCTTTATGTCCTGCTGCATGTTAACATATTTGCTGCTATTCATACTGTCATTAATTTTGACCTTTGGTATCTCCACATCTCTGTTCTTACTACTATGAGGTGACACTGATCTCTTTCTACTTCTCAGAGAATACTTGGTATTATGCTTCACTCTACATGATTCACCATGATCACTCTTTGAACGTTGTCTATTCATACCCTCATTATTTGTGACCTTTGGCATTTTCACATCTCCGTTCGTACTACTTTGAGGTGACACTGATCTCTTTCTACTTCTCAGAGCATACTTTGAACATTGTTTTGATTTTTCATGACTTCTGCAAGTTTTACCATGATTAGATTTCTCATTACCATCTGTCAAAGATACACCCTCAGCATCTTGTTTGCCTTTATTAGATTCTGATTTCTTTCTATTCCTTAATGTATATCCTCCTGATTGCTCTTGCACTGTTTGCTTTTTGTTACAACATGCATAGATACCTTCAACATTTCTGTTCATTGCCTGTCTGTCAAAATTCTCTTCCATTTGTTGATCAACATCCTCTTCAGAGCCATTCAAAATTTCATCAAACACAGTCAAATCTCCAGAAATATCACCATAGTCATATAAATATTTACAGTAGTTACTCCCTCGACATTTGCCACATATCCATACAATTGACTTGTTTAGCAAGACATGATTACCAATACAACTTTTAACTGCCATGCATTCAACGTGATACCACAACCCACAATAACACTGTAATTTGAAGTCCCGTGGCTTGATCATCTTATCACAAATCCAACACTGTCCATCTACATTGCCATTACTATTCCTGTCTTCAGTATCCACTTTCCCAACACATTTTCTACTTCCTTTATCTTGCTCTTTCATGTGTCTTATCTTCTTATCAGAAACCTGTTTGCTGTTACACATCTTAAGAATACACTTCTGTCTCGTCCCCATTATATTTGCCTTGTCTTGCAAACCTTTCATCTTCTTCAAAACTGTACTTATACTTCCATTTGTATGCTTCCAGATCTGTGTCTGTTCATCTTTATATGCCTTTATATCCTTCTTGGTCATGCGGCTCTCTATTACTCTTCCTCCTTTCCTGATATTGTGACTTTGCCTGAATACCTGTTTTCTTACTTTCTTCTTGTACCGTCTTGATGGCCTCTTTCTACCTTTTTGTTTACATATCTCCTCAACACAGTCCAACACATGTCCCCCGCCACTATGCTTTGTCCATCCATACTGTTTTAGCCACTGCACACCAAGTAAATTACTAGCACGTGACAATCTCTTCTTCCTCTTCTGTCTCAAAACACTTACTCTATTTTGTCTGTCATGTTGTATCTTCATCTCATAGTCTCTGTGTAGTTTCTTCACCTGCAATTTCTTAGGTCTCACAATCTGTAAAAGATAGCATTTCATCACATGATTTTCATTGATATCCATCTTGCCTCTTGCTTTACTTGATATGTGACAACTGATTCCACACAAATCAATTACATGTACATGTATGTCACTTTCCATTTCATGCATTTTACAGACAGCACTGTCTTTTGTCAACATCATCATGTTATCAACTTCATTTGTTCTCATGATTTGTTCATTTTCTATTGTTATCATTTGGTTCTCAGGTTTTGTTATGTTTGTTCTTATAACCTGGCTCTCCCCAGGTACCTGGCACATCCCAGGATTTGTTCTCTTTGTTCTTATAACCTGGCTCTCCCCAGGTACCTGGCACATCCCAGGATTTGTTCTCTTTGTTCTTATAACCTGGCTCTCCCCAGGTACCTGGCACATCCCAGGATTTGTTCTCTTTGTTCTTATAACCTGGCTCTCCCCAGGTACCTGGCACATCCCAGGATTTGTTCTCATGTTCATAGTTCTCATGTTCATAGTTCTCATGTTCATAGTTCTCAAGTTCATAGTTCTCATGTTCATAGTTCTCATATTCATAGTTCTCATGTTCATAGTTCTCATGTTCATAGTTCTCATGTTCATTGTTCTTACATTCATTGTTCTTATGTTCATCATTCTTAAGTTCATGCTTCTCAAGGTCAGGTCCTGGGCCCCGCCAGGAACCTGCCACGTCGCCGGAGTTCGTCTAAACTGCATGCTGAAGTGTCTTCTTCTTGGAGGATGCAATCTGTAAATACACAAAGAAAATTTAGACATTTAACATATATTACAAATTCCAGTACTCGCACAACCAGGCTTTTTATGGTCCAACATAAAGGTTTATTTGTGTCTCTTTTTATTTGGGAAATGAAAGATTTTAAACAGTGGGCTACGTATACACATACACTGTCATTCTTTGAAGTTACAGCGATATTCATCACAAAATGAAGCTGTCTTCTTTCGGAGTTAACAAACAAACCCTCAATCCCTCATTTTCCATTTCGGGGTTTCATTTATTTGCATTTATTATTTCTCAGGTACACCCCACGAAACAGAAAAAAGGGAACTTTCAAAAAAAAAAAACAGACTCATAACACCCCCTGAGGAGTGCCTGAAAGCAAACAGAATCACCGTCAAAATACTCTCTCCATTGACTATGATAATTCGTACTAAATGTATAAATGCATTTTCCAGAATGACCTTCATTGCAAATTTGCAATAGGCCTATAATTCATTCATGGTTCACACACGACCATTACAATTTTTAAAAAATTAGTCACTTGATAAACAATTTGCAGGCCCTGACATAATCTAACCTTTTTCTTGACGAAAATGCAAAACAACGTCATGAACACAGCCCTCTATCCTCTGTATTTTGGAGTTCCTTGCTATTTAAAGAGGCCTATAAATCCAGTTTTGTTAATAACGCTTTCCCCAACAGCTAATATTTTTTACCACAGTTTGAACTATGTCTACAACATGCACAATTTATGATTAGCAAAACTTCTCACATTCCAATGCTCACAGAATAATTTAAAAACCACAACTATCATCATTGAACTCAAGGAACATATTCCACTGGATGTCTTAACAAACTGGCTTGCAATAAATGTACTTCCAAAAAGCTCGTTAAAATCCATGCAAATTAGGTCTCCCGAAGAACTGTACAATAGTACAGCAAAAACTACAACATTTTATTTCTTCAATACAACAGCATAATATACATTTAATAAGACTGCATACATTTTCACTATACAAATACAGGTAAATGAAATGAAAATACAGTACATAAAAAGAGACAAGACTCTGCATCTGCATACTTCTCTTCATCTTTACAAGAAAATTAAACCAAAAGCAGTAAGCAAACATCCCCATCACGATTCACATAAAATGCGGCAGTATTATTCATATTATTGTTTATAAATCCATTCAAACATTTAAAGAAAACGCTCTTTCATCAGAGCATGATCACAGGTGACCGCATATTGGAGGTGCACAAAAAGGCTGCCTCTGCAGCTGTAAGGCCCGACAGGTCACTGTCTACATGCACCGTGAATGGCACGTCGTCTATCATAATGTGAAAATGCTTCGTACTTTTTTTGTCATTTTCCCAGACAACCAGCTACAACCATGACAACAAGCACAACGGTAACAGGTCAACTCGTACCTTTGCCAACTCGTACCTTGGTCAACTCGTACCTTCCCAACCGCAAGGTTATGCCAACTCGTACCTTCGCCAACTCGTACCTTTGCCAACTCGTACCTTCGGTTAAGACAACTCGTACCTTCGCACCAAGTCAACTCGTACCTTCGATTTATATAATGCATGGAGGAATAAACTCATGCAACTCGTGCTCAAAGCAGCATTGATGGGCAAAATGTTTCGTTTTATTCTATCCAAAATTACCATTTACTATTTAGAAACTGGTTACAAAAATAAAATTGATTCAAATGCATGTAAGCCATGTACGGCCCTAATACAGTGCAGTCTACTGCAGTGTAATAAAAAGAGATGTCTCAAGATGAAACAGCAAAAGCAACTTGAACATGCATACAGAAAGGGAAGATAAAATTAAAAACGATCTCCATTTCGAAAAATATTCCAAAAATGAAATGAATTATATTGAAAACATACCCCGCCCAAGCGGCTCAATAGTAAAAATAACGAAAGCTAGTTCTTTCTGTGTATTGCTTTTAAAGTATAATAAATACGATTTTTTAAAGAGTGGAATTCAGCACTAATTCGTCAACTTCTTCTGCGATATCGCACACAATGTTGTTGTATATTTAAGTTGATTATAGATTATCAACATGTTTGATCATAATGACGGAAAACATTGTATAAACATATCGTTAAATGAAAACATTTGTTGAAGCATGGACTACAGGACTAGCCGACTGATGAATGATCGGACACGACTTCATTGTGCGTCGGCGGTCTCCACGAACGCCCTACTGACCAGCCACTGCACGCTGGTTGCAGTCAGAAAATTGTCAAAATTAGTCACGGTACTTAAAAGCTAAATGATGTCTCGACCTCTACAACAAAAATTTAATGGTATTTCAACCATATTCTAAACCAACAACAGAAAAAACGGACACATTTGTGTCTAAATTCCGAAGGTACGAGTTGTCTTAACTCAAGGTACGAGTTGGCAAAGGTACGAGTTGGCGAAGGTACGAGTTGGTGAAGGTACGAGTTGACGAAGGTACGAGTTGGCGAAGGTACGAGTTGGCAAAGGTACGAGTTGACTCGAAAGCGTTACAACATGTCATCTGTAGCTTGTGTAGGCCTAGACCCGTAAACAGGGCCCAGATACATCGCTACTCTCAGATCCAGGATCTGAGAGTAGCGATGTATCTGGGCCCTGTTTACGGGTCTAGTGTAGGCCTACACGTCGCACCGTGTAGGCCTGCATACAACCAGTGCTGGAGCATGTTTGGGGAAGGCAATGAATGAAATATTTCGTAAATTTACCAAGTACCCGTATACTATAACCTAACACACCCATAACATTTGTATTCTTAAGTATTCCAAAAATTAATTAAATGACATAAAATCATAAACAACTATGCCTAACCAAGGAAATTTAACCACTTTATGCTGGTAATAAATAGGCAAACCTTCACTTACGCCGTATCGCTGCAGACAGTCGGGTTTCGCTCCATACAGTTAATCACTCGCCTCACAGTGAGGCGGAAACCAGGACACCTACACACGGACGTACGTACGTGTACATGCGCAGTGAAACCGCATGCTCCAATCTAGACTCGTTTCCAGTCCCACATCATCATGAGAAAAACAAACTAACTACACTGTATGTATCTACGCACAAAAGCGATCGACCGCATGTGATTGAATTTATATGAGAGGGCGCTATAATAATTTCGTTCAGTGGCATTTCGAAATGTGCGGTGTAACCACCGTGAGGGATTCGGGAGGGCAAGACTATTTCTGCCGCATTTCTGCTATCCAGTTGAGTGAACAAATTAGCGTGAACATGTACATGAAACAACGTCTAAGTTCAAGACCTTCACTTCTGATTAAGTACCAAATTCAGCCAAAACGTACATCTTTGCAAAATGGAACAAATTCCTACATGCTTCCTTAATTCTCCAACAAATCCAAAAACAGCAACCAATATTAATATAACATCTCGATGACATCATCTCACAATTAACAAAAATATTTCACAATCAAACCAAAATCATCTATGAACTTCATTCTTTTGGCAACTGTCATTGTTAGGGAAGATCTTTTTATGATGCATTGAATGACCTCTGTCCTCTATACTAAATGAGCTATGATCATGATTCTATCACCAAAAGTTAATGTTAGGCACTGTCTTTCTTTGTGACACACATGAACAAGTAATAGTATATCAAGAGTAGACATAAAACGGAAAAGCCTTGTGTTCTGTTTTCAACAGACACAACCTCTAGTTTCTTCTTCTTCTTCTCCTCAATTCGTATAGACTTTGTACACAAATTTTGTCTGCGGCACTTTGGTCATTTTTTAACAGCCGATTTTAACCAAACTTGGTCTGAAGGAAGCCCATATAGGGTAGTTGTCTCCCGAAACTTTTCGTCATCATGACGTCATCAGGTGTCATGTGACAAGCGATTTGAATTTAATAATCAAAATCTTTAATAATCAACAAAAAATCAACGGTTTGAGATATTAAGTTGATTCTTTCACCAAAAGTGATTGTTAGGCAGGGTCTTTCTTTGTGACACATTACTTGACCTCTGTGACCTCTACTTCCGGCCAAACAGGAAGTAGCTCCTCATTTAAAAGTGGTAAGAGCTATGATCATGATTCTTTCACCAAATGTCAATGTTGGGCAAGGTCTTTCATTGTGAAACAGTGCTTGACCTCTGTGACCTCTACTTCCGGTCAAACAGGAAGTAGCTCCTCATTTAAAAATGGTAAGAGCTATGATCATGATTCTTTCACCAATATACAATGTTAGGCAAGGTCTTTTATTTGTGACACATTGCTTGACCTCTGTGACCTCTACTTCCGGTCAAACAGGAAGTAGCTCCTCGTTTTAAAGTGGTAAGAGCTGTGATCATGAATCTTTCACCAATAGACAATGTTAGGGAAGGTCTTTCATTTGTGAAACATTACTTGACCTCTGTGACCTCTACTTCCGGTCAAACATGAAGTAGCTTCTCATTTAAAAGTGGTAAGGGCTTTGATCATGATTCTTTCACCAAAAGTCAATGTTAGACAATTTTTTTTGTGACACAATTCTAAATGACAAGCAATGTGTTCCATAAACCCTGCAACTAAATGTGTTAAACTTTAGTTTTCTACATTGAAATAATTGATACTTTTAAACCACATGTCTTAAACTGACAAAATAAGTTATACAATTTGAGAAATATTCTATATCATATGCGGAAAAGCCATGTGTTCTGTTTTCACAGACACAATTTCTAGTTAGGTGTTCGGGTTCAAGCCGAACACCTATTGTTATTGTTCGAGTTTTTAGTTTTTTTTTTTTTTTTCTTTTGTTTTTTTCTTCCCAAACTTGTCTGCAAGACTTCATGGTGTTAGTTACAAGATATTGACATGAAACTTGGTGGGAATTTAGGACGTGATGTCAAGTTGTATTTAGAAGATTGACGTCATGATTACGTCATCGGGTATCAAATTACACGCGTTTTTATGAAAAACTTTGGTGCTTTATAACTTGAGAACAACATGACCTACGGTTTTGATATTGACATATGTTACTCAACACGTAAATCTCAACAATTAATATATTCACAGTTGTGTACAAATGACCTTCACTTCCGGTGTTACCGGAAGTTGAAGTTTGACTCAAAATAACTCGAAAACGGAAGGATTTGGGCACATACTATCGAGAGGGCTAATGATAAAGAAGTTGTTGGGCTTTCAGAAAATATACACCCTGACGTCATGTGGGCTGTATACCGCCCTCTATGGTTGATTAAAGATGTACAGTGATTACGTAATCCTTAAGTGAATTACGGATTTCCGCCAAATTTAGTAAGTGTGCAGCACAAGTGTACCTTGACATGTTTGTGAAGTTTGAAAGTGATGACTTCATTCAACCGGAAGTTATACTCTTTAGAAGGAAAATTTACGTAATTATTCAAATACTATTTACTCGGTAATTACATCATGTATATCGATAAAAATTGCAAAATATTATCGTATGCATTGAATGATATCTGTAAACATTCAGTTGTTTGTGCTGAGTTAAGTGCAAGTTATCGTCAAGAAAATATTGCCTACTATACATGTATATTTATAGGTGACACCATTTTAATTTTCAAAATTATTGAAATCAACCTTGGTCATTATATGTAGGCCCTACTATTTCATGAATTAAAAGACATACCACATTTAAGTGTGTGATAGGATTATCCTTTAGAAATTTTGAATGATTGGACATCCATGTTTCGAGTCACGCTGACGGCGTACGCGTATAAATGCCCCATCCATCCCCAAAATTCTCCTATGTACGGCTCCCATGTGATTGTTCAATAGCGCCCTCTGGTGGTGCAACGTTATAATAATTACTCAATGTTTTATTGTGCGCAATTAACTACATCGTTTAGAATACATGACGCCTGTGTTATTAAAAATGTTTCCTTTTATTAGAAAAGAAAGGGTTGTTAATCGCGATAGTTTAGACGGCGATCGGGAAAGTTGACCAAAAACACGCGAACGGATGTCGTGCTGCTGGTAGCCACACGCCCCCAGCAGATAGACCGCGGAGCACTGCTACGGCGACGTCCGCACCCGGCCCCGGCACGGACCGGGTGAGCACGGACGCCAACCAGGTCGATGAAAACCTCAGCATTCGGTCTCCGGGTGCCTGATGAAGGTTACCATGTGGCTACTAGTACAAGGACATTGCGTGTCTTTGATCAACTTTCCCCTGGTTTATCCCCTTTTTCTTTAATTGGAGTAGGCTTGTTCAACTCCATGAAACTTCATTTTGGGAGTCGAAACTTGAACATGATGTTTAATATTATTTATATGATAGGACATGTTTAATTAACAACTCAATACTCATTGTATTAACTGGTATTTAGAATATTGTTTTTCATTCAATGTTGGGAAATGACAAAGTCTAATGGGGAGAGGTCTATGACTCAAGTGATAAAGAAACAAACTCAGGATATATATTTGTTATAGGATGGAAGCTGTAGTGATTCATTTATTTCAAAACTTTTAATCAAATTGTTTGAGCAATAAGAGCTACCATAGGGGCTGCCCAAAGGGCCACTGATATTACTTGTTTTCCAATATCTTAATTGCCGTTACAAACAAACCAATTTGCAAAAAATAATTGCCATAGAACAATACAGAATTTGAACTTTCACCATTCTCTGTTCACTCAGATGATATACATGTACACAGATCAATGTCATTTTACTGGACATGATGCTTGTCATTTAATTACTCGTGAAAATGTATCCACACTCTTACTGTTGATAGACTAAATTCATAATTATTCACATCACATATGAAATTTTCCTAGGACATGTTCTGTTTTGTGATTGTGTTCTTCATGTTATTCCAAACTGTACATTACACTTCAGTGGAATGACTTTTGATATTCCAATTTCAATAGCAAAATAGAGTTAAGTTTAATATGATATCTGACAAAAAGAAAAATACAAAGAGTACAACTTGGGCATCATACAAATCATGCGAGAAATTTGGCGGGTGACCCACTACAAGCTGGAACGCTGGATATCTTCCTTGTAAAGCTTGTTAGTCCAGCGTATAAGGGCTATATTACTAGGACGGAATCATGCACTTTGTGGTAAAAGAAGCAAATGGCGGCCAAGGTCACCACAGGCCAATTCAGAGATGACACTACAAAGTACATGTATATCTAATATTGCATGTACATTGCATGTAGTATCAGGTAAATGAGTGCCAAGTTTCATGCTTTTACCAGAAAGTGCATTTTTTTTTCCCTTATCCGCTGGACTGTGTTATAATCATTAGGTTTAATGATAGTACATGTACTTGACAATTAAAATGTATATGATATCCAACATATCTTACATCATGATTTTTAAACTTAACTCTGACTTTATAAAAAAAATATTCTATGCCTACTTTAAGTACTTAATATCATTCAGACAAAAATTCTGCCAACAATTACGATACAGTAAATGATCATTGACATGTTTTTGTTCACACATGACTTGTTCTTTATGTTGTCTTCAGCACATGGAGCTCGAAGCAGATGTGGAAACTGCATGGGAAAATAAAATAAACAAATGAATGAGATGGCGACTTTCAAGGTTATTATATTTCATTTCAGGCGGAACCAAACAAAACTGGAAAAGACAATAATGGGAGACTTTTGAGAACCGGTCTTCAAGTCAACAGTGCATGCGCACGCACAACAGCGCAGGTGCAAAAAAAGTGCTCATGCTCACAATTGCGTGCGCGTGCGTTGTTGACTTGAAGACCGGTTCCCAAAAGTCTCCCATTATGCAAGTTTCCACTTGAAATCTCCTGAAAGTGATTGTGTTTCACCATATGAGCTATAGCAGTCTCAATGGCAGTAACATTTTAATCCATACTTGAACGAGTTGCATTTGCAATGAATTCATCTATTGTTGTTGACTACCATAGTGTTGATACATTTTAATGGATAATTAACATTAATAAGATATATTTACCTTATATATATACAAGATGAATGGTTCACAGCTCAAGCAAGGTAAGGTGTGCATTCGAGAGACCTCAACCTGCCTTGCATCCCATCTGTTGTTACTGCTTGCTGTATAGACACAGGATATACAAGGAAGCTTATAACAAGGACAGTGCAATACACAGTAGTTCACTCCTCATTGATGCACTTTTGTGTAGAGTTCTGTGATTCAATGCAACAGTAACTCCAGATGAAACACAGTTTGAAGTTCAAGTACTCCTGTGATGCAGGATATGGACATTTCCAGAATTCAAAGTCACTTCAGTTGAAAATCAGTGGACATGCAGACCTGTCATGTAGTTGAAGCACGAGCTGACATCTTACTGCAATAATGGTATAACTGCTTGCCTCATGGTGTCATGAATGTTTCACACAAAGGAGTGTATTACAAGTCATGTGTTAAACAAAGGTCTTCAATATGTACAAAGTTATGTTAAAGCAATGGTCTTTATCAAACATATAAACATGTAACATTAAGCATTTATCATGTTGTGATACATTTTACTACATTTCATATTGGCTTTACAAGATTTAACAATATGTGTTGCATCAAAGGACCTTGATTTCATGATTTATAATCACACTACAACCATTTGCCCATCATTAGTCTCTTTTTGCATTGTTGACCTTGTCAATATTCCAATACAGGTCTAGTATTACAGTTTTACACACAGCCAAGTTATAGACCAGTCTATCTACAAGGAGGACAAAGCTTCATCTCCAGTATGCATTACATACATGTAAAAAACTTCATTACACGTGCAATGGGAGACTGTTGAGATGTTGTCAGCAGCAGATTGAGGTCACTTATTGCTATCTCTGAACATGCGCATGCAAATGTGAGCATGCGCACGTGGGTGTGTGTGCGCAATCAACTTGAAGATCTTCAAAGCTTCAAAGTCTTCGATTTCATACACACATGTTTATATTTACATGAGAATGTGTTTACAAAAATGCATTACACATGAATAGGCCTCCACTCATTTCCGGGCTTGAAATTTGGCTCTCTAGGGGGCATAATCACCTTTAAATTTTAAGGACTACATGTATTTCCACTAAAACAACAAAATAGCCATTTCAGAAATGGCTACCCAGCATATTTGCACTGCACAATTCACATTACAACTTATCTACACTAAAAGTCAGTGTAACTACATAATATGAAGACAATCAGCATGATCAGTATTTGAAAATAGTGTTTAGCAAGTCACACATTATATGCATGCAAAGTTAATCATAAACTTCAGGTTGTAATAATTTTTAACATCATATAAATCCTTCATAATTTTGAATGATGGTTCTGCACATGTACACTATTTTGAAGATGACATGCATGTCATTATGTGCATACAATTCTATTACTCAGAAAACAATAATAATTCCATGTATGATGCAAACAAATCTTCTGGACATGTATGTCCACAGAACATCTTGTGATTATGCATTCTGTGGACATCCTTTTGTTGTCCTGAAGTTTTCAGAGTACATGTATACACAACTTATGGTGTATCTAGGAAGGAAGAAAGGAGAGGGGGGGGGGGCACATGGCCCAACACCACTTTTTTTTTTTGGGGGGGGGGGTGCACAAAATGCAACAGAAAACCAAAAAAGTAATAAATAACATTTAGGTAGCTGTACTGTTGAAGTTATTGGAAATCTTATTTCCAATGTGCAAACAAGAAAGATTTTTTTCATTGGCATCAGAAGTTGGAATCAGAGGCTAGGCACAAACTGAACGCTTGGCCCAGGCGTACATACAGACCCATTGAAGTGGTGTATGATCAATATAACTAAGTATAACATCCTGTCTGGTGACATACTGTTATCATTGTGACTGGTTACATGCTGTTATCATTGTGACTGGTTGCATACTCTTATCATCCTGACTGGTTCCATACTGTTATCATCATGACTGGTTCCATACTGTTATCATCCTGACTGGTTACATACTGTTATCATCCTGACTGGTTACATACTGTTATCATCCTGACTGGTTACATACTATTATCATCCTGACTGGTTACATACTATTATCATCCTGACTGGTTACATACTGTTTCAATCGTGACTGGTTACATACTGTTATCATCCTGACTGGTTTCATACTGTGATCATCCTGACTGGTTACATACTGTTATCATCCTGACTGGTTACATACTATTATCATCCTGACTGGTTACATACTATTATCATCCTGACTGGTTACATACTGTTATCATCGTGACTGGTTACATACTGTTATCATCCTGACTGGTTACATACTGTTATCATCCTGACTGGTTACATACTATTATCATCCTGACTGGTTACATACTATTATCATCCTGACTGGTTACATACTGTTATCATCGTGACTGGTTACATACTGTTATCATCCTGACTGGTTACATACTATTATCATCCTGACTGGTTACATACTGTTATCATCCTGACTGGTTACATACTATTATCATCCTGACTGGTTACATACTATTATCATCCTGACTGGTTACATACTGTTATCATCGTGACTGGTTACATACTGTTATCATCCTGACTGGTTACATACTGTTATCATCCTGACTGGTTACATACTATTATCATCCTGACTGGTTACATACTATTATCATCCTGACTGGTTACATACTGTTTCAATCGTGACTGGTTACATACTGTTATCATCCTGACTGGTTACATACTGTTATCATCCTGACTGGTTACATACTATTATCATCCTGACTGGTTACATACTATTATCATCCTGACTGGTTACATACTGTTATCATCGTGACTGGTTACATACTGTTATCATCCTGACTGGTTACATACTGTTATCATCCTGACTGGTTACATACTATTATCATCCTGTCTGGTTACATACTGTTATCATTGTGACTGGTTACATACTGTTATCATCGTGACTGGTTACATACTATTATCATCCTGACTGGTTGCATACTATTATCATCCTGACTGGTTACATACTGTTATCATCGTGACTGGTTACATACTGTTATCATCCTGACTGGTTACATACTGTTATCATCCTGACTGGTTACATACTATTATCATCCTGACTGGTTGCATACTATTATCATCTTGACTGGTTACATACTATTATCATCCTGACTGGTTACATACTGTTATCATCCTGACTGGTTACATACTATTATCATCCTGACTGGTTATAATATCCTATTTTCCTTGTGACTCCATGTATCTCAAGAAATATAGTGTTATTAATAATACATGGCTATAAAAGTGTAGAAACATGCAACCGAGTGCAGTACAATTGAATAATTATTTGCTTAGTATTTTTTCTCAGTGTAATAATCTTAAACAACTCACTGTTTCAGCTAATGTTTGCTTGACTGCAATTTTTGAATTCATTATACATGTGTGTTTATATTACTTAAAATTACTTGAAATATTCATACATTATTCTGACAGCTTCATGATAACTGTAATATGTGGGTGTAACAATAGTTTCTATATGATCCAAACCTCGTGCATAAACATGATCAATTAATGTACCATTTTCTGTGGTTGCATCAGTTACATATTGCCTATAACCATGTTCTTTCATTACTCTCTCAATGTGGGAATTCATAGTCAAAATATTCTCATTGAAATCACCAATAACAATGCATCTGTTACTTACAGCATGTATTTCATTAATAAGTTTGCTCAAATTGTCAATAAACTCATGAATTTTGTAAGATGGTGGTCGATAGATTACAACAATTACAACTGACATTTCTGATATGATGTGAAATGCAATATACTCCAGGTTTTCAACATCAAAATGTAATCTACTAAAACATTTATCTTGTTTGCCATATACTGATACACCTCCATGGCTCTGCTGTTGTAATCTCATTGTATTATCATATGATGAAGCTCTTGTTTGATGATAGCTCTTGAAATTATCAATACACATTTCAATCATTTCATCATGCTCAATCCATGTTTCAGTCAAGCATATAAAATCAGACTGCATTATTTCATTATGACATTTTAAATCTTCAATATGTGGCTTCAAACCTTGAATATTATGCAGAGTAATAGTTGTTGTGTTTCCATCTTTGATGTCATAATCTACATTTTCAATAAATTTAGGCATATTACTGAATGCTTCCCCAACTGATTTATCACAATAGATACGTTTCTGATCAAATCCTTCAATAACCAAGTTCTTTATGTCTGTGACTCTACTCAAACTAACATATGCTTGGCCAGCTGCAAATGTCTTGTCTAAACACACTACTGCTTTATTCAACGTTGTTCCTTGCACTTTGTGAGCTGTACATGCATAGGCAAGCTTCAAAGGGAATTGTTTCCGAATACATTTCTTGCCAATATTCTCTTCTTGTATTTCAATAGCCACAGCATTTGGGAATCTTGAACCTGACTGCCTTCTTTGTTTAGATCCGACATGGTTATCATCAAAATTTATTAAAATGTATTTGGGTGCTGATTTATCTGGCAATAACTCTATATGAATTACAGTTCCAAACACACCATTTACAAGTCCATCTGATACATCAATATTCTTAGTAAGCATAACTCTTGCACCAATTCCAATCCATAGTGAGCTAGTCAAACTACATTTACGTGTTGATTGTAAAGGATGTGCCCTTTGTTTCATCTGGCCACTACTACTGTCTTTCTCATAATCCTTGGCTTCAATACAAAAACAATCTGGACATTTTTTCCGCAATATGTCAACATTGAAATTATTTACTTGTTTGTTCGTTGGATAAATATGAACTGCATCTTCCCATTTTTCACCAGTTTCACACTTTGTTAGCATAGCTGTTTCTTCATCATTCAAGGTATCTTTTTTGCCTTTAATTCTTAACTTGTTTAGAAGCTCTGCAAATTGCATGTTATCTCTTTGTCTCATTATCTCATAAAGTTCCACTATTTTGAATTGCTCATGCCATAAACTAGATTCTAGTGTATTATGATGCAATGATTTCCCTTTCACTGGAGGTAACTGATAAAAATCACCAACTGCAATCACACTTACATTACCAAAAGCACACTGTGTTCTTGTTTGTTTGATTTGTCGCAATCGTCCATGTATATAACATAGCATTTTCTGATCTACCATAGAAATTTCATCTATAATCAATATCTGCAACTGACCCAATTTCATACGTAATGTGCTCATAGTCTCATCACCAAGTGGTTGATAGGGTAATGATACATTAGTTCCGATTGATAAAGCACTGTGTATTGTAAATCCATTAATATTATATGCAGCAACACCAGTAGGAGCAGTCAATAATACACTCACATCATCAGGATTATGCATCAATCTTCCAAGTATACGTACAGCTTCATTATATATACATTTAATCACATGACTCTTGCCAGTTCCAGCTCCTCCAGTTACAAAGACATGAAATGGTTCAGGATGTTTACCATTGACTTTATCAAGACACCATTGTCTAACTTTATAGAATATTTTACTCTGTTCACTATTCAATGATCTCATTAAACTATGTGCTTCTTCTCTATGCAATTTAGGTGTATGGTATTCAATACTATATTTTGCATCATCTTTGTCATTTGATTTTAAATCAGGTATAGCAAATTCATCCTCACTGTCCTGCTCAACTTTCTCCTTATCATTCATACATTCAAGTCTTACTGATTCAGTCTCTGGACATATTAAAGCCCATGCATCTTCCTGCTCACCAAATTTATGCAGATACTCTTCAGCGTCTTCTATTGATTCAATATTAGCTTCAAATTTCCTTCGAATCAAGTCAATAACATTCTTCACACACTGTACATTACCATCAATTAGTTTAACACTTGCATTCATATAGAAGTCTTCATATGTTTCATACTGTAATGGCTTCAACTGTGCATCAACACGATATGGAAGGAATAACTGCAGGATACTTTGATAATACTTTTCTGGACATTTTGTAACAGAAAACTTTGGATATTTAATCACAGCTGGATTACTTCGAGTACGTCGTTGAATGTGTCCCAAATCATTTTGTAATGTAAACACATGTTCATATGTCCTTCCATTCTTCAATTTGGATGCTTCTGTTGTTGATAAAATTCTGAATTCTGAACAAAATGAGGCTAAGCACATCATATCAAATTCACGAGATTTGGGTCTTGCCTTATAACGATCAATTTTTGATGTCATCCATATATCTTCATCATCTTCATCTGGTCTATTTTGGATCATTCTCAGAGGCTTACTCATTCTGACTGGATTATCTCCTACAGGTATGAACTCTATTTTCCTTGAACATTCCTTTAATCTCAAAGTACATACACGATATACTGCCTCTTGAGCTGAAACTTCACGATTTTGCAAATATACATATCCAACTTCTTTCATACTTGCTTTAGCATCCATGTTTCCTCTTTGTGCTTCATTCTGTGCATGACTAAGCAATTGTCCCATTTCACGTTCAGCTTTTGACATATATGATGCAACATATGCTACACATCCATAAATATCTGTAATATACTGAATATCTAAGTTAGCATTCCATGCTCGTATCAAGTCATGATTATACTGATTTACCCAAACATCTTGAGGATTACGCTTTAATACAATGCTCACTTTGTTTGTTAGTTCTCTATTTGCTATTTCAAAGTGAAGTTGTGTTGTTCCCAAAGCTTCAAACAATTCAGTTGCTGATTCATAATGTTTCTTTGGATTTTGCATTTCTGTCCACACTGACTTCAACAACTCTTTTGCCTGTTCTGTATTCATCTCAATATATATCACTTCATTGCTATCTTTATTGTCATTATTCAGCACATCTTCTATTTCATCATCAATATTACATGTATCATTATCAGAATCATTTGACTTTTTATTTCCACACTTCTCTGCAGACTTCTTATGTATAATAAATGTCCTATCTGATGGTGGTCTTGGAAAATTAAATCTACATTCAGTACCCTTCTTTTTACAACTTTTGGAATGTTTCCTACTGTGTTGCTGTACATTACTAATAATTTCATGTAATTCTTCATCATCCTCAGCAGATGGTAATTTACAACTAACATATCTGTTAACAAAATCGACAACATCTTCATCTTTATCAATACCAACTATGGGTGCATTCTCAATCCAGAACAAGCAATGTGTATGGGGTGATCCTCTCTGTTGGAATTCAACTCTATAAAAGTAATCTATGACTTTTCCAATAGGCTGTGCATCTGACATAATAACATTTTTCAGAAACATGTGAAATCTTCTATCAAACATTCTAGCTACAGTGACAGGATTACTTCTCAATATTTCACATTTATCATTCCAATCTAATTCCTCTATTGATCTTGAATCTCCTTTCTGTTTCAGTATAGTATTAATCACTTCAGGCCATCTCATATCAGCAGCTGAGAATGAACAGAACCATGTAGGTAAACCAAGTTGGGTAATCATAGCTAATATATCTCTGTGAGCACATTGCCAATATGGTGGTGTTCCTCTGATTGGCTTGAGAAATTTATATCCACTGTCAGATTTTAACACATCTCTCAGTTTATCTTTATCACTTATCATTGATGCTGTTATATTTTGTCCATCTTGAGACTTCCCACAACCTTTACGTAATGCAATAGACACACTGGACATAACTTGTTGAATTTCTGACAAGTACTGAGCATAAAAGATATAGTCTGTATTCCGAGCAAATCTATTATCAACATTCATTAGTCTGTTATGTAAATATCTGCAAAGAGTTATCCTGACATCACGTTTATCACTATATATTGGAGATCCATTTGGAAATAAAACAGGAAAGCATTTAGCTTCATTTCCTTCTTCCATTAAAAGTCTTACTGGATTATTGCCTTCACATGGTGCAACACAAAAGATATCATCAAAATACTGATCCAAAATTTCCTGTCCAATATTAGCTGGTTGTAAGCATGTGTCCAATTGTACACCACATAATCCTTCATTATTGTCATCATCAATTTCATCTCCATTATCATCATTTTCCTGCATGTCTTCATGTTCATTCTCATCATCATTTGTAAGTTCATTGGCAATCATACCATCATCATCTTCATCACTTGTAGATTCAGGTACAGGATTAATCCAATCATGCTCAATTTCAATATCACGATACCATTTATTATTGTGTTTCAAATACAATAAAGCATCTAAAATATTTTGTTTATTGACAAATTGATATTCATAATAACCTTTATATGACAGTTTCCTCTTCAATTTCAGACGGATCATTTCATTTTCATTTCCTGGTCTAGGCAGCATATTGACAGTTTCTGTATTATTTGATGGAACACACACACATGGACCGTATATTCCTTTCTGACCACCCTTTGGCAAATTGACAATTTTCATGAATGCAATATTTCTAGAGATCAAGTGTTGTTCAAGGCTATTTAATCTCCCCAAATCATCTGGAATATTTGATAGACTGAGATTATTAATACTTGCTTCAGCTGGTATTCTATTTACAATCAACTTCCTATGGCATGTATGACAAATCCACAAAAGAGCTCTATTTGATCTCGATAACACACAGTCCATTTGACAAGTCTCATCACAACTATGCACATATTGCTCAGATATACATTCAGAATGTGTGTATTTGTTTTTATTACATTTCATCACTTGGTTCTTGAACAGCAGTTTGTGGCATACAGCACATACACAATCTGGACCAACTGACATTGTTCTTTTAAAATTGTTCAGTACATTATCAATACACTTGTCCATTTTCTTCAATTTACTTATTCTATCTGACTTATTCTTCAATATTTGACATTTGTATCTGGGATCATTCCTATACTTTGTTTTTAATGACTGTAAAACTTTATTTTTATAGCAAACATTTCCATGGTATTTTTCATTTGATCTTGTTATTAAATGATTCCTGTATGGAACATTATTATGGTATTTAACTTTCATTGCTTTAATTACTTTATTTCTGTACGCCACATTCCCATGATATTTAGCCTTCAATGTGCTAATTACTTTATTTCTGTATCTCACATTCCCATGATATTTAGCCTTAACTGCTGCAATCAGCCTATTTTTGTATGTAGCATTTCTGTGATACAAAGCTTTCATTGATTTTATTGCATTAGTTCTAAACGTTTCATCTCGTTTATACTTCATATTCTTTGCTTTATTCATTTCTTTTTTATACTGAACATTATTTTGGTACTTTTCCTTCATTGCATGGATAAGTTGCTGTTGATAATCCATATTTGTATGATATCTCTTCTTGCTAGCATTTATAATTTTCTGTTTGTAATCAGATTTCTTATGATATCTAAGTTTATTGCTGTTTCTAACTTTCTGTCTATATTCAGAATCAGTCTGGTATTTTGTTTGATTACCTGTAGCAGAATATTTAAATTTCTCATACATTCTCTTTTGTGCTTTTGTTTTCTGCTTGGTCTGACTATTGACATTAGAATCACTTTTGTCAAAAACATGTATAACTTCCTGTTTCTCCTTTTCACGTATTAATTGTTTTCTTTCCTTGTCTTGCTTTCTTCTCATTGCTGTGTTTGTTCTTGTCCTTCTTTTTCTTCCCAATGTACAATCTTTCTTCTTTTTTTCTCTTTCTACAGATTCACCAATATCATTTGTTACATCCTTTGTCTTATTATCATTTTCATTGCAACATGTACCATTTGAAACAAGTTCCTCATCCTCGACTGACAATACAACATCATAATGTATCTGCCGAGTGTGATTCAGATAGATTCCAGTTTCAGATGTTACTGTACCAACTTCACCATATCTTCCTGAAAATATGTACCATCTATTACTGTACGTATAGATATCAGTCATTAACATGTGTGCTAGCGCTATGATCTCAACTTCAGTTGCCCAAACTCCTGAACAAAACACTTTCTTCTTAGAAACATATTCCTCAACACTACTATAACCTTGACGCAAGAATGACTTGTATCGATCAGCATGTTTCAACAAGTAATTAACAGCTGCTAATCTTAATCGCATATGATTACGTTCAGAACCTGATATGGCATACGAAACAGCACGATAGAAACAATTACCATCACCTCTTATAGATTTAATATCATGTGGAGGTCCCATGTTGTAACACGCAACTGATACACTTTCAGACTCGGAAGACACTTTAGAAATTCCAAGAGACTTACACAATGCAATCTTACTATCATGTTGCAATGGTACAAAGTGAAAACTACATGACTGAATTGCCACTATTTCTATATCATTGTCTCTACATTCAGCACTGTCTTCATTACTGATTACTGGTTTAGTAGTACCTAATTCTGGACTACTGCTAGAGTGACATGCTTCCTCATCATTGGGCATTTCTCTTTTAGTTGTTTCTTTATCCACCATCTTATGCGTCAAGGTGCTATTTTTTGATGTACATCCCTCATCATCATTTAAGCAAGCACAGACATCTTCAACTTTTGGTCTACTTTCCTCATATTGAACAGTACAATTATTCCCAGCATCAACACAGTACACTGTCACACCTGTAATTTCAAACTGTTCATGATTATGCAAATTCATAGACTGCCACAAATTAATACAATACCTGTATATGCCTTGCCATGTATCTACACATTTCATCAAGCTTCTTCCTTCACTGACTTGGCTTCCATTCTGATCTCTGCAATGTGAATCACATATGAAGTACTTCTGATTTTGACAAATTACAGCAAATGTATTTTCATGGAAGCAAATAAAGCAAGCATTGTACCTGTGCATTGTCTGTTCAAGAGCTCTATTCAATGATATCATGTTAAATTCAGGCAAGTTACACTCATCTCCAAATGCTCCATTGACAGGTTCATGATATGTCATGGTAAATTGCTTATGAAATAAATTTAAATCAGTTGGTAACTCATTAATCAACAAATAATCAGTGTTTACAGTAGAGCTTTTTGATAAATAACCATACAGTTCATCACCAGTATTCAGAATCAAATCCATATCATGACTTGTCCATCGACTCAAATCTTTGATGTAACCATACAAAATTGCACACAAGCTGTTTGGCACACATTGTTTCCCAACATTGTATCCAAATTTAGGGTGTCCCTGGTGGAAGTTTCCTTGTACTAATACACTGTTCAATGCATGAGAATTACTTGGCTTATTATTTACTCTCTGATTTGTCTTTGCATTACATGTGGAAACGTCAACATCCTCAATAACTACTTTATTGCTTGATACTGCAGCTTTTGTCTTCTTAACAGGTCTGGCTTTTTTCTGGGTACGGGTTGCATATACTCTCTTCCAAGTTGTGTGCATCTGTGTATTTTCACATTGCATGACATCAACCCTTTTTCTCTTTTCTGGTTTCCCTTTACTTGAAAAATTTGTATCATTGATCTTGACAGTATCCTTACTACATGTTTCTGTGTTCTTGCCTTTGGACTCAACACCTTGTGATTTATCAGGATCATTTGATTTCTTCTTTCTTTCTCTTAATGAATAACCTCCACATTGTTGTACAATCACAGGTTTTCCATTGGTACTTTGATCACAATCTCTAGATTTCAATAACTTGGCACATTTTCTTACATTTAGAACACCTTCCAATGACTCTGCATCCTCATCAAGCTCCAAGTACTCATACATGTTGCCATCACTGCAAAAGCTAAAATCATGGAACAAACTTTGAGAATAATTAGCATTGCCACATTTACAACATACCCATGACACAGACTTATTGACCAAATATTGTTGTATCTTCATGAACTGCATACAGGATACATGTAACCATATTTGACAATGTTCACATTGGAGTAGTCTTGTAAATGCCACAGTGCCAGGTTGTTCAATTTTATCACAGAGCCAGCATACATTCATATTACATGTACTTGTAATTCCTTGAAATTGTGAGGGTGCACTTTCTGCCACGTCATTCTTAATTTTGGGCTTAACATTCTGTTGTTTCTGGACATGAACCTTCTTTCCCCTGGCAGTTTTCTTTGGAATAATCTCAGATTCTGATGCATAATGGATATTCTTTAGAGTCCTCTTTGTATGACCAAATACATTAGTCCTTCTATTCTTCACATGCCTCCTTCTCTTACATTTCAAATCATTACTTTCTCTACATTTCAAATTCTTCATGAGACTTTTCAAACACCCTGTTGTACAGCTTTGTATATATTTCTGAGTTTTTGCATGGCACCTCCTCTCTTCTTTACTCATTCTTACTTCAATCACTTTACCATTTCTCTTCCTGTTATAACTCTGCTTCCTTTCAATTCTTCTCAACTTCTTCTTACTTGGTTTGCAAGATTTCCTCTTTTGTTGACAACATTCCACACTAATTGTATGACCACATGTATAAGAAACTGACACAGAACATGATTCAATCTGAGCTTCATTCCCATGTTCACATTGTTTGCAATGGTTGATGTTGACACACATAATCCCAACTGTATTGTATTTGCTATCTGTCAGACACTCATTGCCATCTGTACTCATTTCATAAGCTTCTTTACTTTCCAAATCATGAAATTCACATTTATTACCTTCTTCATCAGCACCAACATTACCTTCCTCTTTATTATGTGAAATACCTTCAAGTAGTTGATCTGCATGCTCTGTTTCCATATGTACAACCAGTTTACCATCATTCTGTTCAACGTCAATTCTTGGTATTTCATTTTCAATATCAAGTTCATGTTCATTCATAGTACATTGTTCATTTTGTTTCATTACTCTTTGATCATGTTTTGCATCTTTGTCATAAACCAATAAATCAGTTGCAATGCAGGTTGCTTGCTCCGTTACACATGTAACGTCAACTGATCTTGGTTGCGTCTGTCCTGCAAGGCCATACAACCCTTCATGCGGCCAGGGTACTCTAAGAGTACGCTCATATTCCATGCAACATCGCTGCGTGTTACATGGTGAGCCAGACCTCGCTGGGATACCCGTGTGTTCGGTAGACAGACTTCCCTGAGGAGGTGCCAACCTCAGGGCGTTTGAATTCTCACACAATGGTGAAAGTTCTCCCGAAGGAGCACTATAGGGAGATGAAATGCATGAAGTGGGAATGACATGGGTAGACAAAAAGGGAAAGGGTTGGGAGAATGACATGACAGATGAAGAAGGAGACTCAACAAAAACAGACTGGGATAACATAAAATCTTGAGACTTGTGGCTCGTTGTTCCGTCAGACATCATTTTCTAAAGAAACAAATCAAACAAACATAAAATGGTATTAGAAATGTTATCCAATTACTTTACTCTACTTGTCTTTATAAACATTGCCTCAATTTTCTTCATAATTTTCTCAATCCTGACTTTATGTCTTATTTACACATTCACAAATATGTCGCAAATATTTAATCACATGACAAAGTCACACATGCTCAGCTGGCCAAAAGTAAGCGATCTGTTACACAATGTTTTTAATATCAAATTAATATTTAAGAAATTGTCACAGACCTTATTGTTATTCAAAACAACGCTACAGTGTACCTCATATGCTTTGTCTTCTTCAGCCTCAGAGGAGGAAGAAAATACTATTTCGATTACATGCCTATTGTTATTTTGCCTATAAATAGGTGATCATCAGAGCATCACACAGGTGTCAATAAACAAACAATCACGTTTAAATATAAATACGTTTTCTTTTCTTCCGGCACGTAAAATATAATATTTGTTACATGTGTCATATGATTCATTGCATTACTAAATGACCTCCTTTATTACTCATGCAACCATTCCCAACCAATCAATACAGCTGGCAATGTGATGACACAGGTAAACACATGTGTATTTTCCTCATAAATCAGATTGAACTTGCTATTAAAAAGCCACATGACAAGTCACACTATTTTGTTACGTAAATGTTAACATACTCATTCATTAGTGTACAATTAAAAAACATGCAACGATATCACATACAGTGTACATGTTATTACACTCAACAATGTCACGTACATGTTAACATGCAACAATATCATGTACATGTAATGTTATCACACAACAATGTCACGTACATGTTAACACGCAACAATGTCACGTACATGTAAACATACAACAATGTCACGTACGTATTAACACACAATAATGTCACGTACATGTTAACACGCAACGCATTGTCACGTACATATTAACATGCAACAACATCACCTATATGTAAACACATAACAATGTCACGTATATGTTAACATGCAACAATGTCACATGACGTATATGTTAACACGCAACAATTAATGTCACGTATATGTTTAACAGGCATCAAACTATAAGTATCAAAATTTTTCAATTCCAAAATCCAAATCTAAATAAAGTCCATCCATCATTCATAAATCTTTTTTTTTTTAACACATAAAGTAACACAGCATGCAAAATTATGGAGTTACAACCAGTCTACAACCAATCAAACCGACCGTCAACCCCCAAAATTTAAAAAAAGAGTTCAGCACCCCAATAACACTACAGTTACTAGCATTGGACTTGCGATTTACATGTATATTCCTGATCATTTTAATTGCAACTTACTGAAAATCCTCAGAAAATAAAACAGCATTTTTTAATCTGTTTAACGAGCTGTCAAGATAAATGTCACCTAGATAGTCTATTCTATGAACAACACAAACTCTAACATTTGATTTAGTAAATAGCAGGGCCAAATAGTAGTACAGTGTAGTACTACTAGAAGTACTTACTATATAAACCATTTCTCCATGTACATGTAGGCCATAGATTACTTTTGTAAAATATTGGGGCCAGTTAGATACATTATTACCTCCATGATGAGATATAACAGGGTTCCTTTAATAACTAACGCCAACGATTAAAACCTTTTTGGAAACAATTCCACTGACGGCCTCGATGGAAACACTACAGGGTTATTTCTTCCAAAAGTTAACTTATTTGATGCAAGTCATGATGAACATCAATCTCACGTGTGAAAACTGGGGTAGCTTATCTAAAAAGTGAGATTTTCAGGGCCTTTTTGGCATTAGTGTCTTTTACGCCACTCATATTATTTTCAGTATTTAATTTGGGTAAGAAACTGGTTTGTTTTCACTGAAATATTGCAGAAATATGTTAACATATTTTACTAGGGTTCACAGGACCCATGAATAAATTTGCTTTATTAAGTAACAAATCTCAATTTGGAACAGAAGAAGCTAAATAAATACTGAAAATAATATGGGTGAAAATAATATGGGTGGCGTAAAAGACACAACCCCCGTTATCTACCTACAATACACATTAGTCATACACTTCGAATGCAACGGTAGCCATTTTTATCAAAACGCACTCTGTTGGTCCCATAGGTTTGTGCACAAGTGATGGCCGTCAGAAAAATTCTTTCCTAGTTTTCAATTTCATTTTTCTCGTCAATTGAATCCTTTATTAACCTATTCTTTGTACCAGTCCCATTAATTAGGTAATAAACACTTGTTTGAAAATTTGTAAAAGAATAAATTTACGTCACAAAACTCACAATTAACAATACAAAACGCAAGTATTTTGATTTTATAAACCATAACATTCCACTATACTCACTCCGCGTCGTAAGTAGCAATGAACTGTGAATAGTTTGTTCCCCTCCAAACTGTACGTAGGCCTACGTGCGTATACACGGGTTGCAAACAATCATTTTAAGTCGAGGTACACGACCAAAGCGTCTTTAACCTACAAGCTGAAACTAGCATGACTGAATACGAAGACGTATACTTACCTTGAATTCCGAACCACACGTACCCTCCATATACACCGTATACCACGCATTGATCTCCATTATGTACGGCATTCGAACATGGGACAAGAAGTTTCGTAGACTATGGCCTGTTTGTTTAAAGCAAAGGATCCGATATTTTGGGATCCACCTCCTATGCAGGGTACGCTGAAATGGGATCGGGACCGCAGGATTCGTCATAAACAATCAGGCCCTAGGTACCCGCCATAGAGATGGTACCCGCACAAGTCTTATTGTTGCGCAATGATGACACTCTCCCATTATAATTGCAACGTCACAGCCAATGTTTGGCCCACCAACATACCGGAAACTATGGCGAGCCAACAAAACCAAGCAAAATATTTATACACAACGTGCCATAAACATTCTAATATATTGCGGGATGTAATAAACACAACAAAAACAATGGTGATATTTATTTCTCACAGGTTCTACAAATTGACTAAGATGATTAATTTAATCACAATTTTTTCAAGAAAAACAAATATTCTGCAACATTTGGCTGCCAATATTATAACCACACGAATTTGTTTCCTTTATAAGTAGGCGAGTCACATTTCACCCAAATTTGGTAGGTGTGAAGCACTAATGCACCTTAACATGTTTGTGAACTTTGAAAGTGGTGACATCATTCAACCAGAGTTATACTCTTTTAAAAAAGAACTTATGTCATTATTCAAATCCTGTTTACTCAGTAATCGTGACGTGCATCGATGAAAATTGCAAACTGTTTACATTGTACGAATAGCATGACGTTAGCAAACTTTGAGTTGTATGTGATGAACTAACCGGAAGTTATCGTCATGACAATATTGTATATTTTAATCTTTTAAGTGATGTACGCCATTGTGATTGAATTTTTTTCTTCAAATTTTGGAAGAAATTGATTCAATTTATGTAGGCCCGGACAATATGACGAACCATTTCATGAATTAAACTTTTGAAAACTTAAATTTGTTTTTTTTTTCTGTCATGATGATGGCGATATACAATGTGTGATTATTTCGTATGATATATCAACTGCATGCATAACACCTAACGTTCACGCTCGATCGTTTCTCTGTTGTTGCAATAATAGAGTTCCACATAGAGTTAAATTTAACTCTATGAGTTCCTACAACAGCGCCCTCTTGTGATGCACTTTAGTAATAATGCTTGCAAAAACAAGTTGCAAATTGAACAATGATGTTGCATTTACATACGACTATTATAAAGATAAATTTATCCCATCCACCGTGAGAATCGAACTGAAAGATTGACATAGATTTTCATTATTGGATAGTGTTGCTCAACTCCATGAAATATCATTTGAGGAGTAGTGCTCTTGTCAAGTACGAGGACGTGTACGTTTGATGCAACTTATTAAGTGGTAATATCGGAAAAATGGGTTTAGTTTCAATGTTTGAAAATGACGGAGACAAAATCAAAGGGGGAGCATTAGGCCTATATCAATTTATGAGCTAAGGTTTTAAACAGACATGACTAAATGATGAAGAAACTCAGGATTCATCTGATGACTGATATACAATGATAACTGTAGAAATGTATTTCTTTCAGACCTCATAAATCAAATTTGACGAAAGTCCAAATATAATAATGATGAGCAAAATTTAATTATGGTTTATGGATCAGAGCATGGAGGTAGAAATAAAAGACACAAAGGCCACTAGATTTTTGTTTGTGATACATAATATGCATTGCATATACAATTTTTTTTAGGTAAAGACATTTTCTATACAGTTCAGCCACTAGTGTACGAAAAAAAGCAATCAGGATATCAATATTTTAGTCACGCAGTGTGTCTTTCAATATGCCATTAATTGATCACATACGTTCCAACATGTTCACATAACAGTTCAACTACGAAATGAGACCCCGAACACCTAGTGGTTGTTCCCACAACCACAATGTCTAGTATTTTTTTTGACTTTGTTCTGCGGCCCATAGACTTCAGTGTACACAGATTTTTGTCCGCGGCACTTTGGTCACTTTGAAACAGCCGATCTTAACCAAACTTGGTCTGAATGAAGTCCATATAGGGTAGTTGTTCCCCGAAACTTTTCGTCATCATGACGTCAAAACTTGATTTTATATGATTTTTTTAATTATCAAACTAGCCCGTTCACTTTGTACACAGATTACGTGAACATGGTCGTTGTACATAAAGCTCGATCAATTCCCCATACACTATGTACAGTGTACATGTAGGCCTACGTACGCAATTCACTGTTTGTAACATACAATGCACATGTCCGATTGCGTGATACAAAACGTCGTTTACACTTGCCATAGTTTGCACGTAATTCCTTTTATATATCATTAAATACCAGCACCAAATCTTAATCGAAATGCTATCGATGTAGGTTGCTCTGTACGCGAAAATATTGGTCATTAAATAAAACATACGATTTAAACAACATAAATACAAGGCGCGATGAGATGTTTGATTGCCTGGATTATATATGCCGTTTTTTCATTTACTTCCTTATCATAGTTGCCAGCAAAGCAGCGTAAATGCTGATTTTGAGCCGTGTTTTGAACAGACAACCGCGCACGCGCAGCAATCTACTTATACCGTTTTCAGTACGTAAGGTTGCACCCAAGTAAATAAACTCCCGCGGACAACAGTGATAAATCCCCAAACTTCAAAAATCGTTAAAAAATATACAGAACTCTCACAGCTGTTCAAGTTGCACAGAAAAATGATGATGAACATGTAACCTTTCATTTTCTTTTCATTTTATGGTAGAGTAAACGTTGAATTTTTGATTTATACTCATTCTCAGCTGATCACCCCTAAAACAAGGTACGGATCACTCCAGTCAAAGAAGCCATTTAAAAACTAGAGTTTATGGCTGTTTGAAACAGCACATAAGGCTTTTCCGCATATGATATAAATTGCTTGTCAATCAGATCGAATTGTGTCATTAGAAAGAACTTCCCTTACATTGACATTTGGCGAAAGAATCATGATCAAAGCTCTTACCACTTTTAAATGAGGAGCAACTTCCTGTTTGACCGGAAGTAGAGGTCACCGAGGTCAACTTATGTATCACAATGAAAGACCTTGCCTAACATTGACTTTTGGTAAAAGAATCATGATCCTAGCTCTTACCACTTTTAAATGAGGAGCTACATCCGGTTTGACCGGAAGTAGAGGTCACAGAGGTTAACCAATGTGTCACATAGAAAGACCTTGCCTAGCATGTACCTTTGGTGAAAGAATCATGATCCTACCTCTTACCACTTTTAAATGAGGAGCTACTTCCGGTTTGACCGGAAGTAGAGGTCACAGAGGTCAACCAATGTGTCACAAAGAAAGACCTTACCTATCATTGACATTTAGCGAAGGAATCAATCTAATATCTCAAACGGTTGATTTTTTGTTGATTTTTGAATATTTTGATTATTAAATTCAAATCGCTTGTCACGTGACACCTGATGACGTCACGATTATGAAAAGTTTCGGGAGACAACTACCCTATATGGACTTCCTTCAGACCAAGTTTAGTTAAGATTGACTGTTTAAAAATTACAAAAGTGGCTCCGAGAAAACCCCTGTGCTTTGTCTATGGGAATTTTGGCGACAAGAAGAGGAAGAGGAAGAAGAGGAAGAAGAGGAAGAAGAGGAAGGAAGAAAAAAAAAAAAAAACAGAACAAAAATAAAGGCTTTTCGCTTCCGCGAAAAAGCCAAAAAAACATCCCTCTGCAAAGCGGCTGAAATAGTCCCACTTTCTCACCCAATTGCATCAAAAATGGTCACAAATGGAAGCCCAGAGTCCAGGCAGGAGGTCCAGTGCCATATTTCTTCAATCCTTCATTTTCATAGCTCTCACAACTCTCTTATTTCAAATATATTGAGTGCTTAACTTTTATTCATGAGCTCGATCGGCGGACCCCTTTTGCCACTACATGTATTTACTTGGCTGCACCCGTAATGCAGGATTCAGTTTTCCGAGCGCACGGTTTTGAATAACGCCCTCTTTTGATTAAAACGAGAAATCATTTCCCGAAGACGATATCATTTATTTGCTGAATCAAACAACATCAGCGATGTGTATTTAATTTGAGAAATATTTTATATCATATGCGGAAAAGCCATGTGTTCTGTTTTCAACAGACACAACCTCTAGTTGGCTTTTTCGCGCAAGCGAAAAGCCTTTATTTCTGTTCTGTTTTTTTGGCTTTTTCGCGCAAGCGAAAAGCCTTTATTTCTGTTCTGTTTTTTTTTTTTTTTCTTCCTTCCTCTTCTTCCTCTTCCTGTCGCTTGAGTTACCATAGACTTTTTCTCGGTGGCACTTTTGGCATTTTTAAACAGCCGATTTCAACAAAACTTGGTCTGAGGAAAGTCCATATAGGGTAGTTGTCTCCCGAAACTTTTCATCATCATGACGTCATGACTTGATTTTATATGAATTTTTAAATATTTCTCACAGCCCGTTAACTTTGTACACAGATTACGTGACAATATGGTCATGTACAAAACATATGATGCTCGAATGACTCAACTCTCCCTCATACACGAACACTACACTGTACGTACGTATTTGACTGCACTGTGTGTGTATGGCATTCATAATACAGTAATGTCCGCGGATTGCGTGACTCGATCAAAACTTCGTTTGTAATCTTCCCATAGACATTTCCATGTAAGACTTTTTATATATCGTTAAATACCAGCTCCAAATATCGAAATGCTATCGATGTAGGTTGCCGTATTGTACGTCATTTTATGGGTCGCGTTAATATTAGCTATACATGTAAAACTACTTGGGAAGAGTTGTATGGAAAAGTGCAATGATCCATAATTTGTTTTTTTTGTACGTGGCAATAAATGATCAGTTTTACACATGAACAAATTAAATATGTCACGCCATTTCCCCTAGACTTTAGTGTCATCAGAGTCATTTCATGTTCTTGATATAATTGTGTATAAATATTCTTTTCCGTAGGCCTATTTCAACGCAAAATACAGTTAGCGTCGGTCCTCCATCGGCCCGACCTCGGCTGGACGACCATTGTTAATACACGGTGGTCTGTTTTACACGGCCGTTTCATAGTGGCAACCACCATGCACCGGCATACCACGGTCGGTGGGCGGCGTGCCGCGGTTGGTGGTCGGGACGTGATGTCCGATTGACGGTTGATTCAAAACTATATTTTCCCTCATAGACAAATGCACTTACGTCTTTTTTTTATATCATTTTCAAACAAAATCTTAAACCAGAATGCCATCGATGTAAGTTGGTGCGTTTTTGTATGTCATTGTATGTTAGTCCGAGTAACTTGGACCCTAAAAATCGCATTTTTTAACATTTGTACATGATCTGGCGATAGTAGGGTCCAAGTATACTTTGTGTGTAAATGAGTGGCAAGAGCTCCTTTTTGCCTCTACCCTGAGTCAAAATCCTGTGATTTCACCTCCAAAACGATCCCAAAATGTCTCATGCGGCCAGCTATGGACCAAGGGAGAATAGGAGATTCCAATAATGACAAATTACTCACATGTTTTTTGACGAAAATATCACTTTTTCCCTAAAAATGGGCACTAGAGACCTCCTATTCATGAGCACAGTGTCAGTTGGGTCAGCCATTATGGTTTTTCAAATTGTACACTCACTAGTACCCGGGAAAAAATGATCTTTTCTTTAACAAATGTGAGTAACTTCCCGCCTTGTTATTATTGGAATCTCCAATTCTCCCTTGGTCCATAGCTGGCTGCATGAGACATTTTAGGATCGTTTTGGAGGTGAAATCACAGAATTTTGACTCAGGGTAGAGGCAAAATGGACTCTTGCCACTCAAATGCAAACAAGTACTTGGACCGTACTATCGCCAGATCATGTCCAAATGTTAAAAAGGGCGATTTGTAGGGTCCAAGTTACTCGGACTGATTGCATGTATGGTCCGCTGCATATGCTTCTATCAAGTTCATGCCGTACAACAACTTAGTGGGTTTTTTTCTACTAACGTTTCAATTTGATCAGTTTTAGACATCCAATTTGTTTCATGCCCTCGAAATTCATGCCCAGCTGGTCATTCATGAAAACACATTTCGAGGCATTAACATTTTTTTCAGTCTGCAATCAGTCTGCAATCGGATTTATCCGGGCTGGTTTATTGTAAACATTACATGTAGACGTACAGTATCGTCAACAATAAAACCAATTGCAAAAACATTTTTTGTCGAATTATTTGTATAATGAGATGAATGACAGTGGTGATATGACGATGGCATGAAACATTGGATTCAAATAGTACAACCATGAAAGTGGGAATGATAAGATGTTTTAATTGCGCAGGACATCAAGTCATGGCTAGGCTATCCTTTAGGGTTGTTGGAGAACCTATCGACTTTAAAGTGCGCCCTCGTGTGAAAAATAAGTATGTTGGAGCTGTATTGAACTTTTGGCTCGACAAATTGTACCTGATCCATCGTTTTCCATCAGTTGTGTAGAAGGCGGAGACATTAATACTTATCTTTCATAATCAAATTCTAACTTTCCTTACCTTTCTTTTTCCCCGCTGGTTGCCAATTATAGTATAAGTAATTTAGTAATTTACCCACAATGTCAGAATGAAAAACTGTATGGCGTTGAAGTGGTTTCCAATCTAAACAGAGGTACAGTACACATGATGCAAAAATTAATACACAATATAACAAGAAAAGAAGATTTCTTACATAAACACCTTGCCAATGACAAGTACTTTATTTTAAACTTGTCCATATTAAACAGTCCAAAATCACACTGCCATTTTACTTGAATACATAATGTCAGCAAAGAGGTGAAGCATATAATCAAAATTATTTACTTCACAATATTTGCGCAAACACATGTAGAAAATAATTACACCAGATCCAGCATGTTACACTAGCCAATTATGAATGACACATTCCATCTGAAATATTGAGTGGTTTTAAATTTTCGGCTGGACATGACTGTTTGCACATAATACTAGAATTATGCTAGCATATTACAAACAATATGTAAAGTGTTTTCACAGTGTTAGGATTCCCATTTAAAAACAAATACTTTGATCAATACCTGAAGGCCTTGGAGATAACTTCTTCTTTTTTTGTCACTCTACACATAGTAAGCCTAACTACATGCTTAAGAACAGTACACAAATAATTCTGAAGTTCGCAGAGGGCAATCATTGAATTGTTGTCCCAAATGATCAATTATCTTTCTTTGTTTGGCAGTCAGAAGCCATGAAAAGGGGAATTAACATGGCAATCAAGTAAAAGATTTAATAATAATAATATCAAATTCTTATATACACCACCCTTCCAGATAAATCTGCTCAAGGCGCTTCACAAAGAAAAGACATAAAAAGGGTGATTTGCTCTCCAAGTAGGAAAACAGGTCAGAAGGAGAATAAGTGTGATTTCTATTTTTTCTTAAAGGTGGTATCCTATACTTTGGTAAGAGACCAAAACAGAAATGTTTACAGATTTACGTATAACTTACAGGATATGGGGGTGGTGGTAGAAACATACCGTTAACATTTTTCCGCCTGAAATGGTGTATTTAACAAAGACCTAAAATCTTTTTGATCTTTTAAAAGATCAAAAATAAAAGAGAAAAGTCTTAATAAATACTGTGGCCATTTTTCACTGTTTTCTCGAAAAGTGGGCATCGTATGAGACTGAAATTTTCATAGATGACTGTGATTGTATCTTCCTTGATATTTTTGCCCATGAATCTGTACTTCTTTGACAAAAACCAAAGTATGATACTACGGGAACGGATATCAAGGGGGACATTATTCCAAATCCTAGGGCCGGCAAAACTAATATTTTGTTCACATTTGTTTTACATCGAATACTTGGAATTTATCGTAAAGAATAATTTGACTATGAAAGAGGAAAATGTTAGAAATATACCGAGGAGCCTATTTATGAATTGACTTAAATACAACCAATGCTACTTTAACCCTAACCCACCTGCATACCACAGCTTACCACAAATATGTTTTCCTGTGTTATGGTATCCTAAATACCACAATACACCACAGTGCGATTTGCGTTGTAATGCATAGTTTACGATCCAGTTACCCCTGTGGCATGTGGTAATGTGGTAATGAGACTATGGTAATGTATGGTAAACAGCTTTTGTCTTGTTTGGTAGACATTATAGGTGCAGAGGGTTAGGGTTAAGCTGCAAAAAAATATGCCATGGTTTCTATATACATAACGAATACAAAACTATGAAGACATTCCTCTTTTGCCTTGAAAAACATCATGTTTTATAATAATAACTAGCAATGCAAGTTAGTAATTAAGGTGTAGACAAATCTGCAATACATGTTTTTCTTGTCAAACCAATAGCGCTCCACACTTGCGCTAAAAATAGCACACTGGATCTCAGACAAACATTGCAAACATGTGGTGGGTGTGTGTGTGTGTGTGCATGCATGTGCATGCATGAAGTTTGTCTGACATCAGGGGATTTTGTACATGCGCACATGGGCCAAATCACTTGTGTGACGTCATTAAAGCGGAGCGCTATTTCACTCCCTTATAACCACACGGCAGACTGCATGCTCGGCCGAACATCAAGAACGGACATTTTTCGCGGTGAAAAATGCGTTTCCATGTACCACATGACTCCAGATTTGTCCCTGGAGAAACCAACCCCCCCCCCCCACCCAAGAATGGATACTAAGATTAAGAGGAACAAGGCAAGCAAACCGATAAATGCCAGTCAAGTCATTCAAGTGCAGCAGAAGAAGTTGAAGAAGACAATCAAGAAAAAGAAACGAGTCCCAACTTCACTGCGGGCATCATCGGAAGACGACTTTGAAGATGAGTCAATTTCACCATCAAAGAGACAGTTTTACCCACTTCAGCCTGCCCTACATTGTCACCAGATATCCCCACGGAATCCAGCAATGCTGTCTGTGTCCAGTCCACTCAGTCATTGGTTCCCAGGTTTTGGCTATGGTGTGGAGATGATGAAGCCCAAGACAGCTACCTAGCACCATAAGCATGGCCGCCACTCGGACTCATCATCAGGAAGTGATTCTGACCTCCCTGATCCCTGTCTGTTCATGTACAGACATCAGAGATCAAGCACCACCTTGGCAGAGCCATATCCTCCGTTAAAGGCATGCAAGAGAGAGCCTGAGCCCGGCCTTCCTAGCTCCCCACAGAAGAAGACTAAGATTTTTGCCCAAGTCAGCACAACGTTATCGAGACAGTCGTAGATGAGGATTTTCCCGTCCAATATTCCAAACTGTAAAATGAGGCGGTGGAAAAAAAAGACAAAAGATGCACTTGAAAATTAAGATGATGCTAGTGTTAAAATAAAATTGATGTCAATAAATCTGTCAAAAGATGTTTCCACATGAACAGAAATAACCAGTATTAGAGCAGCAGCCCAGAGCATTTTGATAAAACGAACGAGGTACCAATATCTGAACACATGAGCATTTATTGTGTAACGTATCATACAAAGATAATAATAGTAATAAAAAAAAAGGAACCTACCTGTTAAGGTATGGATCAACATGTACAGGCTAGTGAAATTCCAAACAGGCTAGTAAAATCTGCATTAAGCTGGCCTAGTGTGCTAGGCATAACAATAAGTCAGTGCAAGGCCTGGTAGCCATAGTGAAAAAAAAATGAAACAGTTTATCTGTCTTAGAAAATTCCTGAAAAAAAAAATGGAAAAAAAAAAAATATATATTTTTGGACCCCGTGCAAGTCCTTGAAGAGTACATGAATATAGACCGGCAGCCCAGAGCATTTTGATCAAACGAACGAGGTACCAATATCTGAACACATGAACATTTATGGTGTAATGTATCATACATAGATATATATGTCTTCCGGGACCCCCCTGCTGCATGTGCCCCCTGGGGGCCTGTTAAAGACCCCAAAATTTACATTTGATCAAACGAACGAGGTACCACTTGAAACCAATTTCAAATGAACAGGCACAACACCCAAAGTATGGAATGGCCCATGCCAGACAAATTTTCTGCTGCAAAGGGCCACGACAGACGTCCCTAAGGATCTGTGGTTGATTTAAGATGCTAAGAATTTACACTTAAGCCTATGGGTAGAGGTCATATTTGGGAGTGTCTGTCAGGCCTTTTGCAGCAGAAAATTTGTCTGGCATGGGCCATTCCATACTTTGGGTGTTGTACCTGTTCATTTGAAATTGGTTTCAAGTGGTACCTCGTTCGTTTGACCAAATGTAAATTTGGGGGTCTTTTAGAGCCTCCCAGAAGGCACATGCAGCAGGGGGGGGGGGGTTCCCGGCAGACATCTATATCTATGTATGATACATTACACCATAAATGTTCATGTGTTCAGATATTGGTACCTCGTTCGTTTGATCAAAATGCTCTGGGCTGCCGGTCTATATTCATGTACTCTTCAAGGACTTGCACGGGGTCCAAAAATATATATTTTTTTTTTCCATTTTTTTTTTCAGGAATTTTCGAAGACAGATAAACTGTTTCATTTTTTTTCACTATGGCTACCAGGCCTTGCACTGACTTATTGTTATGCCTAGCACACTAGGCCAGCTTAATGCAGATTCTACTAGCCTGTTTGGAATTTCACTAGCCTGTACATGTTGATCCATACCTTAACAGGTAGGTTCCTTTTTTTTTTACAAGCCCACCAGACAACCGAAGAACTAAGTCTAGCTAGCCCAGAGCTGCAATTCTGCTAGAAATTGTATGATGTGCTCTAGAGTACTATAGGTATTTCGAGCCCAGGCTACAATTTTCAAATAAACGTCACAACAAAATCATAAAAAATATTAACAGCAATCATACCTGAAATTGTTATGACCAAAGAAATTAGATGACACTGTACTGCAGACATTCAATGGGTTGACATGGCCCTGCTGAGTGTATCAGTCACAGCCATGGTGGCAAGAAGACAACTGTAGAGATGACTGCATGGCCATGGGTTGACATGGCCCTGCTGAGTGTATCAGTCACAGCCATAGTGCAAGATGACAATTGTGGTGAAGACTGCCCATGTCACGGTGTTGACATGGCCCTGCTGAGTGTATCAGTCACAGCCATGGTGGTAACATGACAACTGTACTGAAGACTGGCAATGGGTTGACATGGCCCTGTTGAGTGTATAAGTCACAGCCATGGTGGTAACATGACAACTGTACTGAAGACTGGCCATGGGTTGATATGGCCCTGCTGAGTGTATCAGGCACTATCCTGATAGCAATATGACATCTGCAGTGTAGAAGGGCCATGGGTTAATATGGCCCTGCTGAGTGTATCAGTCACAGTCATGGTGGCAAGGTGACAGCTGCAGTGTGGAGGGGCCATGGGTTGACATGGCCCCGCTGAGTGTATCAGTCACAGTCATGGTGGCAAGGTGACAACTGCAGTGTAGAGGGGCCATGGGTTGACATGGCCCTGCTGAGTGTATCAGTCACATTCATGGTGGCAAGGTGACAACTGCAGTGTAGAGGGGCCATGGGTTGATATGGCCCTGCTGAGTGTATCAGTCACTATCCTGATGGCAACATGACAACTACAATGTAGAGGGGCCATTGTCCAGCGGGCGAGATGATTGTGCGTGGTTTGACAGACATCTGTGGAGTGTATTAAAATGTTTGATAAAATTATTCGAAATGAATATGTTGATGGCATGTGCAGTCTATATGATGCATTTCACATTCATACTAATAAAAGGTATACTACAGGATTGGTAACATATACTCAAACAGAAAAGTTCACAGATTTATGTGTAACTTTCGGGGTATGGAGATGGTGCTGGTAGTAAGATACTGTTAACATATATCTGCCTGAAATGGTGTATTTATCCATAAATTAGTAAAAACAAAGACCAAAGACAGTTTGGATCTTGGGGTAAGATAAAAACCATTCATTATAATATACAGGGATGAGACTGACCAATGATAAAAATGTCTGAAAACAGCTGACATAAAAAGTCTGAAATTTAGAATCTCCTATTCTTTTGTACACAGCCTGTGAGGAAAAAAGTCTGAAATCCAAAACACAAAAGTCTGAAATCAGACTTTAATCTGAGAAATCTCATCCCTGAATATAAGAAAATTTAGTCAGGTTTTTTGCTATTTATTTCCTTGTGACTCAGATGTCTGATTGAGCTCAAAGCACAGGCTTATCATTTCATGTACATCTTGGATTAGACAAAGTGTGAGTGCTGTTCTGGGACCTTTACAATCATGTATTATATCTTTAAACAAAATGATTGACCTAATATTCATTCCCAAAGGATCACAGATGGGTGGAATTAATTTTGGGAATTGTACCATGTTCATAATCAAAATAAAAGCTCCTTAGAAATTTGAAGTTATTCATAACAATACTGTATACACACATGTGCAGAATTTATCTCTTAAATTTGAATTTAATATGCAAATGAGGCTTGCCCTTCACCGACGTGGATGATCACTGCATACTCAGTGCTTGTGAGAGCACATGAAAAAAATCACATGCTGTCTCAGGTGGGATTCGAACCCACGACCTCCTGCTTACTAGTGCAGATGCCATATACCACTAGAGCTCGGTGGCCTAGTGGTTTGAATCCCACCTGAGCAAGCATGTGATTTTTTCACGTGCTCTCACATTTTAAGCACTGAGTATGCAGTGCTCATCCACGTCGGTGAAGGGCAAGCCTAATTTGCATATTATCTATTTCCCAACACAAAACAATTAATATTCAATTTTGAATTGTTTTACTATTTCTTAAAAAAAAACAGTAAATCATGTCTTTCTTAAATTGCATGTTCAACTCAAATCTAACTCATCAGAATGCATACATTTGTGATAAATGCCAAGAAGGTCATGTACATGATATTTGCATTGTCAGATAATAATTAATTGATGTGTACAAAAACTTATACAAAATCTCATATATTGATACATACAACTTCATGATAACTGTAATACGTAGGAATCACAGTTGCACATACTGATTCTATATTTCTCACATATACATGATCAATCAATGTCCCATTCTCTGTTGTTGCATCTGTCACACATTGTTTATATCCATGCTCACACATTAATTTCTCAATTTGTGAATGCTGATGCAAAATATCTTCATTAAAATCACCCATTACAATACATCTGTTAGATACTTTATGAAGTTCATTAAGTAGATGTTTCATGTTGGCAATAAACTCAATCATGGAATATGATGCAGGACGATAAATTGTTACCACAGAATATGACACTTCACTAATTACTTGTATTGCAATATACTCCAAGTTGTGTACAGGTAAGATCAGTCTACTGAATGTCTTATTCCTTCTACCATACACAGCAACACCTCCATGACACTGTTTACTTAACATCCGAGTAACACTGCATGAATCATTGTATGAAGTACTTCTGACTTGATGATAGCATTTGAAATCATTTAATTCTGTCTCACAGTCAAACTCATTCTCATTCCATGTTTCTGTCATACAAATGAAATCTGCTGACATCATATCAATATTACATTCTAAGTCTTTAAAGTGTTCTTGTAATCCTTGGATATTATGCATCATGATAACAGTGCCATTTGGTGGTATTGTTCTTACATTAGATTCTTCAATAAATTCCATCATATTATTCAACGAATCCTTCACTGTTTTATTGCAATAAACAAACTTTTCATTAAACCCTTCAATCACAAGTCCTTTTAGAGATGTTACTCTGCTTAGTGCTACATATGCTTGACCTGCTGAAAATGTTCGTTCAAGAGACACAACTGCTCTGTCTGTAGTCACTCCTTGTACTTTATGAACTGTACAGGCCCAAGCTAATTTCAATGGAAATTGTCGTCTTATCCACTGTTTGCTTATATGTTCTTCTTCCCTTTGAATCCTAACAAATCCATCATTTGTTGCACTTTTTCTTTTCACTTTGGATCCAACACTTTTGCTATCAAATATAATATGTATGTATTCAGGGGTAGATTCGTCATGTGACAGAATTATTTCACAAATAGTTCCAAGTACTCCATTAACAAGTCCATCAGAAACATCAAGATTTTTAGACAGCATTACTCTAGCGCCAGTTCCTAGCCACAATGATTCAGGCAAAGTTGTACGCACTGACCTTGGGGGTATTTTCACTTGGCTTGTCTTTTTATGGGACTCTTTCTGAAAATCATTCGCTATAATACAGAAATAATCACTGCACTTTGCAAACAGTATCTTCTTATTGTATTCATCAACCTGTTTATTACATGGAAATATATGTAAAGCATCATCCCACTCTTCTCCAGTTTCTCGTGATTGTAACATTGCTACATCTTCATCCAATAACTTATCCTGCTTAGCTCTGACACGTATTCTATTCAAAGTTTCAGCAAATTGCATATCATCCTTTTGTCTCATAATTTCCCTCAACTCTACTTTCTTAAAACAATCATTCCACAGATCTACTGCAATATCTCTCTGATACAATGATTTCCCTTTGACTGGGGGCAATTGATAAAAATCACCAACAGCTAAGATGCTCACTTTTCCAAATGGCTTGAGGTCACGTGTTTGTTTAATCTGACGCAGACGTCCATGAATATAACACAACATTTTATGATCAACCATTGATATTTCATCAATAATAACAATCTGAAGATCTTGCAATTCATTCCTCAAAGTATTCAATTTTTCCTCACCAAGTGGTTGATATGGTAAACGTGCATCAGTGGGGATTGACAACGCACTGTGAATTGTACTTCCATTGATATTAAAAGCTGCAACTCCAGTAGGTGCAGTTATCATTACAGACACATTATCAGGATTATTAACCATTCTTGTAAAGAGTCTTGTTGCTTCATAATGTATTGATTTAACCAAATGACTTTTCCCAGTTCCAGCTCCACCAGTGATAAACACATGAAATGGTTCAGGATTTTTGCCTTGTACCTTCTGTAAACACCAGTCTCGAATCTTATTAAACACTTCCCTTTGCTGTGCATTCAATGACCTCAATAAACTTTGTGCATCTTGCTTTGATATTTTCACTGAATGTGGTTCAATATTACACACTTTGTGTTTCTTGTCAGATTGTAGGTCAGGAATATCCAAATCATCATCTTCTGGTAATACTGGCTCACGTTCTGCTTCACATTCAAGTCTTTCCTGCTCAGATATTGGGGAAATCAAAGCCCATGCATCTTCCTGCATACCATGTTTTTCTACATATTGTTTAGCTGCTTCAAGAGCCTCAGCATTCTTCTCATATTTAGACCGATTACTTTCCACAACAACACTTACAGATTTCATTTGGTTATCAAGAAAAACAGAACCACTCTTATAAAACTGTTCATAATTATCAAACTGTGGTGGCTTCAGTTGAGTATCTGTACGATATGGAAGAAACAATTGTAATATACTGTGGTAATATTTCTCTGGGTATTTAGTCACTGAAAACCTTGGATATCTTATGACTGCTGGTTCAGTTCTTGTACGTTTCTGTATATGACCCAAACCATGTTTCAATGCATACGCTGGTGAATGTCTTGATATATTACATGTATCTCCATTATAAATAATTCTGTACTTTGAGCAAAATTTTGCCAGACACATGCCATTAAATTCATCACCATCCGGCCTTGCTTTATAACGCTCAACTTTATTAGTCATGAAAATATCATCATCATCTTCACATTTGCTCTGAATTACACTCAATGGCAAACTCATTCGTACAGGATTTTCACCTACAGGTATAAACTCAACCTTTCTAGATCCCTCTTTCAACCTCAGACCACAAACACGAAACACTGCTTCCTGAGCTGATAATTCTCTATTGTGTAAATACACACATCCAATTTCCTTCATACTCTGTCTAGCATCTAAATTCCCCTTTTTGGCCTCATTCTGTGCATTTGCTAACAAATGTCCTAATTCTCGTTCTGACTTTGACATGTATGATACTACGTATGCTGCACAGGCATATGCATCACTGATGTATTGAATATCCATATTAGCATTCCAGGCTCTTATTAAATCAGGATTATACAGATTTACCCATAGATCTTGAGGCTCTCTCTTTAAAACAATAGTTGGTTTCTTGCTCAAAACATCATTGGCCTTTTCAAAATCAGTCTGTGTAATATTAATGCTCTGAAATAATTCAGATGTTGACATGTGTTGATTCTTCTCATCTTGGATTGCATTCCATACTGACTGCAATAATTCTTTGGCTGCTGTACGTTTCTTTTCATCATCACTAATGGAAGTACTTTCTTCATGATTATATCCATCATCCTCACTTTCTTTATCATTACATTCATCAGCTGGATCACAACTGGCAATAAATGTTTTATTAGATGGGGGTCTTGGAAAATTAAATCTACATTCAGAACCCTTCTTTTTACAAGACTTGGTATGTTTCCTACTATGTTGCTGTACATGACTGATTATTTCATTCAATTCCTCATCTTCTTCCTGTGTTGGTAACTTGCAACTGATATACTTGTCAATGAATTTTATTACATCAGTATCATCATCTTTATCCAACTTTGGAGCATTCTCAATCCAAAACAGACAATGTGTGTGTGGAGATCCTCTTTGCTGAAATTCTACTCGGTAAAAATAGTCCTTGACTTTCCCAATGGGTGCTGCACTTGACAAAATAACATCTTTCAAAAATGTGTGAAATCGATTCTCAAACATTCTAGCAACAGTCACTGGATTGCTTCTCAATACTGTACACTTATCATTCCAATCCAAATCTTCAATTGTTCTGAAATCCCCTTGTTGTCTCAATATTGTATTAATGACTTCCGGCCATCTCATATCAGCTGCAGAAAATGAGCAAAACCATGTTGGTATTCCAAGTTGTCTAATCATAGCCATGACATCTCTCTGAGTTGATTGCCAATATGACGGTGTACCTCTGATTGGTTTCATAAATCTATAACCACTATCAGACTGTAAAATATCATTTAAATGATCTCTATCTTTAATCATGCTAGAATTTACATTCTGACCACAATGCATCTTCCCTGAACTTTGACGCATAGCAATTGATACACCAGACATCACCTTTTCAATTTCGGATAAATACTGGGCATAGAAGATGTACTGAGTACATTTGGCAAATCTGTTATCTGCATTCATCAACCTATTATGAAAATACCTCAAGCGTGTTAGCTTTCCATCACGTTTATCATCAAATATAGGTGAGCCTGCTGGGAATAATGCTGGAAAACATTTAGCCTCATTACCTTTCTCCATTAATACTCTAACTGGATTGTTTCCTTCACAAGGTGCAACACAGAGAACATCATCAAAATATTGATCAAGCACTTCTTGTCCAATATCTATAGGCTGTAGACATGTATCAAGTGGAATACCACACAAACGATCCTCATCTGTTTCTTCATCACTTACATTTGATTCATCAGATTCATGTACCATTTCATCATCATGTTCCTCATCATGTTCATCATCTAACAGGGGATCATTCCAATCACAATTGATTTCAATATCTTTATACCATGCATTGTTCTGCTTAAGATAGCTTAATGCAGTTTCCACATGTTCCTTGGTCACAAATTGATATTGATAATATCCTTTGTAATTTAATTTTCTCTTTAACTTGATTCGAATTAACTGATTTTCATTTCTGCATCTTGGCAATGTTGTCACTGTATCTGTAATGTTAGATGGTACACATACAACAGGACCATGTACAGAATTCTGTCCACCTTTCGGCAAGGCTACCATTTTCATGAATGGAATATTAATTGCAATGAGATGTTCCTCTAATATATTCAAACAATCCAATTCTTGCGGAATGTCCGGCAATTCCAAATTATTTGTACATGCTTCTACAGGTACTTTCTTCTGCAATAATGTCCTATGACATGTGTAGCATATCCATAATCTAGACCTGCTAGATTTTGATACAAGACATTCATTCCCACACTCTTTTGTACAAAGACATTTATGTAAATATTTGTCAGATATACAACTAATAATGCTGTATTTTTCTTTATTGCATCTAATAACTTGTTTCTTAAACAAAAGTTTGCAACAAACAGCACAAACATACTCCGGTCCTGTTGACACTTCATTTGTCCAATTTCTGATAACATTCCTCATGTTCCTTGCTTGTTGAGATTTTATACGTCTTTCTCTTAAAACCCTCTGCTTTATTTTCTTACGATAATTTGCATCTTGGCGATACTTGCATTTCAATTTTTTTATCAAATTTGCTTTGTACACATGATTACTCCAATACTTTTTCTTTATAGAGTTAATGACAGCATTTCTGTATACTTGATTACTATGATATTTTGTTGTTATTGAGGTTTTTGCACGGTTAATTGTTTTCTGCCTATATACAGCGTCTTTATAATACCTGGCTTTGGTATGATTGATCTTTTCTTGTCTATGGACACTATCCTTATGATACTTTATTTTTTCTCTATCAACTTTTCTTTGTCTGAGTACACTATCGATGCGATACTTAGTTTTTTCACACTTAACTTTTCTTTGTCTATGTACACTTTCTTTGTGATACTTAGTTTTATCATGGTTAAGTTTTCTTTCTCTATGTACACTATCTCCGCAATACTTTTTTTTTTCATTCTCAACTTTTCTTTTTCTGTGTTCACTATCTTCACAATACTTCCTTTTTTCAGTCTTAATCTTCCTTTCTCTATGTACACTATATTTGTGATACTTAGTTTTGTCATGGTTAAGCTTTCTTTCTCTAGACACACTATCTTTGTGATACTTCGCCTTTAACAATTTCCTTTTTTTACCATCATTTTCTGCATATTTGTTCCTGTCATTTTCAAGTACATTTTCTCTGAACTCTTTACAATTAGCATATTTCTGTCTTTTAGCATAATTTTTTTTTTCTTTGTATTCCCTGTTCTCATCTACAATTTTTGCATTTCTTGTTTTATTGTATCTTTCTCTTGCTTTCTCTCTGTCTAATTTCCGTTTCAATGCCACATTAACACGTTTACGTCTCTTTCTCTTAGGCTGAGAATGCGTTTCCATATCTTCACATCTATTGTTACTTTGATTTACATGAACATTACTGACTGTGTCCGTACAAGTAACTTCAGACAACAAATCTCTGTTACAACAGCTTTCTACATCACCTGCATTACTTGTAACATGTCCATGAACATTCACAACTAAATCATAGTGAACTTCATTTCTATGATACAAATAAATTCCACAATCTGACAATCTCTCGGTATTGCTGAATGAACGAGAAAACAAATACCACTTATTTGCCTCACTATATGTGTATAAATCAACACCCAACATGTCAGCCATTGCTATGATTTCTACCTCTGTGGCCCATGTACCATTATGAAACAACCTCTGCCTAGCCACATAATCTTTCACTGTAGAAAAACCTTCTCTTAAGAAACACTTAAATTTATCAGCATATTTCAGCAAATGATTTACAGTAAGAGTTCTCACATGCTTATGATTTTCTTCAGTTCCTGATATAGCACAAGAAATAGCTCTAAAGAAACAGTTCCCATCACCTCTTATCTTCCTTATAGTGCCAGGTCTTCCCATGTTCTCACATCTTATGGAAATCTCATCAGTATTCAAACATACTTTGCTCAACCCAAATTTTTGACTCAATGTTATCTTCATTTCTTTAGTAAGTGGCAAAAAGTTCAAAGAAACTGGTTCAGTAACTTGTATTATTTCTAAATCATTATCACTCTTGTCACCATTACTTAATTCCTGATCAAAACCAGTGCGATTTACATCATCAAACAAAACACTGTGTGCTGTATCTTCTTCAACCCCATAATTTCTTTTATTGTTTAGGGTATTATTATTTCCCATTGTCTCATTTAAACATGGAGGTTCTACGCCTTGTGTACGACTACTTGTGCAAGCACTGTTAGCATTGTCACTGTGTTGATCTCTACAGATACTGAGGTCATGACTAATGGAAATATTAACACCTGTAATTTCAAATTGCTCACTATCAGACAGATTCATAGAATGTCCAAGTTCAGTACAATACCTGTACACACCTTGCCATGTTGATGAACGGAGCAAAATGCTTGTCCCATCTTGAACTTGCTGGCCATGAACATTTCTGGAATGTGAATCAAATACATAATAATTTCCATCTTGAAAAATCACTGCAAAAGTGTTCCCATGAAAACATATGAAACAAGCTTGATATTTCTGAATTGATTGTTCTATAGCTAGTTTCAGTGAAATCATGTTGAATTCTGCCAAAGTTGAATCCTGTTCATTGAATGTTCCTACTACAGGTTCCGCATAAATCATGCTAAAGTTGTTTTCATATACATTCAAATCAGTTGGTAATTCATTAATAAGCAGATAATCATTATTCATTGTTGAACTTTGCTGCAAAAATCCATACAGTTCATTGCCCGTGTTAAGCACATTGTCCATGTCATTCCTTCCCCAATTATTCATACATTTTATCTGACTTTTCATAATTGCACTCAAGGACATGGCTACACATTGCTTTCCAATATTTCTTCCAAACTGTACATCTCCTTGATGACAACTGCCTTGTGCAACGATTGATTGATCAACTTGTCTACCATTCACTGTCTGACAACACTGTATCTTAGCAGGCTTTACCACATCATTAGATTGCATTTTTTCTGATTTGCTAGTGTCATTAGTGTGGGGTAGTGATTTGTCATTGCGACGTCCTTCAAACTTTTTTGGAGACTCTCCAGGCTGTGTTTGATTATCGATAGGTTTCTCATCTTGACTTGAATTATTAGGAGATGAATTTGATTTTCTCTTTCTTAAGAAGTAACCACCAGTTTGTTCTCTAATTGACTGTTTACCAGTACTTAGTTTAACATACCCATTTCCTGTCTTTGGTGTATTGTGTCTTCTGTTCTCCTTGTCAGACATTTGATCGAGAGGTCCATCTGAATACTGGTCAACTGCGCTGTAAAGCATGTCAAACTGATTCTCATCTGTACAGATACCAAAATTATGAAACAAAGTGTCACAGTAATTGCTATGTCCACATTTACAACAAACCCAAGTGAATGTCTTACCAATCAATTGTTCGTTCACATTCAAAATACCAGTGCAAATAGTATGAAACCACACACAACATTTATCACATTGTATCATCCTTTTGCCAAACTCATAACTTTTATCACAAAGCCAACACACATTTGCATTATCATTTTCTGTTTGCAGTTCCTTGAGTTTCTCTTTTGTCACTTCACAGGTCTTAATTCTCTTGTTGCCTCCTTTGGAAATGTTACAGACATTACCCCGTCCTCTCTTTCTGATTACAGTCTGTCTCATATGGATGACTTTGCTAATACATCTTCTTGTATGACAAAATGTAGATTTCCTTAATTCTTCATGTATTTGCCTGTCATCCTTTGACATACGCTGCTCAATTGATTTACCATTTCTTCTGTAATTATACATCATACGTTTCCTGGCCTTTCTCGTCATTCTTACTCGCTTTGAAACCTTGTATCCAGTTGTTGGGCACGCTAGAATCTTTAGAATTCTCTGTTGACGGCACTTCCAACTATATGAACATGTACATGTTGCTTTCACTTGTCTCTTTAATGTACGAGGACACTTCTGCTTCAATGGTATTGTGAATACACCTCTCACCTGGTTCTTACACTTATCCTGACCTCTCCTGTATCTTCTCATATGGCTCTTATCATGACTCCTTCTAAACCTCAACTTACATCTCTTCACACAGCCCATCATATGCATCATTCCACAGCTGCTTACTTCATGACTGCTTACCTCATGAAAGCTTACCTCATGACTGCCTACCTCATGACTGCTTACCTCATGACTGCTTACCTCATGACCGCTTACCTCATGACTGCTTACCTCATGACCGCTTACCTCATGACCGCTTACCTCATGACCGCTTACCTCATGACCGCTTACCTCATGACTGCTTACCTCATGATTGCTTACCTCATGACTGCTTACCTCATGACTGCTTACCTCATGACTGCTTACCTCATGACCGCTTACCTCATGACCGCTTACCTCATGACTGCTTACCTCATGACCGCTTACCTCATGACCGCTTACCTCATGACTGCTTACCTCATGACCGCTTACCTCATGACTGCTTACCTCATGATTGCTTACCTCATGACTGCTTACCTCATGACTGCTTACCTCATGACTGCTTACCTCATGACTGCTTACCTCATGACCGCTCACATGACTCTTCTTACATCCATCCTCAAGGCATGTCTTATGAATCGTCTCAAACTTCACCCCACTGTTGGTCTCATGGCTCATCTCAGGTTTCTTGAAACTCGTTCTTTCAACATATTTCTGATTACATATCGTATAAGTATGACATAAACAATGCTTTAAAGCCTGGGACAAACGCTTTAAGGTTAGGGACAAACGCTTTTTATCATTCAACTTCATTCTCATTTTACCAGCATGGCTGTTGTTGAGAACCGCAGGAGCCTGGTTCTCAACAACGTCCTCAAGCAAGAGTGCTTGAGTCACAAGCCCAGTGTGGACTTGAGTGGGAAAGGAAAGGAAAGAGGAATAGCAAGAAATAGAGTGAGAAACACAAGAGCTGAGCAAAGAAAGGCTAGAGAAGTCAGCAACAAACATGTAAGTGTTAGAGAAAACAGACGCTCCACGAACTGGCTTCCTCATCCTCCCGATCCCCATCCCATCCTTCATCGTCTTGGCTCGCTGGTACTTTGGCATTTTGTCCTGAAAACAAATTGAAAAGAAAAACATAAACATTAAACATCAGAAGGACAACACATTTAAGGGATGTTTTCCTAATCCACACTACTTACACTGTAGCAAGATGGCCCATTCATTGAGGGTTGTCTTTGATATTATTTTTAATCATTTATGTTTTTCAGGTTCAACTGCTTCAGTCAGTGATTTGTTCTTCTTCTTTAAATGACTTCAATCAGTGTTTTCGGTTGTCTGAATATCAATTAATGTCGATTCCTGTTCTGGTGGTTTATTTGAAAGTGTTTTGATACGAGATAGGCCAGACCCCTTTGGGAGATTCCTGAAGTTTTGTTGCTACAATGATTAAATTGATCCTTCGGATATAGCAGCATACAGTAATGTCAGCTTTCATAGCTTCTGACTGAAATCCAAAAAAAGTACACTGCCAATGTAGGGCTGGGAAATGCAGGTCAGTCGAGTGCTGGTTCAGTAACCGGGAGGTTGCAGGTTCAAGTCCTCCTTCAATCAGGTTTCTTGGGTCTTCTTGACTTGAGCAATTCCCGTCAACTTCCGAGGCCTTGCGTAGTTGTTTATTTCAAAGCATATTCATACACTATCTTGTTCAAGGTTTTTCATAATAATTGTTAACAAGTTACAAACACACTGTTTGATTTCCTCTATACTGAAATGCTGTTCAAGTGACATACACAAGTGACATAATGTCCAAGTATAGTATAAAGTGCACGTATTACTTCAAAGCAGCAAAACATTATCGGAACAAAAAGAATAACTTTTGTGTACTCAAAAAGTGCAAAAAAAAAGTAAGAAAAAAAAATAATCATGATTATCATAATTGTCTTTTTACGAATAATTATTGGCATTGACAGACTCATAAGTCATAACAACTCAATAACAGAAATATATAAACCATTCACTAAAACTCCTTCAATTTACAAAAAATGTTAAATATGATTCAAACACAAGTAAGATCACTTACATTCAATTCCTCACTTTTTTTACAATGTGTAGGCCTAGCCACTGTATAAACCAAACAGTCAAAATGTGTGCTACATGGGACTACACCAAAATAATGTACACATATGTAGGACATAATGTTATGTAAACAAAAAAAGGAAACATTTGTTAATATAAGCAGACGTCCCCCAGAATCAATCAAAATACCTTCATAAGTTCATATCAGAATCATGAAGGAAAAACTGTCTAACGTTATTCCTCCATGATCATCACACATTCTGAAATACTATTGTTGCATCAACACTGCCACTTCTACTATTAGTAATGCAGTAGGATCAACTAAATTATACAATGGAGGAGTATTTCCTCCAATTTATACTGGACATCCTTATTAATAAAACAATTTGTTATTAAATATTATTATTTTTTCCATAAAAATGGGCACAGAGACCTCATATTCCTGAGCACAGTGTCAGTTGGCTGAGCTGCCATGTTTAAATGCACATAGTGCATAGCATTGTATGGTTACCAGCTTTAGATGCACTGCATGCTGCATGCACTGAATGGTTACCGGGTACCAGTGTACAATTTGAAAACATGGCAGCCAACTGACACTGTGCTCAGGAATATGAGGTCTCTGTGCCCATTTTTATGGAAAAAATGATCTTTTCTTCAAAAAATGTGAGTAAACCTTGTCATTATTGGAATCTCCAATTCTCCCTTGGTCCATAGCTGGCCGCATGAGAAATTTTGGGATCGTTTTGGAGGTGAAATCACAGGATTTTGACTCAGGGTAGAGGCAAAACATTGCAAAATGGAGCTCTTGTAGCTAAAATGCACACAAGGTACTTGGACCCTACTATCGCCAGACCATGTCCAAATGTTAAAAAAGGCGATTTTTAGGGTCCAAGTTACTCGGACTAATTAGGCTATCCGTGTTTAATTTATCAAATAAATTCATTGCTAGGCCCCCTATGGGTAGATCCTAAATGAGGCAAACCTGTAGAAGATAATACAACCTACTCAACATAGGCATAGCTTTACATGTTCACATAGGCCTAGTGAGTAGTACAAGTACAACAGAACCACAACAAGAAGACATTACACAGCACAGGTTGAATGGTATGCCTAACGTTCAGTGACGTTACCCCGGCGAGATTGAAAGAACACCCTTTGGTTTGCTTCAAATTATTTGTTAACCGAATTCCTCTTCAATCATATTATGGCAATCGCAACAGACGCTAGTTCATAAAGACTTAGATGGTACACGTACCTCGCACTACTCACTGAAATATACACAAAAACAAACATTTTCATTTCATAAAGCATTCATTTCATTACTTACTTGACGTGAATAACACTTTTGTCATGAATAGATTGTTTTCCTCCAAGCTGTAGATAGTAAGCACTCTAATTGAGACAGGATACACGACCAAAATGCATCCCGAAGTAAGCCCGGCTCCCAATTCTCTGGCTGCGGCTGCAAATTACGCACTTACATATAAGAGCCACTAGCCATTGACTGCAGCCGTCGGAACGCGGCCTAAGACATGCGCACAACGGTGGCTGTTGTACGGAAGCCGAATTGTGCCAGTTGATCTATCAAGTTTTGTTTTATACATCGCGCGCGTGCATAAATTATGCATAATATCTGTCGGCCGCAATAGTCGCTATCAGATGAATGATTTTTTCTAGGGTAAACGCATACGATTTTTGAAGTAGCTCCTCATTCAAAAGTGGTAAGAGCTAGGATCATTATCATGATTCTTTCGCCAAAAGTCAATGTTAGGCAAGGTCTTTCCTTCAGTGACACAAACACAACCAAATTACGTGACTAAGATTAAAGGTGATAAAGCTTTATATCTTAATCAAATGTCTTTGTATGTATAAGGTTGTGACGATTTTTTTTTATATCATATGCGGAAAAGCCATGTGTTCTGTTTTCAACAGACACAACCTCTAGTTTTCTTTCTTCTTCCTCTTCCTCTTCCTGTCGCTTGAGTTACCATAGACTTTTTCTCGGTGGCACTTTTGTCATTTTTAAACAGCCGATTTTAACTAAACTTGGTCTGAAGGAAGTCCATATAGGGTAGTTGTCTCCCGAAACTTTTCGGCATCATGACGTCAAAACTTGATTTTATATGAATTTTTTAATATTTCTCACAGCCCGTTAACTTTGTACACAGATTACGTGACAATATGGTCGTGTACAAAACATATGATGCTTGAATGACTCAACTCTCCCCATACATGTACACTGCACTGTACGTACGTATTTCACTGCACTGTGTGTATATGGCATTCATAATAATGTCCGCGGATTGCGTGACTCGATCAAAACTTCGTTTATAATGTTCCCATAGACATTTTCATGTAAGACTATTTATATCGTTAAATACCAGCACGGCAGCACCAAATATCGAAATGCTATCGATGTAGGTTGCCGTATTGTACGTCATTTATGGGTCGCATTAATATTAGCTATACATGTACAAGTTAATACTTGGGAAGAGTTGTATGGAAAGTGCAATGATACATAATTTGTTTTTTTTTGTACGTGGCAATATGATCAGTTTTACACATGAACAAATTACGTGACATATTGTTACGTCCTTTCCCCTAGACTTTAGTGTCATCAGAGTGATTTCATGTTCTCGATATAATTTTGTATAAATATTCTAATCCGTAGGCCTATTTCAATGCAAAATACAGTCGGCTTGACGACCAATGTTAGTACACGGTGGTATTTACACGGCCGTTTTTATAGTGGCAACCACCATAAACCGGCGGACCACGGTCGGTGGATGGGCGGCGTGCCGATGCCGCTTAGCCGCTGCTGAACCGCCGGGGGCCCGACTTTGACTTGCGCACTTGGTCAGGACGTGATATCCGATTGATCGTTGACTCAAAACTATATTTTCCCTCATAGACAATGCACGTACGTCTTTTTTTATATCATTTTCAAACAATTTTAATAACACATAGAAGGAACGGCTGATCGCCTCGAAAATTGGTAGGTTTGGGAAATAGAGGTTGGCGATTGTAATAATGAAGTCATGACAACTTCATCACTTAATTTTTTATGAATTTTTCAATCTTTCTCACGCTACCCGATTGACATGAAAATAATGATCATGGTAAAACATACCACGTGATGCTCGATCGACTCAATTTCCCAAAACATGTGTAAAACATTGTTTACAATATGTAAAACTTCCATGTTCATTGTCGAATCCGTATGTCTGTTGAATTTTCAGAATTATTAACAATTAATGTTTGCGAGTTGACGTAATGTTTGCGAGTTGACGTAATGTTTGTGAGTTGACGCAATATTTGCGAGTTAACGCAATGTTTGCGAGTTGACGTAATGTTTGCGAGTTGATGTAACGTTTGCGAGTTGACGTAATGTTTGCGAGTTGACGTAATGTTTGCGAGTTGACGCAATGTTTGTGAGTTGACGCAATGTTTGCGAGATGACGCAATGTTTGCGAGTTGACGTAATGTTCTTGACAAAATTATTTTGAGGGCATGATCGATGAAACAATTTCCGATGGGCCATGGGCCGGGCCCGGTGTCATGGCAAAAGGTGTCCGTTGCCAAATAGTGTCCGCGGAGCATGCGCAGTGAAGCCTGGACACTTGTTGGACACTTGTTGGCCGAAACTTTTCATCATCAAGACGTCATCAGGTGTCATGTGACTAGCGATTTGAATTTAATAATCAAAATCTTTAAAAATCTACAAAAAATCAACGGTTTGAGATATTAAGTTGGTTCTTTCACCAAAAGTGATTGTTAGGCACGGTCTTTCTTTTTGACACATGACTTGACCTCTGTGACCTCTACTTCTGGTCAAACAGGAAGTACCTCATTATTTTAAAGTGGTAAGAGCTAGGATCATGATTCTTTCACCAAATATCAATGTTAGGCAAGGTCTTTCTTTGTGACACAATGCTTGACCTCTGTGACCTCTACTTCCGATTAAACAGGAAGTAGCTCCTCATTCCAAAGTGGTAGACCTAGGATCATGATTCTTTTTTTTAACTTGTCCATTAAGGGATCCCTTTCTTTGTATAACAGTTTATATTTGTAATTCAATTTATAATATCATATGCGGAAAAGCCCTATGTGCTGTTTGCAACAGCCATAGATGTCTAGTTGGGTTTTTCGCGTGAGCGAAAACCCTTTGTTTTTGTTCTGTTTTTTTTTTTTTTTCTTCTTCTTCCATTTTGATTTCCCATAGACTTTGTACAGGGGCAATGTCTGCGGCACTTTGGTCATTTTTAAACAGCCGATTTTAACCAAACTTGGTCTGAAGGAAGTCCATATAGGGTAGTTGTCTCCCGAAACTTTTCATCATTATGACGTTATCAGGTGTCACGTGACAAGCGATTTAAATTTAATAATCAAAATCTTTAAAAATCAACAAAAAATCAACGGTTTGAGATATCAAGTTGATTCTTTCACCAAAAGTGATTGTTAGGCGGGGTCTTTCTTTGTGACACATTGCTTGACCTCTGTGACCTCTACTTCCGGTCAAACAGGAAGTAGCTCCTCATTTAAAAGTGGTCAGAGCTAGGATCATGATTCTTTCACCAAAAGTGAATGTTAGGCAAGGTCCTTCTTTGTGATACATTGGTTGACCCCTGTGACCTCTACTTCCGGTCAAACAGGAAGTAGCTCCTCATTTAAAATTGGTTAGAGTTTTAATCATTATTCTTTCACCAAAGGTCAATGTTAGGCAAGGTCTTTAATTTTTGTTATATTGCTTGACCTCATTGACATATACTTCCGGTCAAACCGGAAGTGGCTTCTCATTTAAAAGTGGTAAGAGCTAGGATCATTATTCTTTCACCAAAAGTGAATGTTAGGCAAGGTTTTTCTATGAGACACAATGCTTGACCTCTGTGACCTCTACTTCCGGTTAAACAGGAAGTAGCTCCTCATTCCAAATTCGTAAGATCTAGGATCATGATTCCTTTTTCAATTGTCCACTCAGGGATTCCTTTCTTTGTATAACAGTTAATATTTGTAATTCAATTTATAATATCATTTGCGAAAAAGCCCTATGTGCTGTTTGCAACAGCCATAGATGTCTAGTATTTTTTTTGAGTTTGTGCTGTGGCCCATTGACTTTGTACACAGATTTTTGTCCGCGGCACTTTGGTCACTTTGAAACAGCCGATCTTAACCAAACTTGGTCTGAATGAAGTCCATATAGGGTAGTTGTGCCCCGAAACTTTTCACTATCATGGCGTCAAAACTTGATTTTAAATATGATTTTTAAAAAATATTTTATAGCCCGTTCACTTTGTACACAGATTACGTGAACGTGGTCGTTGTACAAAACATAAAGCTCGATCAATGTCCCCAGTCCCATACACTATGTACAGTGTACATGTAGGCCAAGGTACGCAATTCACTGTGCATATGTCCGATTGCGTGACACAAAACGTCGTTTACCACTTGCCATAGTTTGCACGTAATTCCTTTTATATATTATTAAATACCAGCACCAAATCTTAATCGAAATGCTATCGATGTAGGTTGCTCTGTACGTGAAAATATTGGTCATTAAATAAAATTACGATGTCAACAACATAAATACAAGGCGCGTTTAGATGTTTGATTGCCTGGATTATATATGCCGTTTTTTTATTTACTTCCTTACCATAGTTGCCAGCAAAGCAGTGTAAATGCTGATTTTGAGCCGTGTTTTGACCAGACAACCACGCACGCGCAGCAATCTACTTATACCGTTTTCAGTACGTAAGGTTGCACCCAAGTAAATAAACTCCCGTGGACAACAGTGATAAATCCCCAAACTTCAAAAATCGTTAAAGAATATACAGAACTCTCACAGCTGTTCAAGTTGCACAGAAAAATGATGATGAACATGTAACCTTTCATTTTCTGTTCATTTTATGGTAGGGTGACCGTTGAATTTTGAGTTATACTCATTCTCAGCTGACCACCCCTAAAACAAGGTACGGATCACTCCAGTCAAAGAAGCCATTAAAAAAAAACATCCCTCTGCAAAGCGGCTGAAATAGACCCACTTTCTCACCCAATTGCATCAAAAATGGTCACAAATGGAAGCCCAGAGACCGGGCAGGAGGTCCAGTGCCGTATTACTTAAATCCTTCATTTTCATAGCTCTTACAACTCTCTTATTTCAAATATATTGAGTGCTTAACTTTTATTCATGAGCTCGGCGGACCCATTTTGCCACTACATGTATTTACTACTTGGCTGCACCCGTATTTTCCGAGCGCACGGTTTTGAATAACGCCCTCTTTTGATTAAAACGAGAAATCATTTCCCGAAGACGATATCATTTATTTGCTGAATCAAAAAACATCAGCGATATGTGTATTTAATTTGAGAAATATTCTATATCATATGCGGAAAAGCCATGTGTTCTGTTTTCAACAGACACAACCTCTAGTTAGCTTTTCCGTGTTCAACGGAAAAGGTATTGTTTTTGTTCTGTTTTTTTTTCTTTTTTCTTCTTCTTCTTCTTCTTCTTCTTCTCCTCAATTTCCATTGACTTTGTACACAAATTTTGTCCGCGGCACTTTGGTCCTTTTTAAACAGCCGATTTTGACCAAACTTGGTTTGAAGGAAGTCCATATAGGGTAGTTGTTTCCCGAAACTTTTCATCATCATGACGTCATCAGGTGTCATGTGACCAGCGATTTGAATTTAAAAATCAAAATCTTAAAAAATCAACAAAAAATCAACGGTTTGAGATATTAGGTTGATTCTTTCACCAAAAGTGATTGTTAGGCAGAGTCTTTCTTTGTGAAACATTGCTTGACCTCTGTGACCTCTACTTCCGGTCAAACAGGAAGTAGCTGCTCATTTAAAAGTGGTACGAGCTAGGATCATGATTTTTTCACCAAAAGTGAATGTTAGGCAAGGTCTTTCATCGTGACACATTACTTGACCTCTGTGACCTCTACTTCCGGTCAAACAGGAAGTACCTCCTCATTTAAAAGTGGTAAGAGCTATGATCATGATTCTTTCACCAATAGACAATGTTAGGCAAGGTCTTTCATTTGTGACACATTGCTTGACCTCTGTGACCTCTACTTCCGGTCAAACCGGAAGTAGCTCCTCATTTAAAAGTGGTAAGAGCTATGATCATGATTCTTTCACCAATAGACAATGTAAGGCAAGGTCTTTCATTTGTGACACATTGCTTGACCTCTGTGACCTCTACTTCCGGTCAAACCGGAAGTAGCTCCTCATTTAAAAGTGGTTAGAGCTATGATCATGATTCTTTTACCAAAAGTCAATGTAAGGCAAGGTCTTTCATTGTGACAAAATATTTGACCTCTGTGACCTCTACTTCCGGTCAAACAGGAAGAAGTTCCTTATTTAAAAGTGGTGAGAGCTATAATCATGATTCTTTCGTCAAAAGTCAATGTTTGGCAAGGTCTTTCTTTGTGACACAAATCTGACCAATTCACGTGAGTTTATGATTAAACGTGCACTCTTCAAATGTATAAAACATAAGATCATAATCAACTGTCTTTGTGTGTAAAAGGTTATGACAATTTTTCAATAAAAACGGAAACGGAAAAGCCTTGTGTTCTGTTTTCAACAGACACAATCTCTAGTATTTTTTTTGAGTTTGTTCTGCGGCCCATAGACTTTGTACACAGATTTTTGTCCGCGGCACTTTGGTCACTTTGAAACAGCCGATCTTAACCAAACTTGGTCTGAATGAAGTCCGTATAGGGTAGTTGTTCCCCGAAACTTTTCGTCATCATGACGTCAAAACTTGATTTTATATGATTTTTTTAATTATCAAACTAGCCCGTTCACTTTGTACACAGATTACGTGAACATGGTCGTTGTACTAAACATAAAGCTCGATCAATTCCCCATACACTATGTACAGTGTACATGTAGGCCTACGTACGCAATTCACTGTTTGTAACATACAATGCACATGTCCGATTGCGTGATACAAAACGTCGTTTACACTTGCCATAGTTTGCACGTAATTCCTTTTATATATCATTAAATACCAGCACCAAATCTTAATCGAAATGCTATCGATGTAGGTTGCTCTGTACGTGAAAATATTGGTCATTAAATAAAACATACGATTTAAACAACATAAATACAAGGCGCGTTTAGATGTTTGATTGCCTGGATTATATATGCCGTTTTTTTATTTACTTCCTTACCATAGTTGCCAGCAAAGCAGCGTAAATGCTGATTTTGAGCCGTGTTTTGACCAGACAACCACGCACGCGCAGCAATCTACTTATACCGTGTTCAGTACGTAAGGTTGCACCCAAGTAAATAAACTCCCGTGGACAACAGTGATAAATCCCCAAACTTCAAAAATCGTTAAAAAATATACAGAACTCTCACAGCTGTTCAAAATGCACAGAAAAATGATGATGAACATGCAACCTTTCATTTTCCTTTCATTTTATGGTAGGGTGACGTTTGAATTTTTGATTTATACTCATTCTCAGCTGACCACCCCTAAAACAAGGTACGGATCACTCCAGTCAAAGAAGCCATTTAAAAAAAAAACATCCCTCTGCAAAGCGGCTGAAATAGACCCACTTTCTCACCCAATTGCATCAAAAATGGTCACAAATGGAAGCCCAGAGACCGGGCAGGAGGTCCAGTGCCATATTTCTTCAATCCTTCATTTTCATAGCTCTCACAACTCTCTTATTTCAAATATATTGAGTGCTTAACTTTTATTCATGAGCTCGGCGGACCCATTTGGCCACTACATGTATTTACTTGGCTGCACCCGTATTTTCCGAGCGCACGGTTTTGAATAACGCCCTCTTTTGATTAAAACGAGAAATAATTTCCCGAAGACGATATCATTTATTTGCTGAATCAAACAACATCAGCGATGTGTATTTAATTTGAGAAATATTTAATGCGGAAAAGCCATGTGTTCTGTTTTCAACAGACACAACCTCTAGTTGGCTTTTTCGCGGAAGCGAAAAGCCTTTATTTTTGTTCTGTTTTTTTTTTTCTTCTTCTTCTTCTTCTTCTTCTTCTTCTTCTTCCATTTTGATTTCCCATAGACTTTCCACAGGGGCGTTCTACCCATCAAATTGGTCAGTTTTAAAAAATCGATTTTAACCAAACTTGGTCTGGAGGAAGTCCATATAGAGTAGTTGTATGCCGAAACTTTTCAACATCATGACGTCATCAGGTGTCACGTGACAAGTGATTTGAATTTAATAATCAAAATCTTTAAAAATCCACAAAAAATCAACGGTTTGAGATATGAAGTTGATTCTTTCACCAAAAGTGATTGTTAGGCAGGGTCTTTCTTTGTGACACATTGCTTGACCTCTGTGACCTCTACTTCCGGTTAAACAGGAAGTAGGTCCTCATTTAAAAGTGGTAAGAGCTAGGATCATCATTCTTTCACCAAAAGTGAATGTTAGGCAAGGTCTTTCTTTGTAATACATTTCTTGACCTCTGTGACCTCTACTTCCGGTCAAACAGGAAGTAGGTCCTCATTTAAAAGTGGTAAGAGCTAGGATCATCATTCTTTCACCAAATATCAATGTTAGGCAAGATCTTTCTTGGTGACACATTGCTTGACCTTTCTGACCTCTACTTCCGGTCAAACCGGAAGTAGCTCCTCATTAAAAAGTGGTAAGAGCTAGGATCATTATTCTTTCACCAAAAGTCCATGTTAAGCAAGGTCTTTCTTTGAGACACATAGCTTGACCTCTGTGACCTCTTCTTCCTGCCAAACAGGAAGTAGCTCCTCATTAGAAAGTGGTAAGAGCTAGGATCATGATTTTTTTTCCATTTGTCCCATTGAGGGATCCCTTTCTTTGTATAGCATATTATATATCTATATATCAATTTAAAATACCATATGCGGAAAAGCCTTATGCGCTGTTTCTAACAGCCATAAACTCTAGTTGGCTTTTTCGATTTTAATCGGAAAAGGTATTGCGTTTGTTCTGATTTTTTTTTTTTTTCTTCTTCTTCTTCTTCTTCTTTTTCTTCTCCTCAAGTCTATGAGAATTTGTACACGATTGTTCTACGCTCCACTTTGGTCACTTTAAAACAATCAATCTTAACCAAACTTGGTCTAAATAAAGTCCATATAGCATAGATGTGCCCGCGTAAATTACGTCATCATGACGTCATCAGGTGTCATGTGACCAGCGATTTGAATTTAATAATCAAAATCTTTAAAAATCAACAAAAAATCAACGGTTTGAGATATTAGGTTGATTCTTTCACCAAAAGTGATTGTTAGGCAAGGTAATTCTTTGTGACACATTACTTGACCTCTGTGACCTCTACTTCCGGTCAAACAGGAAGTAGCTCCTCATTTAAAAGTGGTAAGAGCTAGGATCATGATTCTTTCACCAAAACTGAACGTTAGGCAAGGTCTTTCTTTGTGACACATCGCTTGACCTCTGTGACGTCTACTTCCGGTCAAACCGGAAGTTGCTCCTCATTTAAAAGTGGTAAGAGTTAGGATCATGATTCTTTCACCAAAAGTGAACGTTAGGCAAGGTCTTTCTTTGTGACACATTACTTGACCTCGATGACCTTTACTTCCGGTCAAACCGGAAGTTGCTCCTCATTTAAAAGTGGTAAGAGCTACAATCGTGAATCTTTCACTAAATATCAATGTAAGGCAAGATATTTCTTTGTGACACATTGCTTGACCTCTGTGACCTCTACTTCCGGTCAAACAGGAAGTAGCTTGTCATTTAAAAGTAGAAAAGCTACAATCATGATTCTTTCGCCAAATGTCAATGTTAGGGAAGGTCTTTCTAATGACACAATTCTGATTGACAAGCTATTTATATCATATGCGGAAAAGCCTTATGTGCTGTTTCAAACAGCCATAAACTCTAGTATTTTTTTTGAGTTTGTTCTGCGGCCCATAGACTTTGTACACAGATTTTTGTCCGCGGCACTTTGGTCACTTTAAAACAGCCGATCTTAACCAAACTTGGTCTGAATGAAGTCCGTATAGGGTAGTTGTTCCCCGAAACTTTTCGTCATCATGACGTCAAAACTTGATTTGATATGATTTTTTTAATTATCAAACTAGCCCGTTCACTTTGTACACAGATTACGTGAACATGGTCGTTGTACTCAACATAAAGCTCGATCAATTCCCCATACACTATGTACAGTGTACATGTAGGCCTACGTACGCAATTCACTGTTTGTAACATACAATGCACATGTCCGATTGCGTGATACAAAACGTCGTTTGCACTTGCCAAAGTTTGCACGTAATTCCTTTTATATATCATTAAATACCAGCACCAAATCTTAATCGAAATGCTCTCGATGTAGGTTGCTCTGTACGTGAAAATATTGGTCATTAAATAAAACATACGATTTAAACAACATAACTACAAGGCGCGTTCAGATGTTTGATTGCCTTGATTATATATGCCGTTTTTTTCATTTACTTCCTTATCATAGTTGCCAGCAAAGCAGCGCAAATGCTGATTTTGAGCCGTGTTTTGACCAGACAACCGCGCACGCGCAGCAACCTACTTATACCGTTTCCAGTACGTAAGGTTGCACCCAAGTAAATAAACTCCCGTGGACAACAGTGATAAATCCTCAAACTTCAAAAATCGTAAAAAAAATATACAGAACTCCCACAGCTGTTGAAGTAGCACAGAAAAATGATGATGAACATGTAACCTTTCATTTTCTTTTCATTTTATGGTAGGGTGACCGTTGAATTTTTGAGTTATACTCATTCTCAGCTGACCACCCCTAAAACAAGGTACGGATCACTCCAGTCAAAGAAGCCATTAAAAAAAAAACATCCCTCTGCAAAGCGGCTGAAATAGACCCACTTTCTCACCCAATTGCATCAAAAATGGTCACAAACGGAAGCCCAGACACCGGACAGGAGGTCCAGTGCCATATTTCTTCAATCCTTCATTTTCATAGCTCTCACAACTCTCTTATTTCAAATAAATTGAGTGCTTAACTTTCATTCATGAGCTCGGCGGACCCATTTTGCCACTACATGTATTTACTTGGCTGCACCCGTAATGCAGGATTAACTTTTCCGAGCGCACGGTTTTGAATAACGCCCTCTTTTGATTAAAACGAGAAATCATTTCCCGAAGACGATATCATTTATTTGCTGAATCAAACAACAACAGCGATGTGTCTTTAAAATGAAAATATTCTATATCATATGCGGAAAAGCCATGTGTTCTGTTTTCAACAGACACAACCTCTAGTATTTTTTTTGAGTTTGTTCGGTGGCCCATAGACTTTGTACACAGATTTTTCTGCGCGGCACTTTGGTTACTTTAAAACAGCCGATCTTAACTAAACTTGGTCTGAATGAAGTCCATATAGGGTAGTTGTGCCCCGAAACTTTTCACCATCATGACGTCAAAACTTGATTTTATATGATTTTTTTAATTATCAAACTAGCCCGTTCACTTTGTACACAGATTACGTGAACATGGTCGTTGTACTAAACATAAAGCTTGATCAATTCCCCATACACTATGTACAGTGTACATGTAGGCCTGCGTACGCAATTCACTGTTTGTAACATACAATGCACATGTCCGATTGCGTGATACAAAACGTCGTTTACACTTGCCATAGTTTGCACGTAATTCCTTTTATATATCATTAAATACCAGCACCAAATCTTAATCGAAATGCTATCGATGTAGGTTGCTCTGTACGTGAAAATATTGGTCATTAAATAAAACATACGATTTAAACAACATAAATACAAGGCGCGTTGAGATGTTTGATTGCCTGGATTATATATGCCGTTTTTTTATTTACTTCCTTACCATAGTTGCCAGCAAAGCAGCGTAAATGCTGATTTTGAGCCGTGTTTTGACCAGACAACCACGCACGCGCAGCAATCTACTTATACCGTTTTCAGTACGTAAGGTTGCACCCAAGTAAATAAACTCCCGTGGACAACAGTGATAAATCCCCAAACTTCAAAAATCGTTAAAAAATATACAGAACTCTCACAGCTGTTCAAGTTGCACAGAAAAGTGATGATGAACATGTAACCTTTCATTTTCTTTTCATTTTATGGTAGGGAGACCGTTGAATTTTTGAGTTAAACTCATTCTCAGCTGACCACCCCTAAAACAAGGTACGGATCACTCCAGTCAAAGAAGCCATTAAAAAAAAAAACATCCCTCTGCAAAGCGGCTGAAATAGACCCACTTTCTCACCCAATTGCATCAAAAATGGTCACAAATGGAAGCCCAGAGACCGGGCAGGAGGTCCAGTGCCGTATTTCTTCAATCCTTCATTTCCATAGCTCTCACAACTCTCTTATTTCAAATATATTGAGTGCTTAACTTTTATTCATGAGCTCGGCGGACCCATTTTGCCACTACATGTATTTACTTGGCTGCACCCGTATTTTCCGAGCGCACGGTTTTGAATAACGCCCTCTTTTGATTAAAACGAGAAATCATTTCCCGAAGACGATATCATTTATTTGCTGAATCAAACAACATCAGCGATGTGTATTTAATTGGAGAAATATTTTATATCATATGCGGAAAAGCCATGTGTTCTGTTTTCAACAGACACAACCTCTAGTATTTTTTTTGAGTTTGTTCTGTGGCCCATAGACTTTGTACACAGATTTTTCTGCGCGGCACTTTGGTTACTTTAAAACAGCCGATCTTAACCAAACTTGGCCTGAATGAAGTCCATATAGGGTAGTTGTGCCCCGAAACTTTTCATCATCATGACGTCAAAACTTGATTTTATATGATTTTTTTAAAATATTGTATAGCCCGTTCACTTTGTACACAGATTACGTGAACATGGTCGTTGTACAAAACATAAAGCTCGATCAATTTCCCATACACTATGTACAGTGTACATGTAGGCCTACGTACGCAATTCACTGTGATAACATACAATGCACATGTCCGATTCCGTGACACAAAACGTCGTTTACACTTGCCATAGTTTGCACGTAATTCCTTTTATATATCATTAAATACCAGCACCAAATCTTAATCGAAATGCTATCGATGTAGGTTGCTCTGTACGCGAAAATATTGGTCCTTAAAAAAAACATACGATTTAAACAACATAAATACAAGGCGCGATCAGAAGTTTGATTGCCTGGGTTATATATGCCGTTTTTTCATTTACTTCCTTATCATAGTTGCCAGCAAAGCAGCGTAAATGCTGATTTTGAGCCGTGTTTTGACCAGACAACCGCGCACGCGCAGCAATCTACTTATACCGTTTTCAGTACGTAAGGTTGCACCCAAGTAAATAAACTCCCGTGGACAACAGTGATAAATCCCCAAACTTCAAAAATCGTTAAAAAATATACAGAACTCTCACAGCTGTTCAAGTTGCACAGAAAAATGATGATGAACATGTAACCTTTCATTTTCTGTTCATTTTATGGTAGGGTGACCGTTGAATTTTGAGTTATACTCATTCTCAGCTGACCACCCCTAAAACAAGGTATGGATCACTCCAGTCAAAAGGCCATTTTCACAAAAAAAACCATCCCTCTGCAAAGCGGCTGAAATAGACCCACTTTCTCACCCAATTGCATCAAAAATGGTCACAAATGGAAGCCCAGAGACCGGGCAGGAGGTCCAGTGCCGTATTTCTTCAATCCTTCATTTTCATAGCTCTCACAACTCTCTTATTTCAAATATATTGAGTGCTTAACTTTTATTCATGAGCTCGGCGGACCCATTTGGCCACTACATGTATTTACTTGGCTGCACCCGTATTTTCCGAGCGCACGGTTTTGAATAACGCCCTCTTTTGATTAAAACGAGAAATCATTTCCCGAAGACGATATCATTTATTTGCTGAATCAAACAACATCAGCGATGTGTATTTAATTAGAGAAATATTCTATATCATATGCGGAAAAGCCTTATGTGCTGTTTTCAACAGCCATAAACTCTAGTTGGCTTTTTCGCGGAAGCGAAAAGCCTTTTTTTTTGTTCTGTTTTTTTTTTTTCTTCTTCTTCTTCTTCTTCTTCTTCTTCTTCTTCCATTTTCATTTCCCATAGACTTAACACAGGGGCATTCTACACGCCACTTTGGTCCCTTTAAAAAATCCAATCTTAACCAAACTTGGTCTGAAGGAAGTCCATATAGGGTAGTTGTCTCCCGAAACTTTTCGTCATTGTGACGTCATCAGGTGTCATGTGACAAGCAATTCAAATTTAAAAATCAAAATCTTCAAAAATCAACAAAAAATCAACGGTTTGAGATGTTAAGTTCATTCTTTCACCAATAGTGATTGTTAGGCAGGGTCTTTCTTTGTGACACATTGCTTGACCTCTGTGACCTCTACTTCCGGTCAAACAGGAAGTAGCTCCTCATTTAAAAGTGGTAAGAGCTATGATCATGATTCTTTCACCAAAAGACAATGTTAGGCAAGGTCTTTCATTTGTTACACATTGCTTGACCTCTGTGACCTCTACTTCCGGTCAAACAGGAAGTAGCTCCGCATTTAAAAGTGGTAAGAGCTATGATCATGATTCTTTCACCAATAGACAATGTTAGGCAAGGTCTTTCATTTGTGACACATTGCTTGACCTCTGTGACCTCTACTTCCGGTCAAACAGGAAGTAGCTCCTCATTTAAAAGTGGAAAGAGCTATGATCTTGATTCTTTCACCAATAGACAATGTTAGGCAAGGTCTTCCATTTGTGACACATTGCTTGACCTCTGTGACTTCTACTTCCGGTCAAACAGGAAGTAGCTCCTCATTTAAAAGTGGTAAGAGCTAAGATCATTATTCTTTCACCAAATATCAATGTTAGGCAAGGTCTTTCATTGTGACACATTGATTGACCTCTGTGACCTCTACTTCCGGTCAAACAGGAAGTAGCTCCTCATTTAAAAGTGGTAAGAGTTAGGATCATGATTCTTTCACAAAAAGTGAATGTTAGGCAAGGTCTTTCTTTGAGACACAATGCTTGACCTCTGTGACCTCTACTTCCGGTTAAACAGGAAGTAGCTCCTCATTCCAAAGTGGTAAGACCTGGGATCATGATTCTTTTTTTTTAACTTGTCCATTAAGGGATCCCTTTCTTTGTATAACAGTTTATATTTGTAATTCAATTTATAATATCATATGCGGAAAAGCCCTATGTGCTGTTTGCTACAGCCATAGATGTCTAGTATTTTTTTTGACTTTGTTCTGCGGCCCATAGACTTCAGTGTACACAGATTTTTGTCCGCGGCACTTTGGTCACTTTGAAACAGCCGATCTTAACCAAACTTGGTCTGAATGAAGTCCGTATAGGGTAGTTGTTCCCCGAAACTTTTCGTCATCATGACGTCAAAACTTGATTTTATATGATTTTTTTAATTATCAAACTAGCCCGTTCACTTTGTACACAGATTACGTGAACATGGTCGTTGTACTAAACATAAAGCTTGATCAATTCCCCATACACTATGTACAGTGTCCATGTAGGCCTGCGTACGCAATTCACTGTTTGTAACATACAATGCACATGTCCGATTGCGTGATACAAAACGTCGTTTACACTTGCCATAGTTTGCACGTAATTCCTTTTAAGTTTTATATATCATTAAATACCAGCACCAAATCTTAATCGAAATGCTATCGATGTAGGTTGCTCTGTACGTGAAAATATTGGTCATTAAATAAAACATACGATGTCAACAACATAAATACAAGGCGCGTTGAGATGTTTGATTGCCTGGATTATATATGCCGTTTTTTTATTTACTTCCTTATCATAGTTGCCAGCAAAGCAGCGTAAATGCTGATTTTGAGCCGTGTTTTGACCAGACAACCGCGCACGCGCAGCAATCTACTTATACCGTTTTCAGTACGTAAGGTTGCACCCAAGTAAATAAACTCCCGTGGACAACAGTGATAAATCCCCAAACTTCAAAAATCGTTAAAAAATATACAGAACTCTCACAGCTGTTCAAGTTGCACAAAAAAATGATGATGAACGTGTAACCTTTCATTTTCTTTTCATTTTATGGTAGGGAGACCGTTGAATTTTTGAGTTATACTCATTCTCAGCTGACCACCCCTAAAACAAGGTACGGATCACTCCAGTCAAAGAAGCCATTAAAAAAAAACATCCCTCTGCAAAGCGGCTGAAATAGACCCGCTTTCTCACCCAATTGCATCAAAAATGGTCACAAATGGAAGCCCAGACACCAGGCAGGAGGTCCAGTGCCGTATTTCTTCAATCCTTCATTTTCATAGCTCTCACAGCTCTCTTATTTCAAATATATTGAGTGCTTAACTTTTATTCATGAGCTCGGCGGACCCATTTTGCCACTACATGTATTTACTTGGCTGCACCCGTAATGCATGATTTAGTTTTCGAGCGCACGGTTTTGAATAACGCCCTCTTTTGATTAAAACGAGAAATCATTTCCCGAAGACGATATCATTTATTTGCTGAATCAAACAACATCAGCGATGTGTATTTAATTTGAGAAATATTTGATATGATATGCGGAAAAGCCATGTGTTCTGTTTTCAACAGACACAACCTCTAGTATTTTTTTTGAGTTTGTGCTGTGGCCCATAGACTTTGTACACAGATTTTTGTCCGCGGCACTTTGGTCACTTTGAAACAGCCGATCTTAACCAAACTTGGTCTGAATGAAGTCCATATAGGGTAGTTGTTCCCCGAAACTTTTCGTCATCATGACGTCAAAACTTGATTTTATATGATTTTTTTAATTATCAAACTAGCCCGTTCACTTTGTACACAGATTACGTGAACATGGTCGTTGTACTAAACATAAAGCTTGATCAATTCCCCATACACTATGTACAGTGTACATGTAGGCCTGCGTACGCAATTCACTGTTTGTAACATACAATGCACATGTCCGATTGCGTGATACAAAACGTCGTTTACAACTTGCCATAGTTTGCACGTAATTCCTTTTATATATCATTAAATACCAGCACCAAATCTTAATCGAAATGCTCTCGATGTAGGTTGCTCTGTACGTGAAAATATTGGTCATTAAATAAAACATACGATGTCAACAACATAAATACAAGGCGCGTTCAGACGTTTGATTGCCTGGATTATATATGCCGTTTTTTCATTTACTTCCTTATCATAGTTTCCAGCAAAGCAGCGTAAATGCTGGTTTTGACCCGTGTTTTGACCAGACAACCACGCACGCGCAGCAATCTACTTATACCGTTTTCAGTACGTAAGGTTGCACCCAAGTAAATAAACTCCCGCGGACAACAGTGATAAATCCCCAAACTTCAAAAATCGTTAAAAAATATACAGAACTCTCACAGCTGTTCAAGTTGCACAGAAAAATGATGATGAACGTGTAACCTTTCATTTTCTTTTCATTTTATGGTAGGGTGACGGTTGAATTTTTGAGTTATACTCATTCTCAGCTGACCACCCCTAAAACAAGGTACGGATCACTCCAGTCAAAGAAGCCATTTTCAAAAAAAACATCCCTCTGCAAAGCGGCTGAAATAGACCCACTTTCTCACCCAATTGCATCAAAAATGGTCACAAATGGAAGCCCAAAGTCCAGGCGGGAGGTCCAGTGCCATATTTCTTCAACCCTTCATTTTCATAGCTCTCACAACTCTCTTATTTCAAATATATTGAGTACTTAACTTTTATTCATGAGCTCGGCGGACCCATTTGGCCACTACATGTATTTACTTGGCTGCATCCGTACCCGTAATGCAAGATTCAGTTTTTCAAGCGCACGGTTTTGAATAACGCCCTCTTTTGATTAAAACGAGAAATCATTTCCCGAAGACAATATCATTTATTTGTTGAATCAAACAACATCAGCGATGTGTATTTAATTTGAGAAATATTTTATATCATATGCGGAAAAGCCATGTGTTCTGTTTTCAACAGACACAACCTCTAGTTAGGTGTTCGGGTTCAAGCCGAACACCTATTGTTATTGTTCGAGTTTTTTTTTTTTTTTTACTTTTTATTTTTTTCTTCCCAAATTTGTCCGCAGGACTTCTTGGTCACAGGTACAAGATAATGACATGAAACTTGGTGGGAACTTTGGTCATGATGTCAAGTTGTATTTAGAAGATTGACGTCATGATGACGTCATCGGGTATCAAATTACACGCGTTTTTAGGAAAAACTTTGGTGCTTTATAACTTGAGAACCACATGACCTATGATTTTGAGATTGACATATGTTACTCAACACGTAAATGTCAACAATTAATATATTCAATGTTGTGTACAAATGACCTCCACTTCCGGTGTTACCGGAAGTTGAGGTTTGACTCAAAATAACTCGAAAACGGAAGGATTTTGGCACATAAAATATATTTAGATAAAAGATAGAAAAAGTCTAGAGCTTTCAGAAAATATAAACGATGACGTCATGCGAGCTATATAGCGCCCTCTACGGTTGGTTAAAGATATACAGTGATTACGTAATCCGAAAGTAATCAATGGATTTCTGTCAAATTTAGTGGGTGCAAAGCACAAATGACCTTTGACATGTATGTGAAGTTTCAAATCTGTGACGTCATCCAACCGGAAGTTATGCTCATTTAAAGGGAAAATTATGTAATTATTCAAATACTGTTTACTCAGTAATTACATGTACATGACGTACATCGGTGAAAATTGTAAAATATATACATCGTATGCATTCAATGACTTCTGTAAATGTTCAGCTAGCTGTGATGAACTGACCGGAAGTTATTGTCCAGCCAATGTTATGTATATTTAAAGGTGACGCAATTTTCTATACTCTATCAGTCAGTGTACGAATACAGCAATCAGTATGATCAGTATTGTTCAGTCACGCAGTTTAAGCGTACATGTATTTCGAAATGCCATTATATGAGGGACGATTGATCACATACGTTCCAACATGTTCACATTTTAACAGTTCAACTACGAAATAAGACCCGAACACCTAGTGGTTGTTCCCACAACCACAATGTCTAGTATTTTTTTTGAGTTTGTTCTGCGGCCCATAGACTTTGTACACAGATTTTTGTCCGCGGCACTTTGGTCGCTTTGAAACAGCCGATCTTAACCAAATTTGGTCTGAATGAAGTCCATATAGGGTAGTTGTTCCCCGAAACTTTTCGTCATCATGACGTCAAAACTTGATTTTATATGATTTTTTCAATCATCAAACTAGCCCGTTCACTTTGTACACAGATTACGTGAACGTGGTCGTTGTACTAAACATAAAGCTTGATCAATTCCCCATACACTATGTACAGTGTACATGTAGGCCTGCGTACGCAATTCACTGTTTGTAACATACAATGCACAAGTCCGATTGCGTGATACAAAACGTCGTTTACACTTGCCATAGTTTGCACGTAATTCCTTTTATATATCATTAAATACCAGCACCAAATCTTAATCGAAATGCTATCGATGTAGGTTGCTCTGTACGTGAAAATATTGGTCATTAAATAAAACATACGATTTAAACAACATAAATACAAGGCGCGTTCAGATGTTTGATTGCCTGGATTATATATGCCGTTTTTTCATTTACTTCCTTATCATAGTTGCCAGCAAAGCAGCGTAAATGCTGATTTTGACCCGTGTTTTGATCAGACAACCACGCACGCGCAGCAATCTACTTATACCGTTTTCAGTACGTAAGGTTGCACCCAAGTAAATAAACTCCCGTGGACAAGTGATAAATCCCAAAACTTCAAAAATCGTTAAAAAATATACAGAACTCTCTCAGCTGTTCAAGTTGCACAGAAAAATGATGATGAACATGTAACCTTTCATTTTCTTTTCATTTTATGGTAGGGTGACAGTTGAATTTTTCAGTTATACTCATTCTCAGCTGACCACCCCTAAAACAAGGTACGGATCACTCCAGTCAAAGAAGCCATGAAAAAAAAAACATCCCTCTGCAAAGCGGCTGAAATAGACCCACTTTCTCACCCAATTGCATCAAAAATGGTCACAAATGGAAGCCCAGAGACCGGGCAGGAGGTCCAGTGCCATCTTCAATCCTTCATTTGCATAGCTCTCACAACTCTCTTATTTCAAATATATTGAGTGCTTAACTTTTATTCATGAGCTCGGCGGACCCATTTGGCCACTACATGTATTTACTTGGCTGCACCCGTATTTTCCGAGCGCACGGTTTTGAATAACGCCCTCTTTTGATTAAAACGAGAAATCATTTCCCGAAGACGATATCATTTTTTTGCTGAATCAAACAACATCAGCGATGTTGGTTTAATTTGAGAAATATTTTATATCATATGCGGAAAAGCCATGTGTTCTGTTTTCAACAGACACAACCTCTAGTATTTTTTTTGAGTTTGTTCTGCGGCCCATAGACTTTGTACACAGATTTTTGTCCGCGGCACTTTGGTCGCTTTGAAACAGCCGATCTTAACCAAATTTGGTCTGAATGAAGTCCATATAGGGTAGTTGTTCCCCGAAACTTTTCGTCATCATGACGTCAAAACTTGATTTTATATGATTTTTTCAATCATCAAACTAGCCCGTTCACTTTGTACACAGATTACGTGAACGTGGTCGTTGTACTAAACATAAAGCTTGATCAATTCCCCATACACTATGTACAGTGTACATGTAGGCCTGCGTACGCAATTCACTGTTTGTAACATACAATGCACAAGTCCGATTGCGTGATACAAAACGTCGTTTACACTTGCCATAGTTTGCACGTAATTCCTTTTATATATCATTAAATACCAGCACCAAATCTTAATCGAAATGCTATCGATGTAGGTTGCTCTGTACGTGAAAATATTGGTCATTAAATAAAACATACGATTTAAACAACATAAATACAAGGCGCGTTCAGATGTTTGATTGCCTGGATTATATATGCCGTTTTTTCATTTACTTCCTTATCATAGTTGCCAGCAAAGCAGCGTAAATGCTGATTTTGACCCGTGTTTTGATCAGACAACCACGCACGCGCAGCAATCTACTTATACCGTTTTCAGTACGTAAGGTTGCACCCAAGTAAATAAACTCCCGTGGACAAGTGATAAATCCCAAAACTTCAAAAATCGTTAAAAAATATACAGAACTCTCTCAGCTGTTCAAGTTGCACAGAAAAATGATGATGAACATGTAACCTTTCATTTTCTTTTCATTTTATGGTAGGGTGACAGTTGAATTTTTCAGTTATACTCATTCTCAGCTGACCACCCCTAAAACAAGGTACGGATCACTCCAGTCAAAGAAGCCATGAAAAAAAAAACATCCCTCTGCAAAGCGGCTGAAATAGACCCACTTTCTCACCCAATTGCATCAAAAATGGTCACAAATGGAAGCCCAGAGACCGGGCAGGAGGTCCAGTGCCATCTTCAATCCTTCATTTGCATAGCTCTCACAACTCTCTTATTTCAAATATATTGAGTGCTTAACTTTTATTCATGAGCTCGGCGGACCCATTTGGCCACTACATGTATTTACTTGGCTGCACCCGTATTTTCCGAGCGCACGGTTTTGAATAACGCCCTCTTTTGATTAAAACGAGAAATCATTTCCCGAAGACGATATCATTTTTTTGCTGAATCAAACAACATCAGCGATGTTGGTTTAATTTGAGAAATATTTTATATCATATGCGGAAAAGCCATGTGTTCTGTTTTCAACAGACACAACCTCTAGTTGGCTTTTTCGATTTTAATCGGAAAAGGTATTGCGTTTGTTCTGATTTTTTTTTTTTTTCTTCTTCTTCTTCTTCTTCTTTTTCTTCTCCTCAAGTCTATGAGAATTTGTACACGATTGTTCTACGCTCCACTTTGGTCACTTTAAAACAGTCAATCTTAACCAAACTTGGTCTAAATAAAGTCCATATAGCATAGATGTGCCCGCGTAAATTACGTCATCATGACGTCATCAGGTGTCATGTGACCAGCGATTTGAATTTAATAATCAAAATCTTAAAAAATCAACAAAAAATCAACGGTTTGAGATATTAGGTTGATTCTCTCACCAAAAGTGATTGTTAGGCAAAGTATTTCTTTGTGACACATTACTTGACCTCTGTGACCTCTACTTCCGGGCCAACAGGAAGTAGCTCCTCATTTAAAAGTGGTAAGAGCTAGGATCATGATTCGTTCACCAAAAGTGAACATTAGGCAAGGTCTTTCTTTGTGACACATTACTTGACCTCTGTGACCTCTACTTCCGGTCAAACAGGAAGTAGCTCCTCATTTAAAAGTGGTAAGAGCTACAATCATGATTCTTTCACTAAATATTAATGTTAGGCAAGATCTTTCTTTGTGACACATCGCTTGACCTCTGTGACCTCTACTTCCGGTCAAACCGGAAGTTGCTCCTCATTTAAAAGTGGTAAGAGCTAGGATCATGATTCTTTCACCAAAAGTGAACGTTAGGCAAGGTCTTTCTTTGTGACACATTACTTGACCTCGATGACCTTTACTTCCGGTCAAACCGGAAGTTGCTCCTCATTTAAAAGTGGTAAGAGCTACAATCATGAATCTTTCACTAAATATCAATGTAAGGCAAGATCTTTCTTTGTGACACATTGCTTGACCTCTGTGGCCTCTACTTCCGGTCAAACAGGAAGTAGCTTGTCATTTAAAAGTAGAAAAGCTACAATCATGATTCTTTCGCCAAATGTCAATGTTAGGGAAGGTCTTTCTAATGACACAATTCTGATTGACAAGATATTTATATCATATGCGGAAAAGCCTTATGTGCTGTTTCAAACAGCCATAAACTCTAGTTGGCTTTTCCGTGTTCAACGGAAAAGGTATTGTTTTTGTTCTGATTTTTTTTTTTTTTCTTCTTCTTCTTCTTTTTCTTGTCGTTGAGTTACCATAGACTTTTGTCCGCGGCACTTTGGTCATTTTTAAACAGCCGATTTTGACCAAACTTGGTTTGAAGGAAGTCCATATAGGGTAGTTGTGTCCCGAAACTTTTCGCCATCATGACGTCATCAGGGGTCACGTGACAACCGATTTGAATTTAATAATCAAAATCTTTAAAAATCAACAAAAAATCAACGGTTTGAGATATTAAGTTGATTCTTTCACCAAAAGTGATTGTTAGGTAGGGTCTTTCTTTGTAACACATTGCTTGACCTCTGTGACCTCTACTTCCGGTCAAACAGGAAGTAGCTCCTCATTTAAAAGTGGTAAGAGCTAGGATCATGATTCTTTCACCAAAAGTGAATGTTAGGCAAGGTCTTTCATTGTGACACATAACTTGACCTCTGTGACCTCTACTTCCGGTCAAACAGGAAGTAGCTCCTCATTTAAAAGTGGTAAGAGCTAGGATCATGATTCTTTCACCAATAGACAATGTAAGGCAAGGTCTTTCATTTGTGACACATTGCTTGACCTCTGTGACCTCTACTTCCGGTCAAACAGGAAGTAGATCCTCATTTAAAAGTGATAAGAGCTATGATCACGATTCTTTCACCAATATACAATATTAGGGAAGGTCTTTCATTTGTGACACAATGCTTGACCTCTGTGACCTGTACTTCCGGTCAAACAGGAAGCAGCTCATCATTTAAAAGTGGTAAGAGCTGTGATCATTATTCTTTCACCAAAAGTCAATGTTAGGCAAGGTCTTTCTTTATGAAACATTGCTTGACCTCTGTGGCCTCAACTTCCTGTCAAACATGAAGTAGATTCTCATTTAAAAGTGGTAAGGGCTTTGATCATGATTCTTTCACCAAAAGCCAATGTTAGGCAAGGTTATTTTTGTGAAACAATTGTAAATGACAAGCAATATGTTCCATAAACCCTGCAACTAAATGGGTTAAACTTTAGTTTTCTACATTGAAATAATTGATACTTTTAAACCACATGTCTTAAACAGACAAAATAAGTGATACAATGTGAGGAATATTCCATATCATATGCGGAAAAGCCATGTGTTCTGTTTTCAACAGACACAACCTCTAGTATTTTTTTTGAGTTTGTTCTGCGGCCCATAGACTTTGTACACAGATTTTTGTCCGCGGCACTTTGGTCGCTTTGAAACAGCCGATCTTAACCAAATTTGGTCTGAATGAAGTCCATATAGGGTAGTTGTTCCCCGAAACTTTTCGTCATCATGACGTCAAAACTTGATTTTATATGATTTTTTCAATCATCAAACTAGCCCGTTCACTTTGTACACAGATTACGTGAACGTGGTCGTTGTACTAAACATAAAGCTTGATCAATTCCCCATACACTATGTACAGTGTACATGTAGGCCTGCGTACGCAATTCACTGTTTGTAACATACAATGCACAAGTCCGATTGCGTGATACAAAACGTCGTTTACACTTGCCATAGTTTGCACGTAATTCCTTTTATATATCATTAAATACCAGCACCAAATCTTAATCGAAATGCTATCGATGTAGGTTGCTCTGTACGTGAAAATATTGGTCATTAAATAAAACATACGATTTAAACAACATAAATACAAGGCGCGTTCAGATGTTTGATTGCCTGGATTATATATGCCGTTTTTTCATTTACTTCCTTATCATAGTTGCCAGCAAAGCAGCGTAAATGCTGATTTTGACCCGTGTTTTGATCAGACAACCACGCACGCGCAGCAATCTACTTATACCGTTTTCAGTACGTAAGGTTGCACCCAAGTAAATAAACTCCCGTGGACAAGTGATAAATCCCAAAACTTCAAAAATCGTAAAAAAATATACAGAACTCTCTCAGCTGTTCAAGTTGCACAGAAAAATGATGATGAACATGTAACCTTTCATTTTCTTTTCATTTTATGGTAGGGTGACAGTTGAATTTTTCAGTTATACTCATTCTCAGCTGACCACCCCTAAAACAAGGTACGGATCACTCCAGTCAAAGAAGCCATGAAAAAAAAAACATCCCTCTGCAAAGCGGCTGAAATAGACCCACTTTCTCACCCAATTGCATCAAAAATGGTCACAAATGGAAGCCCAGAGACCGGGCAGGAGGTCCAGTGCCATATTTCTTCAATCCTTCATTTGCATAGCTCTCACAACTCTCTTATTTCAAATATATTGAGTGCTTAACTTTTATTCATGAGCTCGGCGGACCCATTTGGCCACTACATGTATTTACTTGGCTGCACCCGTATTTTCCGAGCGCACGGTTTTGAATAACGCCCTCTTTTGATTAAAACGAGAAATCATTTCCCGAAGACGATATCATTTTTTTGCTGAATCAAACAACATCAGCGATGTGTATTTAATTTGAGAAATATTTTATATCATATGCGGAAAAGCCATGTGTTCTGTTTTCAACAGACACAACCTCTAGTTGGCTTTTTCGCGGAAGCGAAAAGCCTTTATTTTTGTTCTGTTTTTTTTTTTGGCTTTTTCGCGGAAGCGAAAAGCCTTTATTTTTGTTCTGTTTTTTTTTTTTCTTCTTCTTCTTCTTCTTCCATTTTGATTTCCCATAGACTTTGCACAGGGGCATTCTACCCATCAGATTGGTCAGTTTTAAATAACCGATTTTAACCAAACTTGGTCTGGAGGAAGTCCATATAGAGTAGTTGTATGCCGAAACTTTTCAACATCATGACGTCATCATGTGTCATGTGACAAGTGATTTGAATTTAATAATAAAAATCTTTAAAAATCCACCAAAAATCAACGGTTTGAGATATTAAGTTGATTCTTTCTCCAAAAGTGATTGTTAGGCAGGGTCTCTCTTTGTGACACATTGCTTGACCTCTGTGACCTCTACTTCCGGTTAAACAGGAAGTAGGTCCTCATTTAAAAGTGGTAAGAGCTAGGATCATCATTCTTTCACCAAAAGTGAATGTTAGGCAAGGTCTTTCTTTGTAATACATTGCTTGACCCCTGTGACCTCTACTTCCGGTCAAACAGGAAGTAGCTCCTCATTTAAAAGTGGTAAGAGCTAGGATCATCATTCTTTCACCAAATATAAATATAAGGCAAGATCTTTCTTGGTGACACATTGCTTGACCTTTCTGACCTCTACTTCCGGTCAAACCGGAAGTAGCTCCTCATTTAAAAGTGGTAAGAGCTAGGATCATGATTCTTTCACCAAAAGTCCATGTTAGGCAAGGTCCTTCTTTGAGACACATTGCTTGACCTCTGTGACCTCTTCTTCCTGCCAAACAGGAAGTAGCTCCTCATTAGAAAGTGGTAACAACTAGGATCATGATTTTTTTCCATTTGTCCCATTGAGGGATCCCTTTCTTTGTATAGCACATTATATATCTATATATCAATTTAAAATACCATATGCGGAAAAGCCTTATGCGCTGTTTCTAACAGCCATAAACTCTAGTATTTTTTTTGAGTTTGTTCTGTGGCCCATAGACTTTGTACACAGATTTTTCTGCGCGGCACTTTGGTTACTTTAAAACAGCCGATCTTAACCAAACTTGGTCTGAATGAAGTCCATATAGGGTAGTTGTGCCCCGAAACTTTTCACCATCATGGCGTCAAAACTTGATTTTATATGATTTTTAAAAAATATTTTATAGCCCGTTCACTTTGTACACAGATTACGTGAACGTGGTCGTTGTACAAAACATAAAGCTCGATCAATGTCCCATACACTATGTACAGTGTACATGTAGGCCCAGGTACGCAATTCACTGTGCATAATTATGTCCGATTGCCGGTGACACAAAACGTCGTTTACCACTTGCCATAGTTTGCACGTAATTCCTTTTATATATTATTACATACCAGCACCAAATCTTAATCGAAATGCTATCGATGTAGGTTGCTCTGTACGTGAAAATATTGGTCATTAAATAAAACATACGATGTCAACAACATAAATACAATGCGCGATCAGGTTTGATTGCCTGGGTTATATATGCCGTTTTTTCATTTACTTCCTTATCATAGTTTCCAGCAAAGCAGCGTAAATGCTGGTTTTGACCCGTGTTTTGACCAGACAACCACGCACGCGCAGCAATCTACTTATACCGTTTTCAGTACGTAAGGTTGCACCCAAGTAAATAAACTCCCGTGGACAACAGTGATAAATCCCCAAACTTCAAAAATCGTTGAAAAATATACAGAACTCTCACAGCTGTTCAAGTTGCACAGAAAAATGATGATGAACATGTAACCTTTCATTTTCTTTTCATTTTATGGTAGGGTGACCATTGAATTTTTGAGTTATACTCATTCTCAGCTGACCACCCCTAAAACAAGGTACGGATCACTCCAGTCAAAGAAGCCATTTAAAAAAAAAACATCCCTCTGCAAAGCGGCTGAAATAGACCCGCTTTCTCACCCAATTGCATCAAAAATGGTCACAAATGGAAGCCCAGACACCAGGCAGGAGGTCCAGTGCCGTATTTCTTCAATCCTTCATTTTCATAGCTCTCACAACTCTCTTATTTCAAATATATTGAGTGCTTAACTTTTATTCATGAGCTCGGCGGACCCATTTGGCCACTACATGTATTTACTTGGCTGCACCCGTAATGCAGGATTCAGTTTTCCGAGCGCACGGTTTTTAATAACGCCCTCTTTTGATTAAAACGAGAAATCATTTCCCGAAGACGATATCATTTATTTGCTGAATCAAACAACATCAGCGATGTGTATTTAATTTAAAAAAATATTCTATATCATATGCGGAAAAGCCATGTGTTCTGTTTTCAACAGACACAACCTCTAGTATTTTTTTTGAGTTTGTTCTGTGGCCCATAGACTTTGTACACAGATTTTTCTGCGCGGCACTTTGGTTACTTTAAAACAGCCGATCTTAACCAAACTTGGCCTGAATGAAGTCCATATAGGGTAGTTGTGCCCCAAAACTTTTCATTATCATGACGTCAAAACTTGATTTTATATGATTTTTTTAAAATATTGTATAGCCCGTTCACTTTGTACACAGATTACGTGAACGTGGTCGTTGTACAAAACATAAAGCTCGATCAATTTCCCATACACTATGTACAGTGTACATGTAGGCCTACGTACGCAATTCACTGTGATAACATACAATGCACATGTCCGATTCCGTGACACAAAACGTCGTTTACACTTGCCATAGTTTGCACGTAATTCCTTTTATATATCATTAAATACCAGCACCAAATCTTAATCGAAATGCTATCGATGTAGGTTGCTCTGTACGCGAAAATATTGGTCCTTAAAAAAAACATACGATTTAAACAACATAAATACAAGGCGCGATCAGATGTTTGATTGCCTGGGTTATATATGCCGTTTTTTCATTTACTTCCTTATCATAGTTGCCAGCAAAGCAGCGTAAATGCTGATTTTGAGCCGTGTTTTGACCAGACAACCGCGCACGCGCAGCAATCTACTTATACCGTTTTCAGTACGTAAGGTTGCACCCAAGTAAATAAACTCCCGTGGACAACAGTGATAAATCCCCAAACTTCAAAAATCGTTAAAAAATATACAGAACTCTCACAGCTGTTCAAGTTGCACAGAAAAATGATGATGAACATGTAACCTTTCATTTTCTTTTCATTTTATGGTAGGGTGACGTTTGAATTTTTGATTTATACTCATTCTCAGCTGACCACCCCTAAAACAAGGTACGGATCACTCCAGTCAAAGAAGCCATTTAAAAAAAAAACATCCCTCTGCAAAGCGGCTGAAATAGACCCACTTTCTCACCCAATTGCATCAAAAATGGTCACAAATGGAAGCCCAGAGACCGGGCAGGAGGTCCAGTGCCATATTTCTTCAATCCTTCATTTTCATAGCTCTCACAACTCTCTTATTTCAAATATATTGAGTGCTTAACTTTTATTCATGAGCTCGGCCGGCGGACCCATTTGGCCACTACATGTATTTACTTGGCTGCACCCGTATTTTCCGAGCGCACGGTTTTGAATAACGCCCTCTTTTGATTAAAACGAGAAATCATTTCCCGAAGACGATATCATTTATTTGCTGAATCAAACAACATCAGCGATGTGTATTTAATTAGAGAAATATTTTATATCATATGCGGAAAAGCCATGTGTTCTGTTTTCAACAGACACAACCTCTAGTTGGCTTTTTCGCGCAAGCGAAAAGCCTTTATTTTTGTTCTGTTTTTTTTTCTTTTTTCTTCCTCTTCTTCCTCTTCTTCCTCTTCTTGTCGCCAAAATTCCCATAGACAAAGCACAGGGGCATTCTGGACCCCACTTTGGCCATTTTTAAACAGCCGATTTTAACCAAACTTGGTCTGAAGGAAGTCCATATAGGGTAGTTGTCTCCCGAAACTTTTCGACATCATGACGTCATGACTTGATTTTATATGAATTTTTAAATATTTCTCACAGCCCGTTAACTTTGTACACAGATTACGTGACAATATGGTCATGCACAAAACACATGATGCTCGAATGACTCAACTCTCCCCATACATATCATGTACACTGCACTGTACGTACGTAATTCACTGCACTGTATGTGTATGGCATTCATAATAATGTCCGCAGATTGCGTGACTCGATCAAAACTTCGTTTATAATCTTGCCATAGACATTTCCATGTAAGACTTTTTATATTATCGTTAAATACCAGCACCAAATATCGAAATGCTATCGATGTAGGTTGCCGTATTGTACCTCATTTGGGTCGCGTTAATATAAGCTATACATGTACAACTTAATACTTGGGAAGAGTTGTATGGAAAAGTGCAATGATCCATAATTTGTTTTGTTTTTTTGTACGTGGCAATATGATCAGTTTTACACATGAACAAATTCAATATGTCACGCCATTTCCCCTAGACTTTAGTGTCATCGGAGTGATTTCATGTTCTTGATATAATTGTGTATAAGTATTCTATTCCGTAGGCCTATTTATATGCCAAATACATGCGTTGGTCCCCCCTCGGCCCGACCTCGGCTGGACGACCATTGTTAGTACACGGTGGTATTTACACGGCCGTTTCATAGTGGCAACTACCGTGCACCGTACCGGCGGACCACGGTCGGTGGATGGGCGGCGTGCCTGCCGATGGCGCTTAAGCCGCAGCTACTGAGCTGCGGCGACATGGCTTGCACGCATGGGCCGGGCCGGACGTGATGTCCGATTGACCCGGCGTTGACTCAAAACTATATTTTCCCCCATAGACAATGCACGTCCGTCTTTTTTATATCATTTTCAACTAAAACCAAATCTTACTAAACCAGAATGCTATCGATGTAAGTTGATACGTATTGTATGTCAGTGTATGTACGGTCCTGCATGTTCTAGTCCTGTTTCATGCCGTACAACAACTTAGTGGGTTTTCTTTTCTACTAACGTGGCAATTTTGAAAAGTTTTAGACATCCAATTTGTTTCATGCCCTCGAAATTCATGCCCTCGTAGTCCGTGGGCCGTGAGGCCAAATTCGCTTTAGTTTTTGAGTTACGTGACCATCATCACCGAATTTGTTCCCACTTGGCATGGATGTAGATCTGACATTACTGAACAAGAATTGATTTGTTCCCACGTCCAATTTGTGTTCACTAAAGAGAAATTTGCGATAGAAAATCGTCAAATTTTACGTACAGAAAAAACATAAGAATAAACAGCGCCCTCAATCGGTAGAAAGTAATTATCTACATAATAATACTATAGGAACTGCATACCCGTGCTAATTTTATTCCCGATGTAAAACCCTTTACATGATTGGAAACTGATCAAACTTCAACGTAATTATTGCTAGGGACATTTTATTTGTTGTTTTAATTATGGGAAAATTAGGTGAATGCTGGATGGAAAATATGACACATGTTTTTGAAGATGTTTCTCCCAGCAAATTTATAAATGATGAGGAAGTAATAAACTGCTGCAAATTGCTTATCAACCAAAATAAGAGCCTAAAATAATCACGGACTGAGTTGACCTGAAACTTTCTTGGGAATGCCTGACGTTTTGAACCTACCAGAATATTTAATCTAAATAAAATTACAATAAAAATATTTGATGACAAAGAAAACAAAACAATTATCACAATGAAGTTTAGACTTCAATAGTTGCATACATGACTTTATTCCCACAAAGGAATCTTTATTTCAAGCCACGCCCACTGTATGATCTCACATGATTTTGCTGTTAAAATATTTTGGTCCAAAATGCTAATTATAAGATGTATAAATTATTTCTTTTTTAGAAAACACTAACAGAAATATCTTGCCACGCATGATCAAAACTACAGTATTCTTTATATTTTATAAGAAAAGAATTCACTATGTTTTTCAATAATATTCTCTTGAGACTCATATGGCCGATTAAGCTTAACCTTTCACAGGGGTATTATTTCATGTGTACCCATGATGGATCAGACAGTGAAAGTGACAGTGTGAAGTGTAAGTACATGTACTCTTTTTACCCTTTGCAATCATTTATTTTACTTTTCACCCTACATGCAGCTCATTGCAAAAGTACACATAGCCAATGTATCCTAAGAAAATATATTATTTGGGGTATATTTAGTGTTATGAGCAAGATAATGTAATTATCATAATTGTTAAAAATAAACATTTTTAACATCCTTCGTTGGAATTTCAGTCATATTTTTATTTATAATTAATTCTTTATCATAAATGCAATGTTTGTTTAGTGGTAAGACTATTGTATGGAGCCCATCACAAAATGAAGTGGTGAAATCTTTTTTCGGAACAAATTTAGAGTCACAATAATAATTGAACAACATGCTATAAATTTTACAAGTGTAGGGCCCGTCTTTTGTGTAAGACCATTGTTTTCCCTAATGAATTATCATTGTTCGTGGTGGAAATTCTATATTTCAAAACAAAACAGTCATTAGAATAATTTCCCAGTGTTTTCAAAAACCGACTCTCATACATAACAATGCCAAATTGCGTGAGCAGTTTGCTATGAGCAACATCTTCAGAAACATGTGTCATATTTTTCATTCAGGCATTCACCTAACTTTCTTTTAATTAAAACGACAATTAAAATGTCCCTAGAAATAATTACGTTGAAGTTTGATCAGTTTCCAATCATGTAAAGGGTTTTACATCGGGAATAAAATTAGCACGGGTATGCAGTTCCTATAGTATTATTATGTAGATAATTACTTTCTACCGATTGAGGGCGCTGTTTATTCTTATGTTTTTTCTGTACGTAAAATTTGACGATTTTCTATCGCAAATTTCTCTTTAGTGAACACAAATTGGACGTGGGAACAAATCAATTCTTGTTCAGTAATGTCAGATCTACATCCATGCCAAGTGGGAACAAATTCGGTGATGATGGTCACGAAACGAGCGAATAAAAGGCCACGGCCCACGGACTATCGGGTCATTCATGAAAACACGTATAATTATTTCGAGTCATCAACATTTTTTTGGTGCCCTCGAAAAATTAAGTCTGCAATCGGATTTATCCGGGTCGATTTATTGTAAACATTGTACAGTATCGTCAACAATAAAACCAATTGCAAACAAATGTTTGTGTCGAATTATTTGTATAATAAGATGAATTACAGTGGTGATATGACGATGGCATGAAACACTGGATTCAAATAGTAAACCATGAAAGTGGGAATGATAAATTTTAAAATGTTTTCACAGAACATAAAGTCATGGGGTTGTTGGAGAACCTTTCGACTGTAAAGTGCGCCCTCATGTGAAAAATAAGTATGCTGGAGCTGTATATTGAACTCGTACAATCGCACTTTTTGCTCGACAAATTGTAAATGATCCATCGTTTTTGAACAGTTGTGCAGCAGGCGGAGACATTAATACTTATCTTTTATAATTAAATTCTCACTTACGCTTCTTACCTTTCTTTTCTTCTCCTGCTGGTTGCCTAGTTTATAGCTCCATGCCTAGTACAAGTAATTTACCCACACTATCGGAAAGAAAAAACTGTATGGTGTTGAAGTGGTTTCCATTATAGACAGGTGCACATATGCCAAAATTAATACACACGTAGAACAAGAAAAGAATATTTCTTACATAAATACCTTGTCAATGACATGTATTTTATTTCAAACTTGTCTATATTAAACAATCACAAAATCACACTGCCATTTTACTTGAATACATGTGTCAGCAAAGAGGTGCATCATATCATCATAATTATTTACTTCATTTGTAAACATTACACTTTGAGTCCTATTATAGACAAATGCAAACACAAGTAGAGAATAAATCCACTAGATCCAGCATGTTACACTATAGCCAATTATGAAAGACACATTCCATCTGAAATATTGAGTGCGCAAGTTGTAGATTTTCAGCTGGACATGACTGTTTGCACATAATACTAGAATTATGCTAGCACAATACAAACAATATGTAAAGTGTTTACACAGTGTTAGGATTCCCATTTAAAATCAAATACTTTGATCAATACCTGTATGCCTTGGAGGCCTTTTTTTGTCACTCTACACACAGTAAGCCTTATCATGTTTAAGAACAGTACAAAAATAAGTTCTTAAGTCCACAGAGGGCAATCATTGAATAACCCCAAGGGAAATTGGCTGGGGTATTATAAACAAATTTAAAAGTGACCAATGAAAAATTGACTGGAGGGGATTCCAACCAGTGACCCCAACCAGCTCTACCTAACTGAGCTTTGCAAACCCTGGGTTGGTGGTGTCCCAAATAGTCACTTATCTTTCCTTCTTTGGCAGTCAGAAGCCATAAATAGTGGAATTAACATGGCAATCAAGTAAAAGATTTAAGCTGAAAAAAAATATGCAGTGGTTTGTATATACACATGTACATATATAATGAATGCAAAAAAATTGAAGACATTCCGCTTTTGCCTTGAAGGACATCACGCTTTATCTCTCTGGAATTTCTTATCTTGAGAAATAAAAGAAGAAGAAAAAAAGGGAAATTTCTCCTCTTTACTGCTACCAATGCAAGTAATTAAGGTGTACAGAAAGCTGCAATACATGTACATGTTTTTCTTGTTAAACCAATTTCACTGCATGGTATAATAAACCACACCAAAGGGCATGTTTGGGTGTGATTAATGTGGTGCTTTTCAGTCGTAAGCCACAGAGGTTTTAGAGGTCTTGAGAAATATTTCACACCTGGATTGGTAATAGTAGCAAAATAATGATATTTTTAAAGATAAAATGAACTCCTTTCATTTAGCGTATATCACAATCAAAGTTTCTGTATGCATATACATGCATTACTATTAAACACGGTAATTGGCCTGCGTGTACATGTACATTATTAAAACCAACTCAACTTCCAGGAAAACATACAGCTCAGGCTGCAATAAGGTGCTCAGAGGATAATCAAGCATAAAGTCATCTCTACCCTCACAGGTACCCATTAACTCCTGGGTGTAGAGGAGCAATATGTCACCAAGCATCTTGCCCTAGGATGCAATCATCACTAGCCCATGGCTGGATTCAAACCCACAATCTGTAGATTGACCACAAAACCTTGAGTAGGACACACCAGACTACAAAGCCACAGCACCACTTCTTAATCAGCTGTCAGATAGAAAATGAATATTTCTTTCACATTTAGTCAATTTGTTTTGTACAAAGATGCTTAGTACAGGAAGAAGTCATAGTTGGTAATGATGATAAGAAGATGGATGCTTCAGATGACTGATCTTCTGGCAGCTGTCACCATTTGATGACTGATGTGAGTGTCTGGCTGGTATACAAAGAGGGGGAGTGCCTTCTATGCTTTACACAATGTTTATCTCCACAGCAACAACTGTAGCAGTCAATAAGATTTCCTTAATTTATGCTATAAAGCATTACAGTTACACACATGTGTAGTAAGTCTCTATGCAGAACCCTCACTGCTTCCAATAGTGACTGTTTACTGCTGGTGATTGTTGTATTGAAGGACGTCCAATATTTCAAACTGTGAAATGAGAAGGTGGAATAAAAAGACAAAAGATTCACTTTAAAATGAAAATAATGCTAGTGTTATAATAACATTTATGTCAATAAATCTGTCAAAAGATGTTTCCACATGAACAGAAATGACCAGTATTCATGTACTCTTCAAGGACTTGCATGGGGTCCAAAAATATGTCTTTTTTGTTTTCATTTTTAATTTGTTTTACAGGAATTTTCTAAGACAGGGTGAAACTGTTCCATTTTTTGTTTTACTATGGCTACCAGGCCTTGCGCTAACTTTTTTTTATGCCCAGCACACTGGCCAGCTTACTGTAGATTTTACTAGTCTGGTTAGATTTTTACCAGCCTGTACATGTTTATCCATACCTCAACAGGTAGGTTCTTTTTTTTTTTTTACTAGCCCACCGGGCAACCAAGGAAGTTATTCTAGCTAGCTCAGAGCAGTTTTTGCTAGACATTGTATGACGGGCTAGTACTATTTCGAGCCTGGGCTACAATTTTCAAATAAACGTCACAACAAAATCATAACAAATATTAACAGCAGTCATACCTGAAATTGTTATGACCACAGAAATAAGATGACACTGCAGTGAAGACTGGCCATGGGATGACATGGCCCTGCTGAGTGTATCAGTCACAGTCATGGTAGCAAGGTGATAACTGCAGTGTGGAGGGGCCAAGGGTTGACATGGCCCTGCTGAGTGTATCAGTCACAGCCATGGTGACAAGATGACAACTGCAGTGTAGAGGGGCCAAGGGTTAATATGGCCATGCTGAGTGTATCGGTCACAGCCATGGTGGCAAGGTGACAGCTGCAGTGTAGAGGGGCCAAGGGTTGACATGGCCCTGCTGAGTGTATCAATCACAGTCATGGTGGCAAGGTGACAACTGCAGTGTAGAGGGGCCAAGGGTTGATATGGCCCTGCTGAGTGTATCAGTCACAGTCATGGTGGCAAGGTGACAGCTGCAGTGTAGAGGGGCCAAGGGTTGATATGGCCCTGCTGAGTGTATCAGTCACAGTCATGGTGGCAAGGTGACAGCTGCAGTGTAGAGGGGCCAGTGGTTGACATGGCCCTGCTGAGTGTATCGGTCACAGCCATGGTGGCAAGGTGACATCTGCAGTGTAGATGGGCCAAGGGTTGACATGGCCCTGCTGAGTGTATCAATCACAGTCATGGTGGCAAGGTGACAACTGCAGTGTAGAGGGGCCATGGGTTGATATGGCCCTGCTGAGTGCCTGTACATGTTTATCCATACCTCAACAGGTAGGTTCTTTTTTTTTTTTTACTAGCCCACCGGGCAACCAAGGAAGTTATTCTAGCTAGCTCAGAGCAGTTTTTGCTAGACATTGTATGACGGGCTAGTACTATTTCGAGCCTGGGCTACAATTTTCAAATAAACGTCACAACAAAATCATAACAAATATTAACAGCAGTCATACCTGAAATTGTTATGACCACAGAAATAAGATGACACTGCAGTGAAGACTGGCCATGGGATGACATGGCCCTGCTGAGTGTATCAGTCACAGTCATGGTAGCAAGGTGATAACTGCAGTGTGGAGGGGCCAAGGGTTGACATGGCCCTGCTGAGTGTATCAGTCACAGCCATGGTGACAAGATGACAACTGCAGTGTAGAGGGGCCAAGGGTTAATATGGCCATGCTGAGTGTATCGGTCACAGCCATGGTGGCAAGGTGACAGCTGCAGTGTAGAGGGGCCAAGGGTTGACATGGCCCTGCTGAGTGTATCAATCACAGTCATGGTGGCAAGGTGACAACTGCAGTGTAGAGGGGCCAAGGGTTGATATGGCCCTGCTGAGTGTATCAGTCACAGTCATGGTGGCAAGGTGACAGCTGCAGTGTAGAGGGGCCAAGGGTTGATATGGCCCTGCTGAGTGTATCAGTCACAGTCATGGTGGCAAGGTGACAGCTGCAGTGTAGAGGGGCCAGTGGTTGACATGGCCCTGCTGAGTGTATCGGTCACAGCCATGGTGGCAAGGTGACATCTGCAGTGTAGATGGGCCAAGGGTTGACATGGCCCTGCTGAGTGTATCAATCACAGTCATGGTGGCAAGGTGACAACTGCAGTGTAGAGGGGCCATGGGTTGATATGGCCCTGCTGAGTGTATCAGGCACTATCCTGATGGCAATATAACAACTGCAGTTTAGAGGGGCCGGCCACTGTCAAGCAGGCGAGATGATTGTGCACGGTTTGACAGACATCTGTGGAGTGTATTAAAATGTTAGATAAAATTATTCGAAATGAATATGTTGATGGCATGTGCAGTCTATATGATGCATTTCACATTCAAAAAAAAATACTAATAAAAGGTATACTACAAGATTGGTAACATACCCAAACAGAAATGTTCACCGATTTATGTGTAACTTTCAGGGTATGAAGATGGTGCTGGTAGTAAGATACTGTTAAAATATATCTGCCTGAAATGGTGTATTTATCCAGAATTTAGTAAAAACAAAGACCGAAGACAGTTTGGATCTTGGGGTAAGATCAAAATTATATTTTATAAGAAAAATTGAGTCAGGTTTTTGCTTTTTTCTTGTGACTCAGATGTCCGATTGAGCTCAAAGCAGAGGCTTATCATTTTATGTACATCTCAGATTAGACAAAGTGTAAATGCTGTTCTGGGACCTTTACAATCATGTATTGTTCCTTTAAACAATATAATTTACCTAATATTCATTCCCAAAGAATCAAAGTTGGGTGGAATTATGTTTGTAATCAAAATAAAAGCTCCTTGGAAATTTGATGTTATTCATAATAATATTGTATACACACATGTGCAGAGTTTAGCTCTTAATTTTGAATTTACTATGCAAATTAGGCTTGCCCTTCACCGACGTGGATGACCACTGCATACTCAGTGCTTGTGATGCCATACCGCTAGAGCTCGGTGGCCTAGCAGTATGGCATCTGCACTAGTAAGTAGGAGGTCGTGGGTTCAAATCCCACCTGAGCAAGCATGTGATTTTTTCATGTGCATGCTCTCACAAGCACTGAGTATGCAGTGCTCATCCACGTCGGTGAAGGGCAAGCCTAATTTGCATATTATCTATTTCCCGATCAAAATCATTGAATATTCAATTTTGAATTTGTTCTACTACCTTCCAAACCATTACATGTATATCTTTAAAAGAAACAGTAAATCATGTCTTTCTTAAATTGCATGTTCAACTCAAATCTAACTCATCAGAATGCATACATTTGTGATAAATGCCAAGAAGGTCATGTACATGATATTTCCATCGTCAGATAATAATTAATTGAAGTGTACAACAACTTATACAAAATCTCATATATTGATACATACACCTTCATGATAACTGTAATAAGTAGGAATTACAGTTGAACATACTGATTCTATATTTCTTACATATACATGATCAATCAATGTCCCATTCTCTGTTGTTGCATCTGTCACACATTGTTTATATCCATGCTCGCACATTAATTTCTCAATCTGTGAATGCTGTTTCAAAATATCTTCATTAAAATCACCCATTACAATACATCTGTTAGATACTTTATGAAGTTCATTAAGTAAATGTTTCATGTTGGTGAGAAACTCAATCATGGAATATGATGCTGGACGATAAATTGTTACCAAAGAATATGACATTTCACAAATTACTTGTATTGCAATATACTCCAAGTTGTGTACAGGTAAGATCAGTCTACTGAATGTCTTATTCCTTCTACCATACACAGCAACACCTCCATGACACTGTTTGCTTAACATGTGACTCACACTGCATGAATTATTATATGAAGCACTTCTGATTTGATGGTAGCATTTGAAATCATTTAATTCTGTCTCACAGTCAAACTCATTCTCACTCCATGTTTCTGTCAGACAAATGAAATCTACTGACATCATATCAATATTACATTCCAAGTCTTTAAAGTGTTCTTTTAATCCTTGGATATTATGCATCATGATGACAGTACCATTTGATGGTAGTGTTCTAAAATCAGGTTCCTCAATAAATTGCATCATATTATTCAACGAATCCTTCACCGTTTTATTGCAATAAACAAACTTTTCATTAAACCCTTCAATCACAAGTCCATTTAGAGATGTTACTCTGCTTAATGCAACATATGCTTGACCTGCTGAAAATGTCCGTTCAAGTGACACCACTGCTCTGTCTGTAGTCACTCCTTGTACTTTATGAACTGTACAGGCCCAAGCTAATTTCAATGGAAATTGTCGTCTTATCCACTGTTTCCTTATATGTTCTTCTTCCCTTTGTATTCTAATAAATCCATCATTTGTTGCACTTTTCCTTTTCACTTTGGATCCAACACTTTTACTATCAAATACAATATGAATATATTCAGGGGTAGATTCATCATGTGACAGAATGATTTCACAAACAGTTCCAAGTACTCCATTAACAAGTCCATCAGAAACATCAATATTTTTACACAGCATTACTCTAGCACCAGTACCTAGCCATAATGATTCAGGCAAAGTAGTATGCATTGATTTCTTCAGTATTTTCACTTGGCTTGTCTTTTTACTGGAATCTTTCTGAAAATCATTTGCTAAAATACAAAAATAATCACTGCACTTTGCAAACAGTATCTTCCTATTGTATTCATCAACCTGTTTATTACAAGGAAATATATGTAAAGCATCATTCCACTCTTCTCCAGTTTCTCGTGATTGTAACATTGCCGCATCTTCATCCAATAACTTATCTTGCTTAGATCTGACACGTATTCTATTCAAAGTTTCAGCAAACTGGATATCATCCTTTTGTCTCATAATTTCTCTCAACTCTACTTTCTTAAAACAATCATTCCACAAATCTACTGTAATATCTCTCTGACACAATGATTTCCCTTTGACTGGAGGCAATTGATAAAAATCACCAACAGCTAAGATGCTCACTTTACCAAATGGTTTGAGGTCACGTGTTTGCTTAATCTGACGCAGACGTCCATGAATGTAACACAGCATTTTATGATCAACCATTGATATTTCATCAATAATAACAATTTGAAGATCTTGCAATTCATTCCTCAAAGTATTCAATTTTTCCTCACCTAAAGGTTGATATGGCAAACGTGCATCAGTAGGGATTGACAACGCACTATGAATTGTACTTCCATTGATATTAAAAGCTGCTACTCCAGTAGGTGCAGTTATCATTACAGACACATTATCAGGATTATGAATCATTCTTGTGAAAATTCTTGTTGTTTCATAATGTATTGATTTAACCAAATGACTTTTCCCAGTTCCAGCTCCACCAGTGATAAACACATGAAATGGTTCAGGGTTTTTGCCTTGTACCTTCCGTAAACACCAGTCTCGAATCTTATTAAACACTTCCCTTTGCTGTGTATTTAATGACCTCAATAAACTTAGTGCATCTTGCTTTGATATTTTCACTGAATGCGGTTCAATATTACACACTTTGTCTTTCTTGTCAGATTTTAGGTCAGGAATATCCAAATCATCATCTTCTGATAATACTGGCTCACGTTCTGCTTCACATTCAAGTCTTTCCTGCTCAGATATTGGGGAAATCAAAGCCCATGCATCTTCCTGCATACCATGTTTTTCTACATATTGTTTAGCTGCTTCAAGAGCCTCAGCATTCTTCTCATATTTAGACCGATTACTTTCAACAACAACACTTACAGATTTCATTTGGTTATTTAGACAAACTGAACCATTCTTATAAAACTGTTCATAATTATCAAACTGTGGTGGCTTCAGTTGAGCATCAACACGATATGGAAGAAACAATTGTAATATACTGTGGTAATATTTCTCTGGATATTTAGTCACTGAAAACCTTGGATATCTTATGACTGCTGGTTCAGTTCTTGTACGTTTCTGTATGTGACCCAAACCATGTTTCAATGCATACACTGGTGAATGTCTTGATATATTACATGTATCTCCATTATAAATAATTCTGTAGTCTGAGCCAAATTTTGCCAGACACACGCCATTAAATTCATCACTATCTGGCCTTGCTTTATAACGCTCAACTTTGTTAGTCATGAAAATATCATCATCATCTTCACATTTGCTCTGAATTACACTCAATGGCAAACTCATTCGTACAGGATTTTCACCTACAGGTATAAACTCCACTTTTCTAGAACCCTCTTTCAACCTAAGACCACAAACACGAAACACTGCTTCCTGAGCTGATAATTCTCTATTGTGTAAATACACGCATCCAATTTCCTTCATACTCTGTCTAGCATCTAAATTTCCCCTTTTGGCCTCGCTCTGTGCATGTCCTAACAACTGTCCTAATTCTCGTTCTGACTTTGACATGTACGATACTACATAAGCTGCACAGGCATATGCATCACTGATGTATTGAATATCCATGTTAGCATTCCAGGCTCTAATTAAATCAGGATTATACAGATTCACCCATACATCTTGAGGCTCTCTCTTTAAAACAATAGTAGGTTTCCTGCTCAAAACATCATTGGCCTTCTCAAAATCAGTCTGTGTAATATTAATGCTTTGAAATAATTCAGATGTTGACATGTGTTGATTCTTCTCATCTTGGATTGCATTCCATACTGATTGCAATAATTCCTTGGCTGCTGTACGTTTCTTTTCATTATTACTAATGGAAGTACTTTCTTCATGATTATATCCATCATGCTCACTATCTTTATCATTACATTCATCAGCTGGATCACAACTGGCAATAAATGTTCTATTAGATGGGGGTCTTGGAAAATTAAATCTACATTCAGTGCCCTTCTTCTTACAAGACTTGGTATGTTTCCTACTATGTTGCTGTACATGCCTGATTATTTCATTCAATTCCTCATCTTCTTCCTGTGTAGGTAACTTGCAACTGATATACTTGTCAATGAATTTTATTACATTAGCATCATCATCTGTTTCCAATTTGGGAGCATTCTCAATCCAAAACAGACAATGTGTGTGTGGAGATCCTCTTTGCTGAAATTCTACTCGATAAAAATAGTCCTTCACTTTTCCAATGGGTTCTGCATTTGACATGATAACATCTTTCAAAAATGTGTGAAATCGATTCTCAAACATTCTAGCCACAGTCACTGGATTGCTTCTTAATACTGTACATTTATCATTCCAATCCAAATCTTCAATTGTTCTGAAATCCCCTTGTTGTCTCAATATTGTATTAATGACTTCAGGCCATCTCATATCAGCTGCAGAAAATGAGCAAAACCATGTTGGTATTCCAAGTTGTCTAATCATAGCCATGACATCTCTCTGAGTTGATTGCCAATATGACGGTGTACCTCTGATTGGTTTTAAGAATTTATACCCACTATCAGACTGTAAAATATCATTTAAATGATCTCTATTCTTAATCATGCTAGAATTAACATTCTGACTACAATGCATTTTCCCTGAACTTTGACGCATAGCAATTGATACACCAGACATCACCTTTTCAATTTCTGATAAATACTGGGCATAGAAGATGTACTGAGTACATTTGGCAAATCTGTTATCTGCATTCATCAACCTATTATGAAAATATCTCAAGCGTGTCAGCTTTCCATCACGTTTATCATCAAAGATAGGTGACCCTGCTGGGAATAATGCTGGAAAACATTTAGCCTCATTACCTTTCTCCATTAATACTCTAACTGGATTGTTTCCTTCACAAGGTGCAACACAAAGTACATCATCAAAATATTGATCAAGCACTTCTTGTCCAATATCTATAGGCTGTAAGCATGTATCAAGCGGAATACCACACAAACGATCCTCATCTGTTTCTTCATCACTTACACAGGCTTCATCAGATTCATGTACCATTTCATCTTCATGTTCCTCATCATTCCCATCATCTAACAGGGGATCATTCCAATCACAATTGATTTCAATATCTTTATACCATGCATTGTTCTGCTTAAGATAGCTTAATGCAGTTTCCACATGTTCCTTGGTCACAAACTGATATTGATAATATCCTTTGTAAGTTAATTTTCTCTTCAACTTGATTCGAATTAACTGATTTTCATTTCTGCATCTTGGCAATGCTGTCACTGTTTCTGTAATGTTAGATGGTACACATACAACAGGACCGTGTATAGAGTTCTGTCCACCTTTTGGCAAGGCTACCATTTTCATGAATGGTATATTAATTGCAATGAGATGCTCCTCTAATATATTCAAACAATCCAATTCTTGTGGAATGTCTAGCAATTCCAAATTATTTGTACATGCTTCTACAGGTACTTTTTTCTGTAGTAATGTCCTATGACATGTGTAACATATCCATAATCTAGACCTGCTAGATTTTGATACAAGACATTCATTTCCACACTCTTTTGTACATAGACATTTATGTAAATATTTGTCAGATATACAACTAATAATGCTGTATTTTTCTTTATTGCATCTAATAACTTGTTTCTTAAACAAAAGTTTGCAACAAACTGCACAAACATACTCAGGTCCTGTTGACACTTCATTCGTCCAATTTCTGATAACATTCCTCATGTTCCTTGCTTGTTGAGATTTTTTACGTCTTTCTCTTAAAACCCTCTGCTTTATTTTCTTACGATAATTTGCATCTTGGCGATACTTGCATTTCAATTTTTTTATCAAATTTGCTTTGTACACATGATTACTCCAATACTTTTTCTTTATACAGCTAATGACAGCATTTCTGTATACATGATTACTATGATATTTTGTTGTTGTTGAGGTTTTTGCACGGTTAATTGTTTTCTGCCTATATACAGCATTTTCATAATACCTGGCTTTGGTATGATTGATCTTTTCTTGCCTATGGACACTATCCTTGCAATACTTCTTTTTTTCTCTATCAATTTTTCTTTCTCTATGTACACTATCTATGTGATACTTAGTTTTATCACAATTAAGTTTTCTTTCTCTGTGTACACTATTTTCGCAATACTTCTTCTTTTCACTCTTAATTTTCCTTTCTCTATGTACACTATCATTTTTATACTTGTTTTTTTCTGTGTTAACCTTAGTTTCTCTGTGTACACTATCTTTGCGATACTTAGTTTTGTCATGGTTAAGTTTTCTTTCTCTGTGTACACTATCTTCGCAATACTTCTTTTGTTCACTCTTAATTTTCCTTTCTCTATGTACTCTATCGTTTTTATACTTGTTTTTTTCTGTGTTAACCTTAGCTTCTCTGTGTACACTATCTTTGCGATACTTAGTTTTGTCATGGTTAAGTTTTTTTTCTCTATACACATTATCTTTGTGATACTTCTCCTTAAACAATTTCCTTTTTTGAACACCATTTTCTGCATATTTGTTCCTGTCGTATTCAAGTACACTTTCTCTGAACTCTTTACAATTAGCATATTTCTGTCTTTTAGCATAATTTTTCTTTTCCTTGTATGCACTTTTCTCATGTACATGTACAATGTTTGTATTTCTTGTTTTATTGTATGTTTCTCTTGCTTTATCTCTCTTTAATTTCCGTTTCAATGCCACATTAACACGTTTACGTCTCTTTCTCTTAGGCTGAGAATGCAGTTCCATATCTTCATCACATCTATTGTTACTTTGATTTACATGAACATTACTGAGTGGGTCTGTACAAGTACCTTCAGACAACAAATCTCGGTTACAAGAGCATTCTAAATTGTTACCTGCATTATCTGAAATAAGTTCATGAACATTCACAACTAAATCATAGTGAACTTCATTTTGATGATACAAATAAATTCCACAATCTGACAATCTCTCGGTATTGCTGAATGAACGAGAAAACAAATACCACTTAGTTGCCTCACTAAATGTGTAAATATCAACACCCAACATGTCAGCCATTGCTATGATTTCTACCTCAGTTGCCCATGTACCATTATGAAACAACCTCTGCCTAACCACATAATCTTCCACTGTAGAAAAACCTTCTCTTAAAAAACACGTAAATTTGTCAGCATACTTCAGCAAATGGTTAATAGTAAGAGTTCTAACATGCCTGTGATTTTCTTCAGTTCCTGATAAAGCACAAGAAATGGCTCTAAAGAAACAGTTTCCATCACCTCTTATCCTCTTTATAGTGTCAGGTCTTCCCATGTTCTCACATCTTGTGGAAATCTCATCAGTATTCAAATGTACTTTGCTCACACCAAATTTTTGACACAATGTAATCTTCCTTTCTCTAGCCAGTGGCAAAAAGTTCAAAGCAACTGGTTCAGTAACCTGTATTATTTCTAAATCATTATCACTCTTGTCACCATTAATTAATTCAGCGGCATTAACATCATCAAACAAACTACTGTGTGCTGCATCTTCTTCAACCCCTTGATTTCCTTCATTGTTTAGGGCATTATTATTTCCCATTGTCTCATTTAAACATTGAGTTTCTACACCTTGTGTACAACTACTGGTGCAAGCACTGTTAGAACTGTCAATGTGTTGATCACTACAGATACTGATGTCATGACTAATGCAAATATTAACACCTGTAATTTCAAATTGCTCACTATCAGACAGATTCATAGAATGTCCAAGTTCAGTACAATACCTGTACACACCTTGCCATGTTGATGAACGTAGCAAAATGCTTGTCCCATCTTGAACTTGCTGGCCATGAACATTTCTGGAATGTGAATCAAATACATAATAAATTCCATCTTGAAAAATCACTGCAAAAGTGTTTCCATGAAAACATATGAAACAAGCTTGATATTTCTGAATTGATTGTTCTATAGCTAGTTTCAGTGAAATCATGTTGAACTCTGCCAAAGTTGAATCCTGTTCATTGAATGTTCCTACTACAGGCTCCGCATAAATCATGCTAAAGTTGTTTTCATACACATTCAAATCAGTTGGTAATTCATTAATAAGCAGATAATCATTATTCATTGTTGAACTTTGCTGCAAAAATCCATACAGTTCATTGCCAGTGTTAAGCACATTGTCCATGTCATTCCTTCCCCAATTATTCATAGATTTTGTCTGACTTTTCATAATTGCACTCAAGGACATGGCTACACATTGCTTTCCAATACTTCTTCCAAACCGTACATCTCCTTGATGACAACTACCTTGTGCAACAATTGATTGGTCAACTTGTCTACTATTCACTGTCTGACAACACTGTATCTTAGCAGGCTTTACCACATCATTAGATTGCATTTTTTCTGATTTGCTAGTGTCATTAGTGTGGGGTAGTGATTTGTCATTGCGACGTCTTTCACACTTTTTTGGAGACTCTCTAGGCTGTGTTTGATTAGCAGTAGGTTTCTCATTCTGACTTGAATTATTAGGAGATGAATTTGTTTTTCTCTTTCTTAAGAAGTAACCACCAGTTTGTTGTCTAATTGACTGTTTTCCAATACTTCGTTTAACATACCCATTTCCTGTCTTTGGTGTATTGTGTCTTCTGTTCTCCTTGTCAGACATTTGATCGAGAGGTCCACCTGAACACTGGTCTACTGCACTGTAAAGCATGTCAAACTGATTCTCACCTGTACAGATACCAAAATTATGAAACAAAGTGTCACAGTAATTACTAAGTCCGCATTTACAACAAACCCAAGTGAATGTCTTACCAATCAAGTGTTCATTCACATTCAAAATACCAGTGCAAATAGTATGAAACCACACACAACATTTATCACATTGTATCATCCTTTTGCCACACTCATCACTTTTATCACAAAGCCAACACACATTTGCATTATCATTCTCTGTTTGCAGTTCCTTGACTTTCTCTTTTGTCACTTCACATGTCTTAATTCTCTTGTTGCCTCCTTTGGAAATGTTACAGACATTGCCCCGTCCTCTCTTTCTGTTTACAGTCTGTCTCACGTGGATAACTTTGCTAATACATCTTCTTGTATGACAAAATGTAGATTTCCTTAATTCTTCATGTATTTGCCTGTCCTCCTTTGAGATACGCTGCTCGATTGATTTCCCATTTCTTCTGTAATTATACATCACATGTTTCCTGGCCTTTCTTGTCATTCTTACTCGCTTTGGAACCGTGTATCCAGTTGTTTGGCACGTTCGAGTCTTTCGATTTCTCTGTTGACGGCACTTCCAACTATATGAACATGTACATGTTGCTATCACTTGTCTCTTCAATGTACGAGGACACTTCTGCTTCAATGGTATTGTGAATACACCTCTCACCTGGTTCTTACACTTATCCTGACCTCTCCTGTATCTTCTAATATGACTCTTATCATGACTTCTTCTAGCCCTCATCTTACATCTCTTCTCACAGCCCATCATATGCCTCATTCCACAGCTCCTCACCTCATGACTGCTTACCTCATGACTGCTTACCTCACGACTGTTTATCTCATGACTGCTTACCTCACGACTGCTTACCTCATGACTGCTTTCATGACTCTTACATCCTTCCTCATGGCATGTCTTATGACTCGTCTCAAACTTCACCTCACAGTTCGTCTCATGGCTCATATCACGTTCCAGGTAACTCATTCTTTCAACATATTTCTTATAACCATGACAAAAACTCTTTAAACCATGACGATAGCTTTTTAAACCATGACTATTATTCAACTTCTTATTATTCAACTTTAAAATATGGCTGTTGCTGATAGCATGCACTGGTGCCTGGTTCTCAGCAACGTCCTCAAGCAAGAGTGCTTGAGTCACAAGCCCAGTGTGGACTTGAGTGGGAAAGGAAAGGAAAGAGGAATAGCCAGAAATAGAGTGAGAAACACAAGAGCTGAGAAAAGAAAGGCTAGAGAAGTCAGACACAAACATGTAAGTGTGAGAGAAAACAGATGCTCCTCGAACTGGCATCCTCATCCTCCAGATCCCCATCCCATCCTTCATCGTCTTGGCTCGTTGGTACTTTGGCATTTTGTCCTGAAAACAAATCAAAAAGAAAAACACAAACATTTAACATCAGTAGACAGACAACACATTAAAGGGATGTTTTCCTAACCCACACTACTTCTTTTATATTATTTTTAATCATTCATGTTTTTCAGGTTCAACTGCTTCAGTCAGTGATTTGTTCTTCTTCTTTAAATGACTTCAATCAGTGTTTTCGGTTTTCTGAATATCAATTAATGTCAGTTCCCGTTCTGGTTTATTTGAAAGTGTTTTGATACAAAATAAGCCAGACCCCTTCGGGAGATTCCTGAAGTTTGGTTGCTACAATGATTAAATTGATCCTTCGGATATAGCAGCATACAGTAATGTCTGCTTTCATAGCTTCTGACTGAAAACCAAAAAAGTACAATTTAGGACACTGCCAAATGTAGGGCTGGAAAATGCAGGTCAGTCGAGTGCTGGCAGTAACCGGGAGGTTGCAGGTTCAAGTCCTCCTTCAATCAGGTTTCTTTGGTCTTCTTGACTTGAGCAATTCCCGTCAACTTCCGAGGCCTTGCGTAGTTGTTTATTTCAAATCATATTCATATACTACCTTGTTCAAGGTTTTTCATAATTTTTGTTAACAAGTTACTGTACAAAGACACTGTTTGATTTCCTCTATACTGAAATGCTGTTCAAGTGACATACACAAGTGACATAATGTCCAAGTATAGTATAAAGTGCAGATATTACTTCAAAGCAACAATACATAATCAGAACAAAAATAATAACTTTTGTGTACTGGACAAGTGCAAAAAAGTACAAGAATTCATCATGATTTTCATAATAATCTTATTAAGACTATAAGCATTGACAGACTCAATCAAACAAATCAATAACAGAAATATAAACCATTGACTAAAAATCCTTCAATTTACATAAAATGTTGAATATGATTCAAACACAAGTGTCAAGTGAGATAAGTAGCCACTGGTTATAAACCCAACAGTCAAAAAGTGTGCTACAGCACAATAATGTACAGGTATGAAGGACATAATGTTTATGTAAAAAAAAAAGGAAAAATAAGTTAATATGTAGACGTCCTAAATTAATGAGGAGTAATTTCTCCATGATTATACTGAACATTAATTAATAAAACAATTATTGAATTAATTGTTATCATCCATGTTTAATTTATGACATAAATGCATGGCTAGACACCCCATGGATGGATAGATTCCAATTGAGGCTAAACTATACAAGATCCCACATAGGCAATAATCCATACTGACCATAGCTATAGCATGACCATGTTCACATACACTGAACCACAACAACATAACAAGACATTACTCAGGAAGCATAACTTGTTAGTCATTGTCACAATAGGCCTACGTACCTAAGTTCATAACGTTAGCGCAAGCCTTTGCATCAAATTATTTGTTTACCGAAATCCTCTTCAAACATATTATGGCAATCGCAACAGACGCTAGTTTATAAAGACTTAGATGCTACATGTACCTCGCACTACTCACTGAAATCATAGACCTGGAGGCACAAAAACAAACATTTTTATTTCATAAAGCATTCATAACCTTACTTACTTGGCGTGGTGAAAAAACACTATTGTCATGAATAGATTGTTCTCCTCCAAGCTGTAGCTAGTAAACACTCTCATTGAGACAGGATACACGACCAAAATGCACCTGGAAGTAAGCCCGTGTCCCAATTCTATGGCTGTGGCTGCAAATTACGCACGTACCTATAGCAGCCAATTATGCCAATAGCCATTGACTGCAGACGGCGGAACGCGGCCTAAGACATGCGCAGTACGGTGGTTGTTGTACGGAAGCCGAATTGTGCCAGTTGATCTGTCAAGTTTTGTTTTATACATCGCGCGCGTGGATTATGCATAATATCCGTCGGCCGCAATAGTCGCTATCGGATGAATGAATTTTTCTAGCCTAAAAGCATACGATTTTTTAAGTAGCTCCTCATTTAAAAGTGGTAAGAGCTAGGATCATTTATGATTCCCTTCGACAAAAGTCAATGTTAGGCAAGGTCTTTCCTTATTTGTGACACAAACACAACCAAAAGTCACGTGACTTAAGATTAAAGGCGCACTCTTCTATAACTTGAAAGCTTCATAGGAATTGTGACGATTTTTTATATCATAATGCGGAAAAGCCATGTGTTCTGTTTTCAACAGACACAACCTCTAGTTTCTTCTTCTTCTTCTTCTTCCATTTTGATTTCCCATAGACTTTGCACAGGGGCGTTCTACCCATCAAATTGGTCAGTTTTAAATAACCGATTTTAACCAAACTTGGTCTGGAGGAAGTCCATATAGAGTAGTTGTATGCCGAAACTTTTCAACATCATGACGTCATCAGGTGTCATGTGACAAGTGATTTGAATTTAATAATCAAAATCTTTTAAAATCCACAAAAAATCAACGGTTTGAGATATTAAGTTGATTCTTTCACCAAAAGTGATTGTTAGGCAGGGTCTTTCTTTGTGACACATTGCTTGACCTCTGTGACCTCTACTTCCGGTTAAACAGGAAGTAGGTCCTCATTTAAAAGTGGTAAGAGCTAGGATCATCATTCTTTCACCAAAAGTGAATGTTAGGCAAGGTCTTTCTTTGTAATACATTTCTTGACCTCTGTGACCTCTACTTCCGGTCAAACAGGAAGTAGCTCCTCATTTAAAAGTGGTAAGAGCTAGGATCATCATTCTTTCACCAAATATCAATGTTAGGCAAGGTCTTTCTTTGTAATACATTTCTTGACCTCTGTGACCTCTACTTCCGGTCAAACAGGAAGTAGCTCCTCATTTAAAAGTGGTAAGAGCTAGGATCATCATTCTTTCACCAAATATCAATGTTAGGCAAGATCTTTCTTGGTGACACATTGCTTGACCTTTCTGACCTCTACTTCCGGTCAAACCGGAAGTAGCTCCTCATTAAAAAGTGGTAAGAGCTATGATCATGATTCTTTCACCAAAAGTCTATGTTAAGCAAGGTCTTTCTTTGTGACACATTGCTTGACCTCTGTGACCTCTTCTTCCTGCCAAACAGGAAGTAGCTCCTCATTAGAAAGTGGTAAGAGCTAGGATCATAATTTTTTTTCCATTTGTCCCATTGAGGGATCCCTTTCTTTGTATAGCATATTATATATCTATATATCAATTTAAAATACCATATGCGGAAAAGCCTTATGCGCTGTTTCTAACAGCCATAAACTCTAGTTGGCTTTTTCGCGCAAGCGAAAAGCCTTTATTTCTGTTCTGTTTTTTTTTTTTTTTCTGCCTCTTCTTCCTCTTCCTCTTCTTGTCGCCAAAATTCCCATAGACAAAGCACGGGGGCATTCTCGACCCCACTTTGGTCACTTTTAAACAGCCGATTTTATCCAAACTTGGTCTGAAGGAAGTCCATATAGGGTAGTTGTCTCCCGAAACTTTTCGACATCATGACGTCATGACTTGATTTTATATGAATTTTTAAATATTTCTCACACCCCGTTGTCTTTGTACACAGATTACGTGACAATATGGTCATGTACAAAACATATGATGCTCGAATGACTCAACTCTCCCCATACATGTACACTGCACTGTATGTACGTATAATTTCACTGCACTGTGTGTGTGTGTATGGCATTCATAATAATGTCCGCGGATTGCGTGACTCGATCAAAACTTCGTTTATAGTCTTGCCATAGACATTTTCATGTAAGACTTTTATATATCGTTAAATACCAGCACCAAATATCGAAATGCTATCGATGTAGGTTGCCGTATTGTAACTCATTTTATGGGTCGCGTTAATATTAGCTATACATGTACAGCTTAATACTTGGGAAGAGTTGTATGGAAAAGTGCAATGATCCATAAAACATTTTTTGTACGTGGCAATATGATCAGTTTTACACATGAACAAATTAAGTATGTCACGCCATTTCCCCTAGACTTTAGTGTCATCAGAGTGATTTCATGTTCTTGATATAATTGTGTATAAATATTCTATTCCGTAGGCCTGTTTATATGCAAAATACAGTCAGCGTCGGTCACCCATCGGCCCGACCTCGGCTGGACGACCATTGTTAGTACACGCGGTGGTATTTACACGGCCGTTTCATAGTGACAACCACCATGCACAGGCGGACCACGGTCGGTGGATGGCGGCTCTGCTGAGCCGCCGGCGGCCCGACGGCGTGGCTTGCGCACATGGGCCATGGGCCGGGACGTGATGTCAAAAGTTTTTGACTCAAAACTTTATTTTCCCTCATAGACAATGCACGTACGTGTTTTTTTATATCATTTTCAAACAAAATCTTATGCTATCGATGTAAGTTGATACGTATTGTATGTCATTGTATGTACGGTCCTGCATGTTCCAGTCCTGTTTCATGCCGTAGTGGGTTTTCTTTTCTAGTAGTAGTAACGTGACAATGTTGATCAGTTTTAGGCATCCAATTTGTTTCATGCCCTCGAAATTCATGCCCTCGGGTCATTCATGAAAACACATATTATTTCGATTCATCAACATTTGTTTTGTGCCCTCGAAAATTCAGTCTGCAAACGGATTTTAGCCGGGCCGATTTATTGTAAACATCGTCAACAATAAAACCAATTGCAAAAAAAGTTTTTGTCGAATTATTGGTATAATGAGATGAATTACAGTGGTGATATGACGATGGTATGAAAAACCGGATTCAAATAGTACAACCATGGAAGTGGGAATGATAACTGATTGCCATAGAAATTCAAGTCATATGTTATCCTTTAGGGTTGTCGGAAAACCAAACGACTGTAAAGTGCGCCCTCATGTGAAAAATAAGTATGTAAGAGCTGTATTGAACTCGTACAATCGCACTTTTTGCTCGACAAATTGTAACTGATCCATCGTTTTCGATCAGTTGTGCAGCAGGCGGAGACATTATTAAATATTAATTTTTCATAATTAAATTCTCACTTACGTTTTTTTACCTTTCTTTCTTCCCCCGCTGGTTGCCTTGTACAAGTAATTTACCCACACTGTCGGAACGAAAAACTTTGGCGTTGAAGTGGTTTCTAATATAGACACAGGTACACATAATACCAACATTAATACACAATAGAACAAGAAAAAATTTCTTACATAAATACCTTGTCAATGACATGTATTTTATTTCAAAGTTGTCCATAAACAATTCAAAATCACACTGCCATTTTACTTAAATACATGTGTCAGCAAAGTGGTGAAGCATATCATCATAATTATTTACTTCATTTAATTGATTAATGTGTCAACATTACACTTTGAGTCCCATTGTACACAAATGTACAAGTTTCATATGAAACCTAAATGGATTTTGTTGTAGATAATTATGAATACTTTATTATTTCAAAAGGTATTACATACATGTATGTGATTCAGTGGAGGGCGCAAACACATCTAGAAAATAATTTCACTAGATTCAGCATGTTACACTAGCCAATTATGAATGACACATTCCAAGTGAAATATTGAGTGCTTGTAGATTTTCAGCTGGACGTGACTATGCACATAATACTACAATCATGCTAGCACAATACAAACAATGTAAAGTGTTTACACGGTGTTAGGATTCCCATTTAAAAACAAATACTTTGATCAATACCTATAGGCCTTTTTTGTCACTCTACAGATAGTAAGCCTTATCATATTAAAGAACAGTACAAAAATAAGTTCTGAAGTCCACAGAGGGCAATCATTGAATAACCACAAGGGAAATTGGCTGGGGTATTATAAACAAATTTAAAGGTGACCAATGAAAAATTGACTAGAGGGGATTCCAACCAGCTCTAGCAACTGAGCTTTGCAAACCCTGGGATGGTGGTGTCCCAAATAGTCAATTATCTTTCTTTCTTTGGCAGTCAGAAGCCATAAAAAGTGGAATTAACATGGAAATCATGCAAAAGATGGAAGCTGCAAAAAAAATATGCAGTGGTTTGTATATACACCTGTACATATATAATGAATGCAAAAATACGAAGACATTCCTCTTTTGCCTTGAAGGACATTACGCTTTAAAAGAAGAATGAAAAAAAGGGAATTTTTCCTCTTTACTGCTACCAATGCAAGTAATTAACGTGCACAGAAAGCTGCAATACATGTACATGCTTTTCTTGTCAAACTAATTTCAAAGCATGGTATGATACACCACACCAAAGGGCATGTTTGTGCATGATTAATGTGGTGCTTTTCAGTCGTAAGCCACAGAGGTTTCAGAGAGGTCTTCAGAAATATTTCACACCTGGATTGGTAATAATAACATAATAATGATATTATAAACCATAAAATGAACTCCTTTCATTAAGCGCATATCACAATCAATGTATCTGTATGCATATACATGTACATGTATTTACTATTAAACATGGTAATTGGCCTGCTTGTCCATGTGCATTCTTGAAACCATCTCCCAGGAGAACATACAGCTCAGGCTGCAATAAGGTGCACAGAGGATAATCAAGCACACAAAGCCATCTCTACCCTCACAGGTACCCATTTACACATGGGTGAAGAGAAGCAATATGTGACCAAGCATCTTGCCCTAGGATGCAATCATCACTAGCCCATGGCTGGATTCAAACCCACAATCTGTAGATAGACCACAAGACCTTGAGTAGGACACGCCAGACTACTAGGCCACAGCACCACTTCAGCTGTCAGATAGAAAATGAATATTTCTTTCACATTTAGTAAATTTGTTTTGTACAAAGATGCTTAGTACAGGAAGAAGTCATAGTTGGTAATGATGATAAGGAGATGGATGCTACAGATGACTGATCCTCTGATGATTACTTGAGCCATAAACTGTGGCAGCTGTCACCATGTGATGACTGATGTGAGTGTCTGGCTGGTATACAAAGAGGAGAGTGTCTTCTATGCTTTACATAATGTTTATCTCCACAGCAACAAATGTAGCAGTCAATAAGATTTCCTTAATTTATGCTATAAAGCATTACAGTTACACACATGTGTAGTAAGTCTCTATGCAGAACCCTCACTGCTTCCAATAGTGACTGTTTACTGCTGGTGATTGTTGTATTGAAGGACATCCAATATTCCAAACTGTAAAATGAGAAGGTGGAATAAAAAAACAAAAGATGCATTTGAAAATGATGCTAATGTTATAATAACATTTATGTCAATAAATCTGTCAAAAGATGTTTCCACATGAACAGAAATGACCAGTATACATGTACTCTTCAAGGACAGGCATGGGGTCCAAAAATATGTCTTTTTTTTGTTTTCATTTTAAATTTTTTGTACAGGAATTTTCTAAGACAGGGTAAAACTGTTTCAATTTTTGTTTTACTATGGCTACCAGGCCTTGCACTAACTTTGTTATGGCTAGCTAGCACACTGGCCAGCTTATTGCAGATTTTACCAGTCTGGTTAGATTTTTACCAGCCCGTACATATGTTTATCCATACCTCAACAGGTAGGTTCCTTCTTTTTTTTAATAGCCCATCGGGCAACCAAGGAAGTGAGTCTAGCTAGCCCAGAGCAGTTTTTGCTAGACATTGTATGACGGGCTAGTACTATTTCAAGCCTGGGCTACAATTTTCAAATAAACGTCACAACAAAATCATAACAAATATTAACAGCAGTCATACCTGAGATTGTTATGACACTGCAAATGACACTGCAGTGAAGACTGGCCATAGGATGACATGGCCCTGCTGAGTGTATCAATCACAGTCATGGTGGCAAGGTGACAACTGCAGTGTAGAGGGGCCAAGGGTTGATATGGCCCTGCTGAGTGTATCAGTCACAGTCATGGTGGCAAGGTGACAACTGCAGTGTAGAGGGGCCAGTGGTTGACATGGCCCTGCTGAGTGTATCAGGCACTATCCTGATGGCAAGATGACATCTGCAGTGTAGAGGGGCCAGTGGTTGACATGGCCCTGCTGAGTGTATCAGTCACAGTCATGGTGGCAAGGTGACAACTGCAGTGTAGAGGGGCCAAGGGTTGACATGGCCCTGCTGAGTGTACCAGTCACAGTCATGGTGGCAAGGTGACAACTGCAGTGTAGAGGGGCCAAGGGTTGACATGGCCCTGCTGAGTGTATCAATCACAGTCATGGTGGCAAGGTGACAACTGCAGTGTAGAGGGGCCAAGGGTTGACATGGCCCTGCTGAGTGTATCAATCACAGTCATGGTGGCAAGGTGACAACTGCAGTGTAGAGGGGCCAGTGGTTGACATGGCCCTGCTGAGTGTATCAGGCACTATCCTGATGGCAAGATGACATCTGCAGTGTAGAGGGGCCAGTGGTTGACATGGCCCTGCTGAGTGTATCAGTCACAGTCATGGTGGCAAGGTGACAACTGCAGTGTAGAGGGGCCAGTGGTTGACATGGCCCTGCTGAGTGTATCAGTCACAGTCATGGTGGCAAGGTGACAACTGCAGTGTAGAGGGGCCAGTGGTTGACATGGCCCTGCTGAGTGTATCAGTCACAGTCATGGTGGCAAGGTGACAACTGCAGTGTAGAGGGGCCAGGGGTTGACATGGCCCTGCTGAGTGTATCAGTCACAGTCATGGTGGCAAGGTGACAACTGCAGTGTAGAGGGGCCAAGGGTTGACATGGCCCTGCTGAGTGTATCAGTCACAGTCATGGTGGCAAGGTGACAACTGCAGTGTAGAGGGGCCATTGTAAAGCGAGCGAGATGATTGTGCATGGCTTGATAGAAATCTGTGGAGTGTATTAAAATGTTAGATAAAATTATTCGAAATGAATATAATGATGGCATGTGCAGTCTATATGATGCACTTCACATTCAAATAAAAATACAGATAAAAGGTATACTACAGGATTGGTAACATACCCAAACAGAAATGTTCACAGATTTATGTGTAACTTTCAGGGTATGAAGATGGTGCTGGTAGTAAGATACTGTTAAAACATATCTGCCTGAAATGGTGTATTTATCCAGAATTTAGTAAAAACAAAGACCGAAGACAGTTTGGATCTTGGGGTAAGATCAAAACCATTCATTATATTTTATAAGAAAAATTGAGTTAGGTTTTCGCTTTTTTCTTGTGACTCAGATGTCCGATTGAGCTCAAAGCAGAGGCTTATCATTTTATGTACATCTCGGATTACACAAAGTGAGTGCTGTTCTGGGACCTTTACAATCATGTATTGTTCCTTTTACCTAATATTCATTCCCAAATAATCAAAGTAGAGTGGAATTATGTTCGTAATCAAAAGAAAAGCTCTTGGAAATTTGATGTTATTTATAATAATACTGTATACACACATGTGCAGAGTTTAGCTCTTAATTTTGAATTTACTATGCAAATTAGGCTTGCCCTTCACCGCCGTGGATGACCACTGCATACTCAGTGCTTGTGAGAGCATGTGAAAAAAATCACATGCTGGCTCAAGTGGGATTTGAACGCACGACCTCCTGCTTACTAGTGCCGATGCCATACCGCTAGAGCTTGGTTGCCTAGCAGTATGGCATCTGCACTAGTAAGTAGGAGGTTGTGGGTTCAAATCCCACCTGAGCAAGCATGTGATTTGTTCATGTGCTCTCACAAGCACTGAATATGCAGCGCTCATCCATGTCAGTGAAGGGCAAGCCTAATTTGCATATTACCTATTTCCTGACCAAAATCATTTAATATTCAATTTTGAATTTGTTTTACTACCTTCCAAACCATTACATGTATATCTTTAAAAGAAACAGTAAATCATGTCTTTCTTAAATTGCATGTTCAACTCAAATCTAACTCATCAGAATGCATACATTTGTGATAAATGCCAAGGTCATGTACATGATATTTCCATTGTCAAATAATAATTAATTGATGTGTACAACAACTAAATACAAAATCTCATATATTGATACATACACCTTCATGATAACTGTAATAAGTAGGAATGACAGTTGCACATACTGATTCTATATTTCTCACATATACATGATCAATCAATGTCCCATTCTCTGTTGTTGCATCTGTCACACATTGTTTATATCCATGCTCACACATTAATTTCTCTATTTGTGAATGCTGTTTCAAAATATCTTCATTAAAATCACCCATAACAATACATCTGTTAGATACTTTATGAAGTTCATGAAGTAGATCTTTCACGTTGGCAATAAACTCACTCATGGAATATGATGCTGGACGATAAATTGTTACCAAAGAATATGAAGTTTTACAAATTACTTGTACTGCAATATACTCCAAGTTGTGTACAGGTAAGATCAGTCTACTGAATGTCTTGTTCCTTCTACCATACACAGCAACACCTCCATGACACTGTTTGCTTAACATGTGACTAACACTGCATGAATCATTGTATGAAGCACTTCTGACTTGATGATAGCATTTGAAATCATTTAATTCCGTCTCACAGTCAAACTCATTCTCACTCCATGTTTCTGTCAGACAAATGAAATCTGCTGACATCATATCAATATTACATTCCAAGTCTTTAAAGTGTTCTTTCAATCCTTGGATATTATGCATCATGATTACAGTGCCATTTGATGGTAGTGTTCTTCCATCAGGTTCTTCAATATATTGCATCATATTATTCAAAGAATCCTTCACCGTTTTATTGCAATAAACAAACTTTTCATTAAACCCTTCAATCACAAGTCCATTTAGAGATGTCACTCTGCTTAGTGCTACATATGCTTGACCTGCTGAAAATGTCCGTTCAAGAGACACCACTGCTCTGTCTGTAGTCACTCCTTGTACTTTATGAACTGTACAGGCCCAAGCTAATTTCAATGGAAATTGTCGTCTTATCCACTGTTTGCTTATATGTTCTTCTTCTCTTTGAATTCTAATAAATCCATCTTTTGTTGCACTTTTCCTTTTCACTTTGGATCCAACACTTTTGCTATCAAATATAATATGTATGTATTCAGGGGTAGATTCATCATGTGATAGAATGATTTTACAAACAGTTCCAAGTACTCCATTAACAAGTCCATCAGAAACATCAAGATTTTTTGCCAACATTACTCTAGCACCAGTACCTAGCCACAATGATTCAGGCAAAGTTGTACGCACTGATTTTGGGGATATTTTCACTCGGCTTGTCTTTTTATGGGACTCTTTCTGGAAATCATTTGCTAAAATACAGAAATAATCACTGCACTTTGCAAACAGTATCTTCCTATTGTATTCATCAACCTGTTTATTACATGGAAATATATGTAACGCATCATCCCACTCTTCTCCAGTTTCTCGTGATTGTAACATTGCCACATCTTCATCCAATAACTTATCTTGCTTAGATCTGACACGTATTTTATTCAAAGTCTCAGCAAATTGCATATCATCCTTTTGTCTCATAATTTCTCTCAACTCTACTTTCTTAAAACAGTCATTCCACAGATCTACTGTAATATCTCTCTGATACAATGATTTCCCTTTGACTGGAGGCAATTGATAAAAATCACCAACAGCTAAAATGCTCACTTTTCCAAATGGTTTGAGGTCACGTGTTTGCTTAATTTGACGCAGACGTCCATGAATGTAACACAACATTTTATGATCAACCATTGATATTTCATCAATAACAACAATCTGAAGATCTTGCAATTCATTCCTCAAAGTATTCAATTTCTCCTCACCTAGAGGTTGATAAGGCAAACGTGCATCAGTAGGGATTGACAGAGCACTATGAATTGTACTTCCATTGATATTAAAAGCTGCTACTCCAGTAGGTGCAGTGATCATTACAGACACATTATCAGGATTATGAACCATTCTTGTAAAGAGTCTTGTTGCTTCATAATGTATTGATTTAACCAAATGACTTTTCCCAGTTCCAGCTCCACCAGTGATAAACACATGAAATGGTTCAGGGTTTTTGCCTTGTACCTTCTGTAAACACCAGTCACGAATCTTATTAAACACTTGTCTTTGCTGTGTATTCAATGACCTCAATAAACTTAGTGCATCTTGCTTTGATATTTTTACTGAATGTGGTTCAATATTACACACTTTGTCTTTCTTGTCAGATTGTAGGTCAGGAATATCCAAATCATCATCTTCTGGTAATACTGGCTCACGTTCTGCTTCACATTCAAGTCTTTCCTGCTCAGATATTGGGGAAATTAAAGCCCATGCATCTTCCTGCATACCATGTTTTTCTACATATTGTTTAGCTGCTTCAAGAGCCTCAGCATTCTTCTCATATTTAGACCGATTACTTTCAACAACAACACTCACAGATTTCATTTGGTTATTTAGACAAACAGACCCATTCGTATAAAATTGTTCATAATTATCAAACTGTGGTGGCTTCAGTTGAGCATCAACACGATATGGAAGAAACAATTGTAATATACTGTGGTAATATTTCTCTGGATATTTAGTCACTGAAAACCTTGGAAATCTTATGACTGCTGGTTCAGTTCTTGTACGTTTCTGGATATGACCCAGACCATGTTTCAATGCATACACTGGTGAATGTCTTGATATATTACATGTATCTCCATTATAAATAATTCTGTACTCTGAGCAAAATTTTGCCAGACACACACCATTAAATTCATCACTATCCGGCCTTGCTTTATAACGCTCAACTTTGTTAGTCATGAAAATATCATCATCATCTTCACATTTGCTCTGAATTACACTCAATGGCAAACTCATTCGTACAGGATTTTCACCTACAGGTATAAACTCCACTTTTCTAGAACCCTCTTTCAACCTTAAACCACAAACACGAAACACTGCTTCCTGAGCTGATAATTCTCTATTGTGTAAATACACACATCCAATTTCCTTCATACTCTGTCTAGCATCTAAATTCCCCTTTTTGGCCTCGCTCTGTGCATGTCCTAATAACTGTCCCAATTCTCGTTCTGACTTTGACATGTACGATACTACATAAGCTGCACAGGCATATGCATCACTGATGTATTGAATATCCATATTAGCATTCCAGGCTCTAATTAAATCAGGATTATACAGATTCACCCATACATCTTGAGGCTCTCTCTTTAAAACAATAGTAGGTTTCCTGCTCAAAACATCATTGGCCTTCTCAAAATCAGTCTGTGTAATATTAATGCTTTGAAATAATTCAGATGTTGACATGTGTTGATTCTTCTCGTCTTGGATTGCATTCCATACTGATTGCAATAATTCCTTGGCTGCTGTACGTTCCTTTTCATTATTACTAATGGAAGTACTTTCTTCATGATTATATCCATCATCCTCACTATCTTTATCATTACATTCATCAGCTGGATCACAACTGGCAATAAATGTTCTATTAGATGGAGGTCTTGGAAAATTAAATCTACATTCAGAGCCCTTCTTTTTACAAGACTTAGTATGTTTCCTACTATGTTGCTGTACATGACTGATTATTTCATTCAATTCCTCATCTTCTTCCTGTGTTGGTAACTTGCAACTGATATATTTATCAATGAATTTTATTACATCAGCATCATCATCTGTTTCCAATTTTGGAGCATTCTCAATCCAAAACAAACAATGTGTGTGTGGAGATCCTCTTTGCTGAAATTCTACTCGGTAAAAATAGTCCTTGACTCTTCCAATGGGTTCTGCACTAGACATGATAACATCTTTCAAAAATGTGTGAAATCGATTCTCAAACATTCTAGCAACAGTCACTGGATTGCTTCTCAATACTGTACACTTATCATTCCAATCCAAGTCTTCAATATCTCTGGAATCTCCTTGTTGTCTCAATATTGTATTAATGACTTCAGGCCATCTCATATCAGCTGCAGAAAATGAGCAAAACCATGTTGGTATTCCAAGTTGTCTAATCATAGCCATGACATCTCTCTGAGTTGATTGCCAATATGATGGTGTACCTCTAATTGGTTTTAAGAATTTATACCCACTATCAGACTGTAAAATATCATTTAAATGATCTCTATTCTTAATCATGCTAGAATTCACATTCTGACTACAATGCATTTTCCCTGAACTTTGACGCATAGCAATTGATACACCAGACATCACCTTTTCAATTTCTGATAAATACTGGGCATAGAAGATATACTGAGTACATTTGGCAAATCTGTTATCTGCATTCATCAATCTATTATGAAAATATCTCAAGCGTGTCAGCTTTCCATCACGTTTATCATCAAATATAGGTGAGCCTGCTGGGAATAATGCTGGAAAACATTTGGCCTCATTACCTTTCTCCATTAATACTCTAACTGGATTGTTTCCTTCACAAGGTGCAACACAGAAAACATCATCAAAGTATTGATCAAGCACTTCTTGTCCAATATCTATAGGCTGTAAGCATGTATCAAGTGGAATACCACACAAACGATCCTCATCTGTTTCTTCATCACTTACAATGGCTTCATCAGATTCATGTACTTTGTCATCTTCATGTTCCTCATCATTCCCTTCATCCAACAGGGGATCATTCCAATCACAATTGATTTCAATATCTTTATACCATGCATTGTTTTGCTTAAGATATCTTAATGCAGTTTCCACATGTTCCTTGGTCACAAACTGATATTGATAATATCCTTTGTAAGTTAATTTTCTCTTTAACTTGATTCGAATTAACTGATTTTCATTTCTGCATCTTGGCAATGCTGTCACTGTATCTGTAATGTTAGATGGTACACATACAACAGGACCGTGTATAGAGTTCTGTCCACCTTTCGGCAAGGCTACCATTTTCATGAATGGTATATTAATTGCAATGAGATGCTCCTCTAATATATTCAAACAATCCAATTCTTGCGGAATGTCTAGCAATTCCAAATTATTTGTACATGCATCTACAGGTACTTTTTTCTGTAGTAATGTCCTATGACATGTGTAACATATCCATAACCTAGACCTGCTAGATTTTGATACAAGACATTCATTTCCACATTCTTTTGTACATATACATTTATGTAAATATTTGTCAGATATACAACTTTTAATGCTATATTTTTCTTTATTGCATCTAACAACTTGTTTCTTAAATAAAAGTTTACAACAAACAGCACAAACATACTCAGGTCCACTTGACACTTCATTCGTCCAATTTCTGATAATATTCCTCATGTTCCTTGCTTGTTGAGATTTTATACGTCTTTCTCTTAAAACCCTCTGCTTTATTTTCTTACGATAATTTGCATCTTGGCGATACTTGCATTTCAATTTTTTTATCAAATTTGCTTTGTACACATGATTACTCCAATACTTTTTCTTGATAGAATTAATGACAGCATTTCTGTATACTTGATTACTGTGATATTTATTTTTTGCACTGTTAATTGTTTTCTGTCTATATACAGCATCTTCATAATACCTGGCTTTGGCATGATGAATCTTTTCTTGTCTATGGACACTATCCTTATGATACTTCCCTTTTTCTCTATCAAGCTTTCTTTCTCTGAGTACACTATCTGTGTGATACTTAGTTTTATCATGGTTAAGTTTTCTTTCTCTGTGTACACTATCTTCACAATACTTCTTTTTTTCAGTCTTAACTTTCCATTGTCTATGTACTCTATCGTTTTTATACTTGTTTTTTTCTGTTTTAACTTTAGTTTCTCTATGTACACTATCTTTGTGATACTTAGTTTTGTCATGGTTAAGTTTTCTTTCTCTGTGTACACTATCTTCACAATATTTATTTTGTTCACTCTTAATCTTCCTTGCCCTATGTACACTATCTTTGTGATACTTAGTTTTGTCATGGTGAAGCTTTCTTTCTCTATACACATTATCTTTGTGATACTTCTCCTTTAACAATTTCCTTTTTTCAACACCATTTTCTGCATATTTGTTCCTGTCGTATTCAAGTACATTTTCTCTGAACTCTGTACAATTAGCATATTTCTGTCTTTTAGCGTAATTTTTCTTTTCCTTGTATGCACTTTTCTCATGTACAATGTTTGTATTTCTTGTTTTATTGTATCTTTCTCTTGCTTTCTCTCTGTCTAATTTCCGTTTCAATGCCACATTAACACGTTTACGTCTCTTTCTCTTAGGCTGAGAATGCTTTTCCATATCTTCACATCTATTGTTACTTTGATTTACATGAACATTACTGAGTGAGTCCATACAAGTACCTTCAGACAACAAATCTCTGTTACAACAGCTTTCTACATCACCTGGATTACTTGAAACAAGTTCATGAACATTCACAACTAAATCATAGTGAACTTCATTTCTATGATACAAATAAATTCCACAATCTGACAATCTCTCTGTATTGCTGAATGAACGAGAAAACAAATACCACTTATTTGCCTCACTATATGTGTATAAATCAACACCCAACATGTCAGCCATTGCTATGATTTCCACTTCTGTTGCCCATGTACCATTATGAAACAACCTCTGCCTAACCACATAATCTTCCACTGTAGAAAAACCTTCTCTTAAAAAGCACTTAAATTTATCAGCATACTTCAGCAAATGATTAACAGTAAGAGTTCTCATATGTCTATGATTTTCCTCAGTTCCTGATATAGCACAAGAAATAGCTCTAAAGAAACAGTTCCCATCACCTCTTATCTTCCTTACAGTGTCAGGTCTTCCCATGTTCTTACATCTTGTGGAAATGTTATTAGTATTCAAACATACTTTACTGACACCAAATTTTTGACACAATGTTATCTTCATTTCTTTAGTCAGTGGCAAAAAGTTCAAAGGAACTGGTTCAGTAACTTGTATTATTTCTAAATCATTATCACTCTTGTCACCATTACTTAATTCATGATCAAAACCAGTGGCATGCACATCATCAAACAAAACATTGTGTGCTGTATCTTCTTCAACCCAATCATTTCCTTTATTGTTTAGGGTATTATTACTCTCCATTGTCTCATTTAAACATTGAGTTTCTACGCCTTGTGTACAACTACTGATGGGAGCACTGTTACTATTGTCAATGTGTTGATCACTACATATACTGAGGTCATGACTAATGCAAATATGAACACCTGTAATTTCAAATTGCTCATTATCAGACAGATTCATAGAATGTCCAAGTTCAGTACAATACCTGTACACACCTTGCCATGTCAAAGAACGCTGCAAAATGCTTGTCCCATCTTGAACTTGACGGCCATGAACACTTCTGGAATGTGAATCAAATACATAATAAATTCCACCGTGGGAAATCACTGCAAAAGTGTTTCCATGAAAACATATGAAACATGCTTGATATATCTGAATTGTTTGTTCTATAGCTAGTTTAAGTGAAATCATGTTGAACTCTGCCAAAGTTGAATCCTGTTCATTGAAAGTTCCTACTACAGGTTCCGCATAATTCATGCTAAAGTTGCTTTCGTACACATTCAAATCAGTTGGTAATTCATTGATAAGCAGATAATCATTATTCATAGTTGAGCTTCGCTGCAAAAATCCATACAGTTCATTGCCAGTGTTAAGCACATTGTCCATGTCATTCCTTCCCCAATTATTCATACATTTTATCTGACTTTTCATAATTGCACTCAAGGACATGGCCACACATTGCTTTCCAATATTTCTTCCAAACCGTACATCTCCTTGATGACAACTGCCTTGTGCAACAATTGATTGATCAACTTGTCTACTATTCACTGTCTGACAACACTGTATCTTAGCAGGCTTTACCACATCATTAGACTGCATTTCATTCATCTTATTCTTCAAATCTGCATCAACCCTTCTCTTTCTCCTGGTATTTGGATGTATTCCTGTCAAATTAATTTTGCTGACATTATTTACAGATCTAATTCCAGTTCTCTTGACATCATTTTTAGTGCCATCCTTGTTTCTGCTGTGACTTTCTGTTTGTCTAGTGTCATCAATGTGGGGCAAGGATTTCTCACTTTGACGTCTTTCACACTTTTGTGGACACACTCTGGGCTGTGATTGTTTATCTGTACATTTCTCCTTTTCACTTGAAGTATCAGGTGAAATTGTTTTCCTCTTTCTTAAGAAGTAACCACCACTCTGTTGTCTTATTGACTGTTTACCAGTACTTCGTTTAACATACCCATTTCCTGTCTTAGGTGTATCATTCCTTCTGTTCTCCTTGTCAGACACTTGATAAACAGGTCCACCTGAACACTGGTCTACTGCACTGTAAGGCATATCAAACTGATTCTCATCTGTACAAATACCAAAATTGTGAAACAAACTGTCAGAGTAATTACTATGTCCACATTTACAACAAACCCAAGTGAATGTCTTACCAATCAAATGCTCCTTCATATTCAGCATACCTGCACAGATAGTATGAAACCACACACAACATTTATCACATTGTATCTTCCTTTTGCCACACCCATCACTTTTATCACAAAGCCAACACACATTGCCATTATCACTTTCTGTTTCCAGGTCCTTGACTTTCGCCTCTCTTACTACACAGGTCTTTCTCTTCTTACCTCCTTTCATGACTTTCATGGACATTTTCCAGACATTCTTTTTCATTCCTCTCCTTCCTTTTACAGTCCGTCTTACATGGATAACTTTGCTAATACATCTTCTTGTATGACAAAATGTAGATTTCATTACTTCTTCGTGTACTTGTCTGTCCTTCTTAGACATACGCTGCTCAATTGTTTTACCATTTCTTCTGTAATTATACATCATATGTTTCCTGGCCTTTCTTGTCATTCTTACTCGCTTTGGAACCGTGTATCCAGTTGTTTGACACTTCCGATTCTTCCTCTGTTGACGACACTTCCAACTATATGAACATGTACATGTTGCTCTCACTTCTCTCTTTAATGTACGAGGACACTTCTGCTTCAATGGTATTGTGAATACACCTCTCACCTGGTTCTTACACTTATCCTGACCTGTGTTGCATCTTCTAATATGACTCTTATCATGACTTCTTCTAAACCTCACCTTACATCTCTTCACACAGCCCATCATATGCATCATTCCACAGCTGCTTACCCCATGACTGCTTACCTCATGACTGCTTACCTCATGACTGCTTACCTCATGACTGCTTACCTCATGACTGCTTTCAGAACTCTTACATCCTTCCTCATGGCATGTCTTATGACTCGTCTCAAACTTCACCTCACAGTTCGTCTCATGGCTCATATCACGTTCCAGGTAACTCGTTCTTTCAACATATTTCTTATAACCATGACGATAGCTTTTTAAACCATGACGATTGCTTTTTAAACCATGACTATTATTCAACTTCTCTTTATGGCTGTTGCTGATAGCATGCACTGGTGCCTGGTTCTCAACAACGTCCTCAAGCAAGAGTGCTTGAGTCACAAGCCCAGTGTGGACTTGAGTGGGAAAGGAAAGGAAAGAGGAATAGCCAGAAATAGAGTGAGAAACACAAGAGCTGAGCAAAGAAAGGCTAGAGAAGTCAGCAACAAACATGTAAGTGTGAGAAAAAACAGACACTCCTCCAACGGGCCTCCTCATCCTCCGGAACTGCAATCCATCCTTCAACGTCTTAGATCTCTGGAACTTTGGCATTTTGTCCTGAAAACAAATTGAAAAGAAAAAAACAAAACATTAAACATCAGTAGACAGACAACACATTAAAGGGATGTTTTCCTAACCCACACTATTTACACTGTAGCAAGATGACCCATTCATTGAGGGTTGTCTTTTATATTATTTTTTAATCATTCATGTTTTTTAGGTTCAACTGCTTCAGTCAGTGATTTGTTCTTTTTCTTTAAATGACTTCAGTGTTTCGGTTGTCTGAATATCAATTATGTCAGTTCCCGTTCTGGTTTGTTTGAAAGTGTTTTTATACAAAATAAGCCAGACCCTTTGGGAGATTCCTGAAATTTGTTGCTACAATGATTAAATTGATCCTTCGGATATAGCAGCATACAGTAATGTCTCCTTTCATAGCTTCTGACTGAAAACCCCTAAAAAGTAAAATTTAAGACACTGAGAATGTACGGCTGAAAAATGCGGGACAGTCGAGTGGTGGTTCAGTAACCGGGAGGTTGCAGGTTCAAGTCCTCCTTCAGTCAAGCTTTTTCGGTTTTCTTGACTTGAGCAAATCCCGTCAACTTCCGAGGCCTTGCGTAGTTGTTTATTTCAAAGCATATTCATATACTATCTTGTTCAAGGTTTTTCATAATAATTGTTAACAAGTTACAAAGACACTGTTTGATTTCCTCTATACTGAAATGCTGTTCAAGTGACATTCACAAGTGACATAATGTCCAAGTATAGTATAAAGTGCAGATATTACTTCAAAGCAGCAAAACATAATCAGAACAAAAAGAATAACTTTTGTGTACTCGAAAAGTGCAACAGAAGTAATAAAAAAAAAAATCATTGTCTTATTGCAAATATTGGCATTGACAGACTCATAACAAATCAATAACAGAAATATAAACCATTCACTAAAACTCCTTCAATTTACATAAAATGTTGAATATGATTCAAACACAAGTAAGATCACTTACATTCAATTCCTAACTTTTTGTTTGCAATGTGAAGCCACTGGTTATAAACCCAACAGTCAAAAATTGTGCTACTTTGGACTACAGCACAATATTGTACACGTATGTAGGACATAATGTTTATGTAAACAAAAAAAGAAAAAAATTAATATAAGCAGACGTCCCCCAGAATCAATCAAAATACCTTCATAAGTTCATATCAGAATCATGGAAAAAAAAAAACATTCTGAAATACTATTGTTGCCCCAGCACTGCCACTACTATTACTTTTAGTAATGCAGTAGGATCAACTGAAAAAGTCTGAATTATACAATGGAGTATTTCCTCCGACAACGATTAATTTATACTGAACATCATTAATAATAAAACAATTTGTTATTATCCATGTTTAATTTTCATCAAATAAATGAATTGCTAGGCCCCCTATTGATAGATCCTAAATAAAGCAAAACTATACAAGATAATAGTAATACAACCTACTCAACATAGGGGGTTCCTAAAGTTTAGTACACTCGGGTTAGCTATTACCCAGCTTCTACTCACCTAAATTCTAGGTAAGTAGAAGCTGGGTACCAGTCTACCTGAGCAGGGCTCGAAATATCCACTAGACCCTGGACCGAGTCTAGTGATTTCAGTGTCGGTCTAGTGAAGTGTGTACTGCACTAGTCCAGCTGTCTATTGATTTTGTTGACCTTGCACAATTAAAATGGTGCCTATTTTAACCAATTATGGTTTTCCTACATACATGATATATATGAATGCCACAAGGCTAGTGAAAAAAGTTCAGGTCTAATAAAATGCTTCAATTACTAGACCTGCTGTCCAGTGCTTTTTTTCACGAAATTCGTGCCCTGCTGAGTGTACTAAACCTAGCCTGAGTGTACTAAACTTCAGGAACCCCCAACATAGGCATAGCTTTACATGTTCACATAGGCCTAGTAAGTAGTACAAAGTGCAACAGAACCACAACAAGAAGACATTACACAGCACAGGTGACAACAATGCCTAACGATACGTTACCCCGGCCATGCACATGATGATGAACGAAAGAACACCCTTCCCTTTGGTTTGCTTCAAATTATTTGTTAACCGAATTCCTCTTCAAACATATTATGGCAATCGCAACAGACGCTAGTTTATAAAGACTTAGATGGTACATGTACCTCGCACTACTCACTGAAATATACACAAAAACAAACATTTTTATTTCATAAAGCAACATTTCAACCTACTTACTTCGCGTGGTGAAAAAACACTGTGTTGTCATGAATAGATTGTTCTCCTCCAAGCTGTAGATAGTAAACACTCTCATTGAAACAGGATACACGACCAAAATGTAAGCCCGTGTCCCAATTATCTGGCTGCGGCTGCAAATTACGTACTTACATATGGCAGCCACTAGCCATTGACTGCAGCCGTCGGAACGCGGCCTAAGACATGCGCAGAACGGTGGTTGTTGTACGGAAGCCAAATTATGCCAGATGATCTCTCAAGTTTTCTTTTATACATCGCGCGCGTGCATATATTTTTTATGCATAATATCTGTCCGCCGCAATAGTCGCTATCAGATGAATCCATTTTTCTAGGCTAAACGCATACGATTTTTGAACTAGCTCCTCATTCAAAAGTGGTAAGAGCTAGGATCATTCATGATTCTTTCGCCAAAAGTCAATGTTAGGCAAGGTCTTTCCTTCAGTGACACAAACACAACCAAATTACGTGACTAAGATTAAAGGTGATAAAGCTTTATATCTTAATCAAATGTCTTTGTGTGTATAAGGTTGTGACGATTTTTTATATCATAAGCGGAAAAGCCCTGTGTTCTGTTTTCAACAGACACAACCTCTAGTATTTTTTTTGAGTTTGTTCTGTGGCCCATAGACTTTGTACACAGATTTTTCTGCGCGGCACTTTGGTTACTTTAAAACAGCCGATCTTAACCAAACTTGGTCTGAATGAAGTCCATATAGGGTAGTTGTGCCCCGAAACTTTTCACTATCATGACGTCAAAACTTGATTTTATATGATTTTTTAAAAATATTTTATAGCCCGTTCACTTTGTACACAGATTACGTGAACGTGGTCGTTGTACAGAACATAAAGCTCGATCAATTTCCCATACACTATGAACAGTGTACATGTAGGCCTACGTACGCAATTCACTGTGTATAACATACAATGCACATGTCCGATTGCGTGACACAAAACGTCGTTTACAACTTGCCATAGTTTGCACGTAATTCCTTTTATATATCATTAAATACCAGCACCAAATCTTAATCGAAATGCTATCGATTTAGGTTGCTCTGTACGCGAAAATATTGGTCATTAAATAAAACATACGATTTAAACAACATAAATACAAGGCGCGTTCAGATGTTTGATTGCCTGGATTATATATGCCGTTTTTTTATTTACTTCCTTATCATAGTTGCCAGCAAAGCGGCGTAAATGCTCATTTGGACCCGTGTTTTGACCAGACAACCGCGCACGCGCAGCAATCTACTTATACCGTTTTCAGTACGTAAGGTTGCACCCAAGTAAATAAACTCCCGTGGACAAGTGATAAATCCCCAAACTTTAAAAATCATTACAAAATATACAGAACTCTCACAGCTGTTCAAGTTGCACAGAAAAAAGACGATAAACATGTAACCTTTCATTTTCTTTTCATTTTATGGTAGGGTGACCGTTGAATTTTTAAGTTATACTCATTCTCAGCTGACCACCCCTAAAACAAGGTACGGATCACTCCAGTCAAAGAAGCCATTTAAAAAAAAAAAAAAAACATCCCTCTGCAAAGCGGCTGAAATAGACCCACTTTCTCACCCAATTGCATCAAAAATGGTCACAAATGGAAGCCCAGAGACCGGGCAGGAGGTCCAGTGCCATATTTCTTCAATCCTTCATTTCCATAGCTCTCACAACTCTCTTATTTCAAATATATTGAGTGCTTAACTTTTATTCATGAGCTCGGCGGACCCATTTTGCCACTACAAGTATTTACTTGGCTGCACCCGTATTTTCCGAGCGCACGGTTTTGAATAACGCCCTCTTTTGATTAAAACGAGAAATCATTTCCCGAAGACGATATCATTTACTTGCTGAATCAAACAACATCAGCGATGTGTATTTAATTTGAGAAATATTTTATATTATGCGGAAAAGCCATGTGTTCTGTTTTCAACAGACACAACCTCTAGTATTTTTTTTGAGTTTGTTCTGTGGCCCATAGACTTTGTACACAGATTTTTCTGCGCGGCACTTTGGTTACTTTAAAACAGCCGATCTTAACCAAACTTGGTCTGAATGAAGTCCATATAGGGTAGTTGTGCCCCGAAACTTTTCACCATCATGGCGTCAAAACTTGATTTTATATGATTTTTTAAAAATATTGTATAGCCCGTTCACTTTGTACAGAGATTACGTGAACGTGGTCGTTGTACAAAGCATAAAGCTCGATCAATTTCCCATACACTATGTACAGTGTACATGTAGGCCTACGTACGCAATTCACTGTGTATAACATACAATGCACATGTATGATTGCGTGACACAAAACGTCGTTTACAACTTGCCATAGTTTGCACGTAATTCCTTTTATATATCATTAAATACCAGCACCAAATCTTAATCGAAATGCTATTGATGTAGGTTGCTCTGTACGCGAAAATATTGGTCATTAAAAAAAACATACGATGTCAACAACATAAATACAAGGCGCGTTCAGATGTTTGATAGCCTGGATTATATATGCCGCTTTTTCATTTACTTCCTTATCATAGTTGCCAGCAAAGCAGCGTAAATGCCGATTTTGAGCCGTGTTTTGACCAGACAACCACGCACGCGCAGCAATCTAATTATACCGTTTTCAGTACGTAAGGTTGCGCCCAAGTAAATAAACTCCCGTAGACAACAGTGATAAATCCTCAAACTTCAAAAATCGTAAAAAAAATATACAGAACTCTCACAGCTGTTCAAGTTGCACAGAAAAATGATGATGAACATGTAACCTTTCATTTTCTTTTCATTTTATGGTAGGGTGACGGTTGAATTTTTTGAGTTATACTCATTCTCAGCTGACCACCCCTAAAACAAGGTACGGATCACTCCAGTCAAAGAAGCCATTAAAAAAAAAACATCCCTCTGCAAAGCGGCTGAAATAGACCCACTTTCTCACCCAATTGCATCAAAAATGGTCACAAATGGAAGCCCAGAGACCGGGCAGGAGGTCCAGTGCCGTATTTCTTCAATCCTTCATTTTCAAAGCTCTCACAACTCTCTTATTTCAAATATATTGAGTGCTTAACTTTTATTCATGAGCTCGGCGGACCCATTTGGCCACTACATGTATTTACTTGGCTGCACCCGTATTTTCCGAGCGCACGGTTTTGAATAACGCCCTCTTTTGATTAAAACGAGAAATCATTTCCCGAAGACGATATCATTTATTTGCTGAATCAAACAACATCAGCGATGTGTATTTAATTAGAGAAATATTTTATATCATATGCGGAAAAGCCATGTGTTCTGTTTTCAACAGACACAACCTCTAGTTTCTTCTTCTTCTTCTTCTTCTTCTTCTTCTCCTCAATTTGTATTGACTTTGTACACAAATTTTGTCCGCGGCACTTTGGTCATTTTTACACAGCCGATTTTAACCAAACTTGGTCTGATGGAAGTCCATATAGGGTAGTTGTCTCCCGAAACTTTTCGTCATCATGACGTCATCAGGTGTCACGTGACAGTGTCTTAAAGGGGCAAACTTCAGACATCAATTATGAACGAACCCTAAGTCCGATTGAGTTGAAACTTGGTATGTATCTAAGTCGGGAAGTGTTATATCAAAAAATTGCAATGACGTCATCATGACGTCATTCCCTGATTTTTAATGATTTATTGAAATTTGGGGTCATTAAAGTTCTTTTAACGATATCAAGTAAACGAAACAAGATATCTTTGAATTTCTTTTTGATAATTCTTCAGCATGCACCATAAATTAACACTGCATAGACAAAAAATCGGTGACGTCATCATGACGTCATGAAAAATGCGATTTTTATAACGCATAGCAGGAACGGCCAATCACCTTGAAAATTGGTAGGTTAGTAAAATGGAGGTTCCGGATCGTAATTATGAAGTTACGTCAAGACAGCGTCATTTGTTTATTTTTTATGATTTTTTAAATTATTTTTCACGCTAGCCCATTGACTTGTACGTGAAAATATTGGTCATTAAGTGCAAGGCGCGGGCATTTGGTTGATTGCCTGTGTTATATATGCCGTATTTCTTTTCATTTCCTTATCATAGTTGCCAGCGTAAATACTGTTTTGACAAGACAACTACGCATGCGTAACAATCTACCTTTCAAGTAATGCATGAATCGAGCACACGGTTTTGAATGGCGCCCTCTTTGGATTAAAACAAGAAACTGCGGTGGTGTCAGTATGTTATTTGAAAATCAACAAAAAATCAACGGTTTGAGATATTAAGTTGCTTCTTTCACCAAACGCGATTGTTAGGCAGGGTCTTTCTTTGTGACACATTGCTTGACCTCTGTGACCTCTACTTCCGGTCAAACAGGAAGTAGCTCCTCATTTAAAAGAGGTAAGAGCTATGATCATGAATCTTTCACCAATAGACAATGTTAGGGAAGGTCTATCATTTGTGACACATTGCTTGACCTCTGTGACCTCTACTTCCGGTCAACCAGGAAGTAGGTCCTCATTTAAAAGTGGTAAGAGCTGTGATCATGATTCTTTCACCAAAAGTCAATGTTAGGCAAGGTCTTTCTTTATGAAACATTGCTTGACCTCTGTGACCTCTACTTCCGGTCAAACATGAAGTAGCTTCTCATTTAAAAGTGGTAAGGGCTTTGTTCATGATTCTTTCACCAAAAGTCAATGTTAGGCAAGTTTTTTAGTGACACAATTCTAAATGACAAGCAATTTGTTCCATAAACCCTGCAACTATTGTGTTAAACTTTAGTTTTCTACATTGAAATAATTGATACTTTTAAACCACATGTCTTAAACTGACAAAATAAGTTATACAATTTGAGAAATATTCTATATCATATGCGGAAAAGCCATGTGTTCTGTTTTCAACAGACACAACCTCTAGTTTTGTCTTCTTCTTCTTCTTTTTCTTGTCGTTTGAGTTACCATAGGTTTTTGTGTGCGGCACTTTGGGCATTTTTAAACAACCGATTTTAACTAAACTTGGTCTGAAGGAAGTCCATATATAGAAGTTGTCTTCCGAAATTTTTCGTCATTGTGACGTCATCAGGTGTCATGTGACAAGCTATTCAAATTTAATAATCAAAATCTTAAAAAATCAACATAAAATCAACGGTTTGAGATATTAAAATGATTCTTTCACCAATAGTGATTGTTAGGCAGGGTCTTTCTTTTTGACACATGACTTGACCTCTGTGACCTCTACTTCTGGTCAAACAGGAAGTACCTCATTATTTAAAAGTGATAAGAGCTATGATCATGATTCTTTCACTAAAAGTCAATGTTAGGCAAGGTCTTCCATTTGTGTTACATTGCTTGACATCTGTGACCTCTTTTTCCGGTCAAACAGGAAGTAGCTCTTCATGTTAAAGTGGTAAAAGCTATGATTATGATTCTGTTATCAATTGTCCATATAAGGGATCTCTTTCTTCGTATAGCAGTTTATATTTGTATATCAATTTATAATATTATATGCGGAAAAGCCCCATGTGCTGTTTGCAACAGCCATAGATGTCTAGTTTTCTTTTCTTCTTCCCTTTTGATTTCCCATAGACTTTGTACATGGGCATAGTACACGCCACTTTGGTCACTTTAAAACATTCGATCTTAATCAAACTTGGTCGGAAGGAAGTCCATACAAGTGAGTTGTCTCCCGAAACTTTTCATCATCATGACGTCATCAGGTGTCATGTGACCAGCAATTTGAATTTAATAATCAAAATCTTTAAAAATCAACAACAAATCAACGGTTTGAAATATTAAGTTGATTTTTTTCACCAAAGGTGATTGTAAGGCAGGGTCTTTCTTTTTTTGAAACATTGCTTGACCTCTTTGACCCCCACTTCCGGTCAAACAGGAAGTAGCTCCTCATTTAAAAATGGTAAGAGCTATGTGTTATGTGACAAGCAATTTGAATTTAAAAATCCAAATCTTAAAAAATTAACAAAAAGTCAATGGTTTCAGATATTAAGTCGATTCTTCCACCAAAAGTGATTGTTAGGCAGGGTCTTTCTTTGGGGCACATGACTTGACCTCTGTGACCTCTACTTCCGGTCAAACAGGAAGTAGCTCCTCATTTAAAAGTGGTAAGAGCTATGATCATGATTCTTATACCGATAGACAATGTCAGGCAAGGTCTTTCAATTGTGGCACATTGCTTGACCTCTGTGACCTCTACTTCCGGTCAAACAGGAAGTAGCTCCTTATTTAAAAGTGGTAAGAGCTATGATCACGATTCTTTCACCAATAGACGATGTTAGGCAAGGTCTTTCAATTGTGACACATTGCTTGACCTCTGTGACCTCTACTTCCGGTCAAACCGGAAGAAGCTCCTCATTTAAAAGTGGTAAGAGCTATGATCATGATTATTTAACCAATAGACAATGTTAGGCAAGGGGTTTGAATTGTGACACATTGCTTGACCCCTGTGACCTCTACTTTCGGTCGAACCGGAAGTAGCTCCTCGTTTAAAAGTGGTAAGAGCTATGATCATGACTCTTTCACTAATAGACAATGTAAGGCAATGTCTTTCGATGTGACAACATATTATGACCTCTGTGACCTCTACTTCCGGTCAAACCGGAAGGAGCACCTCATTTAAAAGTGGTAAGAGCTATGATCATGATTCTTTAACCAATAGACAATGTTAGGCAAGGTCTTTCTTTTGTAACAAAAATCTGACCAATTCACGGGAGTTTATGATTAAAGGTGTACACTTCAATGGTAGAAAACATCACATCATAATCAATGTCTTTGTGTGTATACGGTTATGACATTATCTTCAATAAAAGCGGAAACGGAAAAGCCTTGTGTCCTGTTTTCAACAGACACAATCTCTAGTTTCTTCTTCTTCCATTTTGATTTCCCATAGACTTTGTGCAGGGACATAGTACACGCCACTTTGGTCACTTCAAACCATTTGATCTTAACCAAAGTTGGTGCAAATAAGGTCCCTATAGTCTAGATGTGTGCCGAAACTTTTCATCCTCATGACGTCATCAGGTGTCATGTGACCAGCAATTTGAATTTAATAATCAAAATCTTTAAAAATCAACAAAAAATCAACGGTTTGAGATATTAAGTTGATTCTTTCACCAAAAGTGATTGTTACGCAGGGTCTTTCTTTGTGACACATTGCTTGACCTCTGTGACCTCTACTTCCGGTCAAACAGGAAGTAGCTCCTCATTTAAAAGTGGTAAGAGCTAAGATGATGATTCTTTCACCAAAAGTGATTGTTAGGCAAGGTCTTTCTTTGTGACACATTGCTTGACCTCTGTGACCTCTACTTCCGGTCGAACAGGAAGTAGCTCCTCATTCAAATGTGGTTAGAGCCAGGATCATAATTCTTTTTACCAAAAGGCAATGTTAGGGAAGGTAGTTTTTAGTGACAAAATTCTTATTAATAAGCAATCTATATCATATGCGGAAAAACCTTATGTGCTGTTTTCAACAGCCATTAACTCTAGTTACTGTTAATTGTTGTAAAATTTGAAGATCAAATGTTATAATGTGCATTGGTCTAAATATGGAATGAACCACTTTGTTTTCTTCGCGGTCAATGACCCAGTATTTTTGGCGTATTTCACTTCAATAACCCATTGGGTGTATCAATTACAGAATTTAACTCTTACATTTTACCCATTCACTGACAGATCGTTAAACACACTAGAGTGGCATAGAGTTTACTGTAATCAAAACTCATATAAAGTTAAATACATCTGTATTCTTATAAAACTCAACCCGTCTATCATATTGTTTGTTCTAAAAGATATTGTTTATATATAAAAAAGGAGGTATTTTAGACCCATAATTTGGCACCCTCGTTTCCCGACGAAAAGCATATCACATGCAGAACACCACACAGTATACTGTGGTGCAAGCTATACGAGTTCTGTAGGTGGCGTCACACGCTATTGTTGCGTGGATCGGCTCCGAAGGGGACGGTTGGGCATGTACATGTACTGATTTTGTAACTTTTTGGTCAAAATTAATCACTTACATATACAAATATAAATTTATATAGTCATCAATGACTAAGCAATAGTTTTAAAGTACTTTCACCCCTTTCCTAAATTTGATCACAGTAAACCTTTAATGACCCGACTTTCCTTTTTCTTGGTTCACAGTGCGTGCAGAGGAAACGTGAATACACTGATCGAGCTGCTCATCAGCAACCAAGGAGGGGAGGATGCAGGGGAAATGCAATACCGATACTCCTATTGCTATAGTCGGTATAGGTATGTACAGGTATATGTAGTAGACTTTCATTGCTATTGTTGCATGGTATAGGTATATGTACATGTACATGTAGTATGATTCCATTGCAGCTCTAGTCGATATAGGTATGTACATGTGTTGCGTGATCTGGCTTTAAGAGGGTTTAAGAGCTTATAATAGAGTAGTTTTGATGGAGGCAAGTTCTGAACTTCTGCATGTACTTTTATTTATGGTAACATACAACAACACAACAACTTGTAACTACAGAGGGCGCTGTTCACTTTTGATGAGCCAGCACTCACCATCCTTCCTTTTTTAAAGATTTGACTCGTCGTGACAAACTTTTGCAAAGTTACAATAAACAAAAAAATTCTTTGTTCCCCTGGGAACAGAAATCAACATAGTCATGAGCATGAGATAATTGACTTTTGCGTTAAGAAAAAAAAAAAACAAGATGAAAATACAGCTCTTAGCTGTTTTTGTGTTGTCTCCTGGGAAAAATAAGTTTGGTTAAAACTTCAACCTGTTTTTCTCTCCCTTTTCCCATTAGTTTTTCATTTTAGCCAAAAAACACACAAAAAAAACATAAGTTTAGCCGAAAAACATCTTACAAGACTTTCATCCTTATATCCTTATAACACTTACAGTTCTGTTTCCTCAAGTTTAAGTAATAAAAACTTTTCAAGATGTGTGAATAAAACAAATTCAGCACAATAACAATTATACACTGTAGTAAAAATAATAGCAATAAAACAGTATACTTGGTAAGTCTCTATGTCAGTGAAATAGTGCTTGAGAGTTCAGTGATGCACATAGTCTTTTAGATAGCCTGGAACTTTACGAATTCTATCACTTTTGCGCACAGTGGTTGGATCATTTTGGGAAACTGGTTTTGGGTCACTCTTTTGTTGTGGCCCAACATTGGTCTGAATCTCACTGGGACTCTGTGGAGATTGCGTCATGGTTTTAGTGCTAGTGTTTGGTACCCAGAGTGGTAGTGTACGCTTTTGCATTGGCACTTTTGTAGGGCGCATTTGACCCTGTTTCTGCGGCATGTGCCATTGTTTTCACCTTCTACAACATAAGTACGGTCACCAATGATTTCAACAATTTTCCATAGGATCCGGGTTCCTGTTCCTTACGTTCAAAGTACACTGTCTGACCGGGATTGAGTTTGGGTAAGTCATGTGCACGACGGTCATGGTGTTTCTTCGCGACATTCTTGCGCTTTTCCTTCCTCTGCACTATGTCAGGATCGCGGGTGTCCTTCTTGTAACATGGGATCATGGAGCGAGGTCTGTAACCAACCATCATCTCAGCTGGACTCCGTCCGGTGTCTTCACGCGGTGTGTTGCGCTGTTCCAACAACGCAATGTTTGGATCTGTCCCATCTTTGCTGGATTTCAGGATGATGTGTTTTGCGAGCTTGACGGCAGCTTCGGCTTTTCCGTTTTGCGCTGTGGTGTCCTGGGGATGATTGAATATGAGTGACTCCCCAGTCCTTCAAGAATTTCTGGAACTCATGCGAGGTGAATTGCGACCCAGCATCAGTGGTTATCACTCGAGGGATGCCGAATCGAGCGAACTGCTTCTTGAAGATTATCCTGGAACTGGTGGTTGTGGGTAGGTGATCGACTTCAATGAAGTTTGAGTAATAGTCTACAGTCACCAAGTATTGTCTGCCCTTTGTCTCCAAGATGATGTCGCTTGCGATCTTGTCCCATGGGCCGTTTCCATCGTCTTGTTGTTTGAGTGTTTCTCTAGGATTTCGTGGTCTCAGTTCTTGGCAAGGTTCACAAGTATCGACGAGTTGCTTGATGTCCTTGGCTATACCTGGCCAAAAGGCAAGAGAACGCGCACGACGCATCATGTGAATTCATGTGAGCTGAGTGTAGTCTCCTCAAAATATCATAGTAGGGATGTGCCTCGTTTGGCAACTTGCATTTGGCATCAGGCCAACCGTGGAGTACGAGGGACTTCAGAGTTTGAAATGACAAATTACGCGAAGAGATGTTTGAGAAGAAATTGACTGCCATGATTCGAAGTCGTAGGTCAGGCGAGTCGATGTAGGCACGGCTCAGGGTATCAGCGATCACCAGTTCTGATCCTTCGATGAAATGAAAATCCACATCATAGCGATGGACTCTCATCAGTAGGGCTTGCAGTTGCTTGGGCGCTTGACTGAGTGGCTTCTTGGGGATAGATGCGAGGGGTTTGTGATCATTCTGTACAGACACCTTAGTACCATAGGTGTACTGATCAAAACGTTCAAGTCCAAACACGACTGCGAGTAGATCCTTCTCGATTTGTGCCCAATCGGCAGGAATGAGTGTGCGAGATGCATATTCAACAGGTTTACCGTCCTGTAGCAGAACAGCTCCGATGCCGTCTTATACTGTCAACTTGGAGTTCAACGTCCTTGTTGGAGTGAAAGTATGCAAGCACAGGTGTGTCAGACAGTTTCTGTTTCACCGTGTCTAGTGCAATGTCACAGGCACTGGACCAATTGAATTCAGTGTCCTCCCGAGTTAGGGCTCTGATTGGCTCGAGATCAGTGGAGAGGTTTGGCAGGAACTATGTCATGTCGGTACCATTCCACACAGACGTTTCACACCTTGAATGTCTGTTGGAGTAGGCATATTCAACACTGCGTCGACTGTAGTCTTGTCGACTTCCACACCTTCGTTGGTGAAGAGATGACCATGAAGCCGGATTTGTGACTTACCGATCTCCTTCTTTTCCTCGTTCAAGATGATATGTCGCTCTTGACATCTTGCATACAACTTGGTCAGTTTTTCTTTGTTGTCTTTCAAAGCGTCAGCTTGTGTCTGGCCACATCCAGGACTGTGATATCGTCATCGATGGTGAAGATTCCATCGAGACCACTCAGTGCCTCAACAAGTTTGCGCTGGAAGATTTCACTACTGACCTTGAGACCGAAAGGCAATCTGGCCCAACAGAATCGGCCAAAATGAGTTATCATAGTAGTGAGTTTGCTGGATTCCTCATCCAATCGAACTTGCCAGAAAGCTTCCTTCACATATAGCTTGCTAAATACCCTAGCATCATGCAGCTTAGGTAACTCGTCATCGACCGTAGGTAACTTAAAGTGTTCTCTCATGAGAGCTTCGTTGAGCGGTTGCGGGTCGATGCAGATCCGTAGTTTGCCGTTGGCCTTTTTGACAACGGCCATCTGGCTCACCCACTGGATAGGCCCGGTGACAGGAATGAGTATTCCGCGTTCAACAAGAGTGTTCAGTTCTGCTTGAACTTCCGCCTTGAGTGCCATGGGCAAGTTTCGACAAGGTAGTGCACGTGGTTTGATCTCTGGGTCAACATGGAAGTGAGCAACTCCAAGATCACCCAAAGGTTTCCGGCCAGTCATATTAGCGATGAACCTATCTTTGTTCACAGTGATCAGTTGCATTTGAGTGAGAGTTTCTAGACCAAGCAGGCAGTGTAGATCGTTTGGCACAACAACGAAGACAGCGGTGTACTGTTCACCAGTGCGAACATTCGTTACGGGGATTGTAGCTTCCCCGAAAGGCTTGACCTTGGTGCCGTTCCACATAATCAATCTCACCTTATAGTGGGCTGAACTTGATCCTTGTGAATGAAACTCTGACAGATGGTATTGACATCTGCACCAGTGTCCACTTGAAAGCGAATGTGACAACCATTCACTGCCAACTTAGCAGTGAGAACTTCCTTGCGTTTGCCAGTCACGTTTGCAAGGTATGCATCACATTCATCATCAGAGTCAGAGTTAGAATCTGCATTCTCATGCACGGCATGCACCTTGGTTTTCTTGCACTTCGCCTTGAAGTGATTGCTCCCTTTGCAGTTGGAACATGTTTTGCCCCAAGCAGGGCAGTCAGCTTTTCTCACCATATGGGTTAGACCACCGTAATTGCACTCACGTTTGCCAGACGGTGCAGTAGATGATTAAGAGTGTGCAGGAGATTACTTGTGCTTGTTCGTGGTTTTATAAGGAGTAGCCGATCCTTGTTTGGATCCACCGTGTCCACGAACTTGCTTGACAGAAGATTCTGGCCTCAGAATCCTTCCTTGTGTGGTAGCATTCTCTGCTGATTTGCAAATGTTCACTCAAAGATCCAAGGTTAACTTGGTTTCCCGCAGTAGCAGTTTCTGTGTTTCCTGGTCACTAATTCCTAGTACGATGCGGTCTCTGAGAATTGAGTCTTGTGAGTCCTTGTGATAGTTGCAAGTTTTCATCATGCACCGTTCATAAGTTTCATTAACTTCGCCAACTGCAAATGAGTCAAACTTGGCCAGTATTTGAGATGTAGTCCGAGAGTTCTCCCCAGTAGTGAACTGACATCCATTGTAGATCCTCAATCCTTCATCGCCAAGTGTATGGAGAAGCAGAGCAACGTACTTGATATGCCCGATCATGGGTGTCCAGTTTGGTTATGACAGCATAGTTCACCCATTTCTGATTGAATAGCCTCCAATTCTCCGACAGATGTCTCACATTCCCAAAGTCTGATGGGGATGTGGTCGCTTTATTCCGCTGATCGGCGATGCTACAGCCATTGTGACACGAGCGAGAGATACAGTTTATACAGCGTCAGTTCATGTACAATACAGACAGTGTACGTAGAGTCAGTATAGCGAAATACGACGAAAACATACAAAATGGCGGCTCCGCCGGGTTTCCAGACCGGACGAGAATATCGCCAATTTTCTGGACTTTTCGTAAGAGTTTATCAGCTAACCCCGTTTTCGAAGTATGGAGTTCTGTCTTCGCTGCCACCATGTTTCGTGATCGGGCTTGAAGAGGGTTTAAGAGCTTATAATAGAGTCGTTTTGATGGAGGCAAGATCTGAATTTCTGCATGTACTTTTATTCATGTAAACAAACAACAACACAACAACTTGTAACTACAGAGGGCACTCTTCACTATTGATGAGCCAGCACTCAACAACATGTATACAGTTGCACCCAAGTAAATAAACTCCCATAGACAACAGTGATAAATCATCAAACTTCAAAAATCATTTAAAAATATACAGAACTCTCACAGCTGTTCAAGTTACACAGAAAAATGATGACCAACATGTCACTTTTTTTTAATTTTCTTTTTTATAATTTATTTGAAAATGGTAAGAAGCCATTTTCAAAAAAGCATCCCTCTGCAAAGCGGCTGAAATAGACCCACTTTCTCACCCAATTGCATCAAAAATTGTCACAAATGGAAGCCCAGAGTCCAGGAGGTCCAGTGCCATATTTCCTCAATTCTTCATTTTCATAGCTCTCACAACTCTCTTATTTAAAATATGTTGAGTGCTTAACTTTTTTAATGAGCTCGGCGGACGGATTTTGGCCCTATTTACTTGGGTGCACCCTATAAGAGCAGATAGTGTCCATATTTTGACACCATACCACACTGAGGGGAAGCAGAATATTCCTAAGGTCACTTATTTGAAGAGAAAATTGAAAAATATTGCTCCTCTGCGAAATGGCAGGGGTTCGCATCTGGGGTGGCGGCCATGTTTTTTGTACAGTTGTAATATGATTCCATTGCAGCTGTAGTCGGTATAAATGTAGGTGTGGGGTACATGTGCATGTACATGTAGTACTAGACTTTCATTGCTGTGCATTATAAGACATTTTATTCTGACGTGAAACTGTTTCCCAGTGCGTTTAAAGGGAATATCATACCTTGGTTTTTGTCAAAGAAATACAGATTCATGGGCGAAAATATCATTCATGGGCGAAAATATCAAGGAAGATACAGTACAGTCGTCTGTGAAAATTTCAGTCCCATACGGTGCCCACTTTTTGAGAAAACAGTGAAAAAGAAACTCGCACAGTATTTTTTAAGTCTTTTCTCTTTTATTTTGATCACTTTGGTCACTGGTTTTACTCTTTTTTTGATAAATACAGCATTTCAGGCGGAATCATTTTATCGGTATGTTTCTACCATCACAATCTTTATACCCTGTAAGTTATAGGTAAATCTGTGAAGATTTCCGTTTCGGTATGCTACCAAAGTATTATACTACCGTCTATTACACACCCTACCTGGATTGTACCTTAACCACGAGCAATATGCGTAATACCATTTAAGCTGTCAAGGGCACGTGGATCGTGCAGACAGTTATTATACAGTAATTATCATCCGGTGCAACAAACAAAACATCCTGTTATTGATATCCGAGGACGAATTATACTCACGCAAACCAGGCAAAGCCACAATATCGATACACACGTCGCATTTTACATGTTCACCCAAATCTAAAACACAATTTGTGCCAGGGAATCTGAGGAAACTGGAAAAATCCTTTAAATTTTTCAGAGGCCTACTCTCGCAGTCCCATTGTAGAATGTATAAATACACACCACGTTTTGTTTTAAAATGTAATGTTAATAAAACGTCTGCTAGTATAAAGGAGGCCATAAAATGAACGATTTTTATGCACGTCAAGTATGGTGAGGTGCGTCTTAATTTGCATGCACCTAGGACGTAGGTGGTGTTTTGCAAGGACTTTTTCTTACGCCACATCATGTATGATCTGTGTTGCGTTATGATGCCAAAGTTGCACAAATAAGCCATCAAATAGGGCGTGCTTATTTTCAATAAACGGACAGGTTTTAACAGCTGAAATAATAATTAAAATTTAAACTAATATTTTTTTCTTTAAAAACAATTAAGTTGAGTCAAGCTGATCATTATCATTAGCTTCACTAAACTTGTATTTATAGAAAAACAACTTGATTTGTTATTTTTTTTGTCGTAGGTTTCAAGAAAATAAATAATAGTCGTCCTGAAAAAAAAAATCTGTGTTTTTAAAGGGTGGATTTTTTACCACCTCAAAATGTTTTGATTTGAATGTTTTTGTTTATGTTATGCGCAATTGTGTGTTTGGGGTATAGTTATAATGTATGTAAGTAAACCTTGGATTCGGAATCAAGCCCTTCAGGCATTGAACGGTCTATATAGCCCCCCCCCCCATTCAGGTATAGACCCTAGAGCTACCTTCTTGGCACTCTGCATGAGCGCCCGTTTCGTAATAATGACGTCATTCATATGGAATATGGATGAAATTTGAATATTGTGAAAGTCATAATGTATGAATTCTTTTATTTCTCGACAGGGTGCCGATTGCCAGCCGGCGTCCAAAGTCCAGACGATTTCTGGGAGATCATAAGAGATGGCAAGGACGTCATATCAGAGATACCTGCAGACAGGTGGTCTGTAGATACTTTCTATAATTCTGACCAATCCAAGCAGGGTAAGATGATATCACGTAAAGGAGCCTTCATAGACGGCATTGACAAGTTTGATAATTCTTTCTTCAAAATCTCCCCCAAAGAAGCCAGTGCTATGGACCCTCAGCACCGTATCATATTAGAGGTGGTACATGAGGCATTTGAAGATGCTGGTATTTTATCAGATACACTCGGAGAATCAGCAGGTGTTTATTTGGCAATGGGTCTTCACGATTACTGCATTCAGACTTTGTCGGATACATCATTGATAAATCCTTACACATTAACGGGTACGGCACATAGCACAGCAGCCAATCGTATATCCTATGCGTTTGACCTTCGAGGACCAAGTTATACAGTAGATACAGCATGTGCATCTTCTATCACAGCCTTACACCTTGCTTGCACTGGTATCTTGAACCAAGAATGTGATACAGCAGTAGTCGCTGCTTGCAATGCCATGATCCTTCCTGAAACATCCATAGCTTTCTCAGCTCTGGGTGCTCTATCCAAAGATGATAAATGTTGCCCATTTTCCAGCACAGCCAAGGGATATGTCCGTAGCGAGGGCTTTGGTGCTATCATTCTTAAGTCAATGGACAGGGCAATACAAGATGGAGACCACATCTATGCACTCGTGAGAGGCTCAGCGATAGCAGCAAATGGGTTTTCCACCAGCTTGACGAAGCCTTCGGGCTCAGCTCAAGAGTACGTGATGAAGATGGCCTACAAACGTGCAGATATTGCATTATCTGATGTATACTACCTGGAGGCACATGGCACAGGAACACCGGTAGGAGATCCCATTGAAGCTGAAGCAATTGGCAATACCTTCGGGCCAAACAGAGAAACACCACTCAAGATTGGTTCTGCTAAAGGCAACTTTGGTCATAATGAATGTGCCTCTGGGATTACGAGCATTTTCAAAATAGCTTTGATGATAAATCGCAAGATGTTGTGTCCAACAATTAATTTCGTTGAAATCAATCCCAAAATAAATGCTGGAGATCTGAAGCTTCAAGTTCAAACAAAACTTGAAAAGCTACCGACATATGTGAAGGAAGATAAGATCAAGATTGGTCTAAATAGTTTTGGTTTTGGTGGGGCAGTGGGCCATGTGATCTTTGAAGCAGCCCCGGCAGTTACTTCACAGAGTGAAACTCCCGGCAGATATTGTGGGTGGATATTCGGGGGTGATAGTGCAGGGAATGCTATCATAATACCACTTTCAGCAAAATCCAAGGAATCCTTGAAAGATGTTGCTAGGCAATGGCGAGATTTTAAGAATGAGTGCGATGCTCTGCAAGTTGTTTCTTGGTTATCAACTCGACGCAAGCATTATGAACATCGTCTGGCGATCGTCAGCAACTCCAGCGAGGATTTTAAGAAACAGGTGGATGAATTTGTGGAATCAGGAGGCGGAGAAGGTTCATCAGTTAGTGGAATCAACAAGAAATCTAAACTTTGTTTTGTATTCCCTGGACAGGGGCAACAGTGGGAAAACATGGGACGGGAATTGTTTCATCACGAGAAGGTCTTCAGTCAAGCTGTTCAGCAATGTGATGAAATATTCAAACAATTGAGCGGTTGGTCATTGCTCAATGATAAACATCTCTTCGTTCCCACTCATTCTGAGACAGACAATCCAGGAATTGACATGGATGACCCTGAAATTCTACAACCTGCCATCCTCTTCCTCCAGGTCGGTTTGTTGCATCTCTTCGGATCCTGGGGTGTTGTCCCAGATGTAGTAGTTGGACATAGTCTTGGTGAGATAGCTGCCGCCTATGCGTGTGGTGGAATCACACTCCCCGAGGCTGTGCGTGTTGTTTACCACCGAGGTTGTGAGGAAGGTAAGATGAAAGGTTGTGGGAGAATGGCCGCTCTTCGCATGTCTTTACCAGACGCTGAGGATCTCTGCAAGAAACACGATAACCTATACGTGGCTGCTGTTAATGCCCCTTTTGCAATCACTGTTTCAGGAAACGCTGAAGCTATATCAGAAATAACCAAGACGAATCCCACCAAAGCCAAGGCACTGAGAGTCAAGTGTGCCTTCCATTCTCCCTTTATGGATCCCATGGAAACACCTTTTCGTGAAGCAGTGAAGGGAGTGGTCAAGACCACAGGCCCTACGTCTATCCCATTCTACTCGACGGTGACTGGGAAGTTGTACGATGGTCATTTTGGGGCTGAGTATTTGTGGGAAAATGTACGAAGAAAAGTCAACTTCCAAATGGCTGTTGAGGAAGTCTTGAGTACCACCGATGTGGACGTTTTCTTTGAGATTGGTGCCTCTGTGACTCTGCTGTCCTCTGTTAATCAGATTTGCAGGCACGTCAATACAGACTCACATTATAAACTTATCCCTACCGGGCAACGTGAGCAGAACGATTACGTTACACTATTGAGAGCTTTAAGCAAGTTGTACGTAGCTGGATGCACAATTCATTGGAAGCACGTACACTCAACATATTCCCCTTGGATTCGGTTGCCTACATATCCATGGCAGCATCAGACATTTTGGCTTGAAGGAGACGAGAGACGAAAGAGGAGACTCGGCCTTGAGGACCGAACCCTCAAAGGTCAAGCCGGCAACATCTCACTGGAGATGTTTCCTTTCCTTGCTGATCATATTATTCAGAAGCATCTGGTATTTCCAGGAGTTGGATTTCTTGAAATTATGATACAGTCTGCCTTTGAAGAAACCGAACGGCCTGCTTTGTCTGGGGTGTTTTTCCATAAGCTCCTTCCATGGCCAGTCTCAAGTGACGGTACCACCAAGCCCCTGGGTATAGATTGTAGCAAGGAGGGATACCATGTAGAAGTCACCGAAACTGGTGTCAGATATAGCTCCGCAACGATTGAAACAAGTCAACCGCTAGAGGAATCTCTCAACATTGAGGACATTCTGTCGAGATGCAACAAGCGTGTAACTGGTGAAAGCATCTATGAGAGGTTAGCTGGTCTTGGTCTTGAGTACGGGCCATCCTTTCAGGTTATCAATACTGCCTCTTGTGGAGATGGTGAGATTGTTGGGTTTCTTCATGCAACAGCAGAACCCAGGCAGCGCACACAGCTAGCACACTTGGATGGCTGTTTTCAGTTGTTGCTTTTTGTAACTGACTCCTGTTCTACTCTGTATCTTCCTGTATCAATGAAGACGGTCCGAATGAGTGTTACTTCTTTGCCACGTTCAGAGGTTCTCATTGCCTACGTCCGACTGACTGAACTCAGCACAGGAGAATTCACGGGGGACTTAATGCTGGCATCCAACGATGGAAAGATTCTACTGAAAGCTGAGGACTGCGTGTGTCGAAATATTACCGGCACTTCAACTGGAGTCAAGCTAGACTCGTGTCTGTATACTTCTGCAATGCAACCCGCCCAGTCTTGTTTTCCTCGAACTTCCCTTGCTGTGGAGATGTTAACAGAAGACTATTTCCATACGAATTTTCCAGATGAGATGGAATTAATTGCTAGAGTGGAGCTTTGGATGCCGGCCCTAGATAAGGTCTGTGCCTTTCAGATACAGCAAACGCTGGCTTGCATTGTAGATGGTCAGGTGGATCCTTCAAACATGGGGTACTTCAAGATGTTAAAAGAAGTCATTGTAGAATCGGACAAGACTGGTGTCTCTCAAAAATATGTCGAGTCTGTATTGGACTCAGTACATACTAAGCTGCCAGAATTGCATCAGGAAGTGGATACCATTGGACGTCTGCAAGAGACTTTGTCTGAGAGACTAAAGCAGCAAACTAAGACCACTGCTCAACCAGGAGAAGGCACCATGTTCCTGAATTCACTGACGACAAGAATCTACCACAAAGCTGGAGCAGATCTCATACACAGGGCAGTTGAGTACGCTCTTAACAAGAAGCAGGTTGTTCGTATTTTGGAAGTTGAAAGCCATCTTGGTGGTTTGGCAAACCACCTACTACCCCCATTGAGAAGGCTTTGCGAGGAATCACAAATAGAATACATTTACGGCTTATGTGGTTCACATCCGCAACAGCAGCTCTATGACGAGTTCCCTTTTGTCAAGCAGCAGCAACTTGATTTTGACAGTGATGCGCAGAATCAGAAGCAGCAGCTGGGATCATTTGATGTTATTATCTGTATGAGCAGCACATACTTGTCAGAAGACATGAACACAAGCTTGGGTAGCATTCATAACCTCCTGCAGGATCGTGGGTGGTTTTTCCTTTGTGAGGTGACAAACAATAGCTGTATTGCTGGTGTCCTCCTTGACAGTGATGGGCAGAGAAGTCGCAGAGAATGCTATCGAATGTCACAACAAGGGTGGAAGGAAGCCTTAGTGGCAAGAGGATTTAGATATGCTGTTGCTGTTTCTACGCCAAACGAGTTTCTCTGCAGTATTTTTGTCTGTCGTAAGCATTCAGCAGAGGAGAGGGTAGCCTTACTAGGTCATCCAAGACCCCTTACACGTTTGCTGATTTTCAGTGATCATAAAACAACTGATGCATCACCTCTATCGTCAGTTCTCCTTGATAAACTGAGTATCGATGGTGAATATGTAATACATAAAGGAAGCGACCAAGAAAGTTTGTTGTCTCAAAACATCATGTCAAAGGGAGATGATCTCGTTTGTCTGTATAGCAGCTATGAGGGCAGTTTATACCAACTGGTAAAACTGTTTCAGAATATTGAGTCAAATGTTCTGAGCTTTAGGAGAGTGTTTGTAGTAAGTAGTGGTGACGCTCAAGCTATTGGTCTGATTCGATCTGTTACAAATGGAATACAGACGCCTGTTTACTCTATCCACTTAGATGATAACGAACACGACAGCATTGAATCATTGATCACACTCTTCACTTGTAGTGATATTTTGGATAGAGAAATAACCATCACCAAAGGCGAAGTCAATGTGCGTAGAGTAATCAGAGCCACAATTCCATGTAGCCCAGAGGAGGTAACTGGAAGTCAGTGGCAGCTTGTGTCAAATAAGGATATGGCATCCAAAAACATGTCCATGGAAGATCTTGGATTTGCTCCTTTAGGGGAGTTAGAACCATCAGCTAGTCAGGTTGTTGTGAAAGTTGAGTCCTGTGCTCTCAATTTCAAAGACGTCATGCTTTCTCTAGGACTTCTTGAAGGGCTAGATGACGAAGAGAGCTCGCCTCGGTTTGGCATCGAGTGTTGTGGGACCGTCACAAAAAAAGGAGAGGGAGTTACAACCTTTAGCATTGGGGATGAAGTTATGGGATTCGGTGACCATTGTTTTGCACCACATAGTATTTGTGAGGAAGGTTCATTGATACACAAGCCACGCGATATGGAATGGGGTGAAGCAGCCGGCTTGTGTGTTGTATTTTGCACGGCTTATTACAGCTTAGTGAAGAGAGCCAATCTTCAGAAGAATGAAACAGTTCTGATCCATTCAGCATGTGGTGGCGTTGGCTTAGCGGCTATTCAGGTAGCTCGGATGATTGGTGCTCGTATCATCTGCAGTGCGGGGACTGAGGATAAACGGTCGCATCTCAGACATGAACTCGGCATTGAGATGGTGACAGATTCTCGTTCCGGTAGGTTTTATGATGATGTTATGGCCTGGACAAATGGATCCGGTGTTGATGTTGTGTTAAACTCGCTTCATGGGGAGAAGTTGTCGATGGGCGTTGAGACTCTTGCCCCTGGAGGCCGATTCTGTGAGATTGGGAAGAGAGACATTCTTGAAAATTCCAACCTTCATTTATTGAGCCTGCTGTTGGAGAATAAGTCCTTCATGTCCTGTCAAATCGATAGGTTGCTGAAGAATCAGATGGCAACAGCACACGAGCTTTTAAATGAAGTCGCTCCATTATTTGGGAAGAATCGTCCTCTAGCACCTATACGAACGACGGTTTACCCCTTTGAAGATTTCCAAGACGCGTTTGCCATCATGGCTAAAGGGGATCACATTGGCAAGATAGTATTTAGCATCCCCTCTGAATACAAGCCAAAGTTCTCTCCATCCACCCGCATTTTTGATGCCAATGCAACTTATATCATCACGGGTGGCTATGGTGGCTTAGGTTTGGCCTTTGCTCGTTGGATGTGTGATAATGGGGCGCGTTATCTGGCATTGGTGTCCCGTGGTGGGTGTGCCACTAATGCAGCTCGTCGAACAGTACGCTACTTGGAGAAACAAGGCACGACTGTCTTTGGGTTTACTCTGAATATTTCCAACGTCAACGATGTTCAGACTCTGCTATCTGATCTGGAAGGTCGTCCTGTGGTCAAAGGCATATTCCATCTCGCTGGATGTATTGTGGACGAGTCTCTGTCTTCTCTAGATAATGAGATCATGGCCAAGATTTTAGAAGCCAAGGTAGAGGGAGCCAAACATCTGCACAATCTCAGCCAGCACCTTCCTTTAGATGATTTCTTTCTGATGTCATCGAACGCAGCAGCTTTTGGACATTCTTCGCAGCCTTGCTACGTGGCAGCCAATGCCTTTCTTGATTCACTTGCTGAGGAAAGGCGAGCAAAGGGTCTCCCTGCAACGAGTTTTCAGCTTGGTCCTGTGCGAGGAACTGGCTATCTTGAGGCAAACGTAAAAACGCTTAGATCTCTTCTGATGAAAGGATGTCTTTCACTCCACATTACCGAGGTTCTGGAGGTGGTTGGCCAGATTATAAGGAGCAGAAACACACCTCCAGTCATCTGCCTCTCAAATCAGGTACGGTTTTGTTGTCGTCTGTTTGTTTGTTAGTTAGTTGTCTTACTTTTGTCCGTATGCATGCCTGTCCATTTGTTTCGTTTAGTTTCGTTTCGGATATTTTATAAGCAATCTAATGCTGCAGTGTTTGTCAAATCCACTGAACCATTTACCACCTGTCCACTTACAATTCTTCTCGTGTTCTCTAGGACTGGAACAAGACCGTCCAGTTTTGCCATAAAGGAATGTTGACGTTTCGACATCTGACCAAAGCAATCTTGCCAAGGTTGGCCAGGAGATCCACGGATACCCATCAGGAGGAACTAGAGTTGCAAGTCCGACACAAGATGGCGCACTTGCTGAGCATCGGCATGGCTAGCATTGACTTGCATCAGCCCATGGTCAACTACGGAGTAGACTCTCTGATGGCGGTAGAGATGGTAGCATGGGCAACCAAGGAATTCCATATCTCAATCACACAGGTGGAAATCTTAGGAGGAATGACATCAGGTGATTTCATTCAGAGAGTCTGTTCCAGCTAAACTGAATAGAGGAACTCTGTCACATCTTGACAACACACAAATATAAACAGACTATGAAAGAACATTTAAACTGTTGATTTCATTCCGTTCAGAATTTTTTTGCTTGAAGTGCGCACTCTATATGGGTTGCCCTCTCACACTGCTGTCCACTTTTTGTGTATTTCCGCCTAATTTATGGTAGATTGTGCTTTGTCTTCTTCCTCATCTGTATATATTTGTGTGAAGATTCTACTGGACCATTTCCAAGTCAGTTTATTGCTTCATCGTTCAGTTATTTACGACTGAAAAATCTACCATTGCTACTCTACAGTTCACACATGGACTCCATGGTTTGCAGTTCACTATACATGTTATCAGCTCTCTAACCCAGTTCACCCCTGGAGGCACTTGAATGGGACTTGGACAATGATTTGGTCTCTAACAATGAACCAGGTCAAGCTCTTCTTCATTGTCTTCTTTGTACTGCAGTACAATGGTCTTCATCTTCCAGGATGCCAGGGTGCAGAGATACATGTACTCTCTTTCAAGCCTACATGCAAGGCCTTGTATGTTAGAAGGTGCTATGGATCTCATGTCAGCTACTATGCAAACTCCGACTCTACTTTTCAAGTGCCAATACTGAAATGTGGAGATGTCAGCCAAAATCCTGGTCCACTAAGCCAGCCACATCGCACATCTGAGACATCAAATCAAAATAGAACTGTACAATATGACTCCACCACACTACACAAATTCAATGAAGTTCACGGCAGGAACAAACTTCGACTGTCAAACGAGATACACAACAAGATAAAATTACTGGGACTCCTACGTAAGAGAAGAACACATCGTGGCAGCAAAGGCGCCCCCAAAAAAAGAATCCAAAAGTCCTTACCCTTCCAGTCAATTCACCAGTCAGATCCACTTCCTACCTCATCTCCTATCTCATCAGGCCCTGATGAGCCAGACAATCATTTGAAGCTAAGCATGCTCAATGCCAGGTCCATCCGCAACAAAACAACAGCGTTCCAGGACTTTGTCCTCGACAACCACCTAGGTATCGCATGCATTTGCGAAACTTGGTTGACAGAAATGATGATGCTGCAGTTGCTGATCTTATACCAGGTGGCTTTAAATTCCCTCACCGACCTAGAGTTTCAAGACGTGATGGTGGCGTAGGTCTGTTGTTCCGCAACGAACTAGTGTCTGACATCAATATCTCCTATCAGTAACAGAGCTTTGAGATGATGTCAGGCACTATCAAATCCAGCAGTTCCAGTGTCAACATCATCCTCATCTACAGACCTCCGGGAAACTCGTCTTCAATTTCATCATTTCTGGAGGAGTTCTCTCTCATCATCGATAAGTACATATTCACGCCGTCACCCCTTTTCATTACAGGTGACTTCAACATCCATTTCGACAAACTATCATCTCCAAACACGCAGAAGTTCATGGACTTACTGAATTGCCATGGACTCACTCAGGTCGTCACATCACCCACTCATGTCAAAGGTCACATTCTCGACGCCATCATCGTTCGTTATCTTGAAAGTAACATATACTCAAATGTTAAGGTAGTCGCTGGGATATCTGATCATTTTGCCATCACCTGCAACATCAATCTCCCACACATCAAGCCCAGTCATAAAGACATCATTACTCGCAACATCAAGGCTATCAACAGGACCGAGTTTGCTACTGATGTTTCGACCAGCCTTCTCACCCAATCTACATCTAATAGTGTCGACGATGCTGTTGACGTTTACAACTCTGAACTCAGTAGCCTCCTCGACTCCCATGCACCTCAAAAGACAAAGCAAATAAACACGAATCATCAAAGCCATTGGTTCAATTCTGAGATCACTTCTGCGAAGCGAAAACGAAGGCAGCTCGAACGTAAATGGCGATTGCAAATTGCTGGTTGCTTTACTGTTGCCAGAAGAACCTCGTTAACTCCCTTATTGAAAAAGCTAAACAGTGTTACTACACCGGGACTATTGCTGAGTGCGGGAATGACTCAAAACGCCTATTCTCAGTGGTCAACCGCTTACTCAATCGCAAACAGCAATCTCCCCTTCCAACACATGATCATGATACTTCACTAGCCAACTTATACAGCCAGTTCTTCTTGAACAAGGCTGAATCGATCCCCCATGCCGCTGAAACTACTGCATCCTTCAACTCCTTCAGACCATCTTCAGCTGATGAAATAAAACGCCCAATCCGCAATACTCCAACCAAGTCCTGTAAGCTGGATCCACTGCCAACCAAGCTCCTGAAAGAGTGCTCTTCAACATTTGCACCTATAAAGCAAGGATCGTTAATATGAGTCTCGAGCAAGCACATGTTCCTTCATCACTGAAGATCGCACATATACATCCTCTCCTGAAAAAACCCTCACTCGACCAAGAAATTCTACAGAATTACAGACCCGTCTCCAATCTGCCATATCTATTCAAGGTCCTGGAGCGAATTGTATTCTCTAGATTATCAGAATACCTGCTAGATAACAGTCTCATTGACGATCGTCAGTCTGGATACCGTCCTCAACATAGTGTTGAGACTCTCTTAGTCAACGTCTCTAATCACATCTTAAATGAAATAGACTCTGGAAGAATAACCGCTCTGCTACTTCTGGACCTATCAGCCGCATTCGATACGGTTAATCATAAGATCCTCCTGAATACACTTTCTTCCTTAGGTGTCAGCAATCAAGCTTATAAGTGGTTCGAGTCCCATTTGTCCCATCATTATCAAATTGTATGTATAAACAATAGTAAATCTGATCCTGTACTTACCACACACGGAGTTCCGCAGGGATCCGTTGGCGGTCCTATATTATTTTCTATTTATTTGTCAGGTATAAAGCACATTCTATGAAATCATCATGTTAATTATCATTGTAATGCTGACGATATCCAGCTTTATGTTTCATTCAAACCAGTGATGCAGTCAGTGATGCAGTCAGTACAATTCACTCTTTAGAAGTTTGTGTTGGTGATATTTGTGAGTGGATGAACTCTCGTTCCTTAAAATGAAATAATTCTAAATCAGAATTTTTGTTGATAGGCTCGAGGTCACATTTGGATAAAGTAAATATTACTTTTCTTAAAATTTGTGACTCTGTAATTCCTGTATCAAGCTCATGTCGAAATCTTGGCGTTACATTCGATTCTACTATGTCAATGTCATGTCAAGTTGCTAATGTATGTAAATCTGTGCGTTATCATTTGAGGAATGTGAGTTTTATCCGTAAATACTTGACTCGTCCTGCAACAGAAAATATTGTTCATGCGCTCATTTCATCCCGTCTAGATTTTGGAAACGCTTTGCTTTATCAGTTGCCCCAATCTCAGCTGTCCAAGCTGCAGAAATTACCAAACAATGCAGCTCGCGTTGTCACATTTAACCGTAGATATGATCATATTACTCCTGTATTGAAGTCACTTCATTGGCTACCTGTTCAGTGCCGCATAACTTTTAAAATATTGTTGCTTACTTTTCATTGTTTTCATGGTTCTGCTTCTGAATATAATACATCCTTAATACATCAGTACAATCCTTCAAGATCACTTAGGTCATCAAATACTGGTTTACTTACTGTACCAAAATGTAACAAGTTATGGGGGGATAGGTCCTTCTCCCATGCAGGGCCTGCATTATGGTATTAATTACCATTGGAGGTTCGTCAAATCACTAGTCTTGATCTGTTTAAAAAAAGCCTCAAGACATTCTTGTTCTCCTCATTTTTCGGTTAATGCATTTTTGTTATTGTTTGTATTCGTATATATATGTATACATGTATGTATTTATTGTTTCTTTCTGAACTAATTAAGCTGTGTGTAGATAGAGCGCCTTGAGCATCTCATTTGATGGAATTGGCGCTATATAAATATCCATTATTATTATTATTATTAATTAAAGGGAAAGATTGAACATTTATTTTAAATGTTACTTTGTAAATTGCGAACCAGTGAATATCAATGGAGCTCAAACACGTTAGTTACTGGGTGTTTGGTTATGTGATGTTTCGCGATTTTGAAAAGGAAATGTGAATTTACAGCATTCATTTATCGATGTCATAAAATGCAGCAAGATGTCAATCAAATATTGCCAAAATGTTTGAAAAATAAAAAAAGGGAGAGGAATGCATTTCTTTTCTTTATGATATTAGACTGTATTTACGATACATTATAATGATTATGTAAAAAAAGAAATACTATCTCTTGCAAGACAAAATGAATATACCAACCAAAATACGAATAGAGGAGTAATGAGTAGATAGTTAGAAATATGCATTTGTCTCATTTCTATGTTGAATGTCTTTTAACGCTGGCACATAATTCGTAGGAAAATGTTCCCTAAACATCTCCAATGTATAAAAGGAGATTTTGAAAAACTCTAAAACCATAACAGAAGAAGCACAGATAAGAATCAACATCGATTCATTAAAAACACCATTATTTTGCACTCTCACAACTACAAAATTGTTTATAACTTTTACAACAACAATTGATCTTAGCATTCATTCAACTGGTTTGGAAGAAAAAACATCTTCAATTCCACTTAAATGAAGATTTGCTAATTACTGAAATTGGCAAATTCATCAATCGAAACTATGATTAATTGACTGCGAGAAACTGTTCTCTGTTGAAGATCTAAGTGTGCGAAAGGTTTCGTATAGACATTAAAATCGGCTTAGGCCATTGATGTTTCACATTAATTTTATATATACATAAATACTTCTCACTAATTATTCACATAAACATTTCACATTAATATTTTTAATTAATCACATTTATCCTTACTTTTTGTAAACATTATTATTACATGATGTTATATTATAGTATTGCTTTATCCAAAATGTGTCATAATTTTAAACGAGGTCATGTATTAATTATGTCAATGGAACTTGTGTTTATAGTTATATTATTAGCATTAGCAGGTGACACACTGTGTTTTCAATATTTGGGCTGTATGTCTCCTCAGTATATACACTTATTACATTAGATGTAAAATTACAATGGGAGACTTTGGAGAACCGGTCTTGCATGCGCGCCTTGTTTTGCGCTTGCGCTGTTGTGCGTGCGTTGTTGATTCTCAAAAGTCTCCCATTGATTTGTCACACATAATTATGACGATGGTTTTTTTGTTAGTACCTTTTTGTTCCCTTCAGTCAAATACCCTACAGAATGATTATCATATTTTGTTTCATAAATTGATATTGCTTTGTTTAGTACCGTGTTCCATGTGCATTAACCTACGTTGATAAAATAATAAGAAATATTCCACAATACATTCACTGTATAATTAAAAACAAATTAATGAAAATGCGTTAAACAAACAGGCCCATAGTCTTTTGGATACCAAATTATTTTCTGTGGAGATGTGCACGAATTATGGTTAATCCTGTAAAGGCCTAGGGTTGGTGTCCGAACACGAACATTATAGGGAGATGCACACCAGGTACAACCTACATGGGTGGAGGGATTCCAATAAAAATTTACATGCATTTACTATTCACTGATACCTATACGTGTGTTTATTATACTGCTAATTGTTGTAAAATTTGAAGACCTAATATTATAAGGTGCATTGGTCTAACTAAGTAACATTGAACCAGCCACAAACCACTTTATTTTCTTCGCAGTTCATCCAGAGTAATATTATGTTAATGAACCGACTTTTGGTTCACAGTGCAAGCTAAGGAAACGTGAATACAGTCTATCTGAGCTGCAGATGGCAACAGGGTGTAACTCATTTTACATCTTTTAAAGGGTTGTATGCAAAGTGAGGTCGCTTTTTCCATTGAGCGAAATCTCAAGTTCATACGATGCATCGTTTTAAAGCTAGCATGTGATATCTCATTAAGGTCATTCACCGCTATTTCAGATACATCTCTTTGCTAAAACAGAAATGTATAATATGAATTGCGTAACTCAAGATACATCCTTTTGCCCTCTACATCATTTGTATTGAGTTTGTGTAACATACCGGTAGATATACACCCTTTTGCAGAGACGGTGCATTCTATTATGAGCAATGCTAACTTGACATACACCCCTTTGCCAAAGAAGTTTTGAGATGGTCAACATTGATTGTGCTGTCAAAAGGGAGTATCAAGTTTAAAATGCCTCTAATGAGAGAAATTATCATAGAAAATGGGTGAAACTTAAAATATTCCTTGAGTATATCATTAATCTTTATTTCAGCAACCTTTTCCCTGAATTAAATTGGCCAGTAAAAAGTGGTACTAGACGGAATATTCAAAGCAGTTTTTCTCAAAACATGATTTTTCGAGATACACCCTTTTGCCATTATAGGGCCTGCTCTGCAACAACCATGGAGGAGAATAAAGATGTAATGGCCTACAGACTCCTAATTGCTAAAGTCGGTATAGGTAGGTACACACGTGTACATGTACATCACATCACATCACATCATGTAGTGGACTTTCATAGCTCAACACATCAATAACTGTTTTATGTCACGTTTTGTCTTACGTTAAAGGTACACGCCGGCCTCGTTGCGCTATTTTGGGCGCTTTTTGAAGCCAATGCATGCCTTTATCGTGACTGGAAAGGTCTTCCTTAAGTATAATAGAACATTCCACACAAATAAACGATAAAATTGAGCCGTTTTCATGATAAATACGAAAAACCGTAAGTCACGTGGATTTTTTTAGTCAAAATTTTGACTCAGAAAACCCACGTGATCATGTATGAGTTTCAATTCCAGTCGTTTAACTTTTTGTTTCATCGCTGGTTTTTTTTTTAACCAAAGCTTAACTGTTCGACCTGAGTATTTCTATTTAAAATTAAGAATTTCCAACGCGATAAAGCAACATTTACATGCCAAATTTAGAATTTATAAAAGACCGGTAACTGCGGGCGCCCTACCACATCTGCAGACACAGTTGTTTCTCACTTCGGTGGTCGGTGCCGTGGTCGGTGCCGTGGTCGGTGCCGTGGTCGGTGCCGTGGTCGGTGCCGTGGTCGGTGCCGTGGTCGGTGCCGTGTCGGTGCCGTGGCTCGTGCCGTGGTCAAGCCCATGATCAACTATGGAGTAGACTCTCTGATGGCAGTAGAGATTGTTGCATGGACAGCCAAGGAATTCCATATCTCCATTACACAGGTGTAAATCTTAGGAGGAATGACATCAGGTGATTTCATTCAGAGAGTCTGTTCCAGCTAAACTAAATTGAGGAACTCTGTCACATCTTGACAGCACACAAATAACATATAAGCTATGCAAGAACATTTCAACTGTTTATTTTATTCTGTATATATAATTATAGGGAAAGATTGAACATTATTTTTAATGTTACGTTGTACATTGCGAACCAGTGAATATCAATGGAGCACAAATACGTTAGTAACTGGGTGTTTGGTTAGGCCCTATGTGAAGTTTCTCGATTCTGAAAAGGAAATTATGAATTTATCGCATTTTATCGATGTTATAGAATGCAGCAAAATGTCAAACAAATTGAAAAATATTTGTAAATATCATATTACCTTAGCAGGAAGAGGAATACCTTTCTTTTCTTTATGAAACGGTCTTTACGATACATTTATAATATTTATATTATTCATATATTTATGCATATACCTATTCACTCAAAATGAATATACCAACCAAAACACGAATATAGGAGTAATAAGTAGAGAGTAAGCAACATACATTGAGCTTATTTCTATATTAAGCCAGGTTGACACTTGCACGACTTTTGGCCACGATTTTGTCGTGGCAAGTTGTGCCATTTTGGGGCACGAACAGGGAGGCTCCCACACTGTTCACGACTAGTTCACGCATACTTCACGACGAGTTCACGACGAGATCACGCATAGTTTGCGGATGTTTGCGCATAGTTTGCGCATAGTTTACACACTTCCCGCATTGGCACGACGAGTTTGCGCAATTCGGACGGTGTCGTGCCGACTTGGGCACGCCATATAAAAAGGGGGCTTCCCAAACCCCTGGTCATTTTTGGATTGGCTTATGGCCTTCTCTGCTTTGCTCTTTCTCGTGTCTGCTTTGTTTCAGGCATATTGTCTCTGTGATATAAGTTGTCTCTTCGCTGGCGATCTCTGGAATGGCGAACAGTGTCCAGGAAGCCCTATATATACCCTCGTGAACTCGTCGTGAACTGCTCGTGCTATGCGCAAACTGTTCGTGAAGTGCGTAAACTAGTCGTGAACTGCTCGTGCCACCAATGCGTTAAGTAGACGTGACCGTGTCAATGGGAAGGCACAGCCACGCTGCGACGCGCACCAATTCGTTAAAATGTCGTGAACTACTCGTCAACTCGACGTGAGCTGTTCGTGAACTATTCGTGGCAGTTCGTGACAGGTGTGGCATGGCGCGCACTGCCACGCACTGGCACGCATCGTTCCGACGAGTTCACGAACAGTTTGCGCATAGTTCACGACCTGCAGCCGATTTCACGAAACCTTACGCCATGGCGCAACATTTGTGGCGTAAGTGGACTTACGCCATGGCGTAAAGTTTCGTGAAATCGGCTGCTGTTCGCTAAATTTTGTCGTGACGAACATTTTGAACATTTCAAAATTCTCGTCCCGACATGGCACGCAGTCACGGCGGGTTTACGCACACTTCACGGCAGTTTACGACTGGTTTGCGCACTGGCACGACTCGAGTCGTGCCAATGCGTACCATAGAATCATGCAAGTGTCAGCCTTGCTTTACGCTAACACATAATTCGTAGGATAATGTTCCCTAATATTAACCATCTCTAATGTATAAATGGAGATTTTGAAAAACTTTAAAACCATGACAGAAAAAACAAAGATAAGAATAAAATATCGAATCATTGAATATATCATTACATTGGCATTTTCACGACTACATTGTTGTTCACAGTTTTTACAACGACACACCAATAGATCTTAATATTCTTGTATCATCTTCAATTCCAAAAAGAATGACTGCATATTTACAAACTTATCAAGGTAAACTTTAATTAATTAAGTGCAAGAAACTGTTCTCTGTTGAGAAAACATTGACATTTATTATTTGCCACTCATAACATACCCTAATATTCCACTTCAATGTTTTACATTTATATTTAACATTAACCCTTTATAATAAAATTCGCATAAATATTTTGAATCGATTTTTTTACATTAATAATTAGCATTAATACTTCACATTTTTATTCGTTCTTTTTGTATTGTTCTTGTCAAAGCGAGATTTTGATTTGATTTGAAAATTAGTATATCCAGAAGATTTGCATCAGGCTAGGTCATTTCAACTATTGACCCTCTTGAGACCTATACAGCCAAGTCCCTCTATTCCAGAACCCGTACCTTCTACACAATATATTTCAGTATTGGTTTCTCAAAAAGTGTTGTAATGTTATTACGGGTTCATTGTATTAATTACATCAATGGAACATGTTTTTATAGTAACATTGTTAGCTTGAGTAGGCTACACTGTCTTGTCCATACATGTAGTTGGGCTCTAGGTCTCCTTAGTATAATACTCTTAATACTTTATAGGTCTTTTTTACCCTTCAATAACATTCTCGATGGAACGATAATCATGTTTTGTTTCATAAACTATTAGTATTATGCTGAAGAGCATGTTCCGGGTACATTAAGCTACTCTGATAAATATAAGAAATAATCCACAATACATTGACTGTTTAATTTTAACACATTAAAATCAAAATGCAATATTACAAAATTTGTCAACCTTCTTGGTCATCTCCATAGCGATATACACAATGTTAAATACACTATACCACATCATCACTTTCACACAATTACAGGGTTAGATGCTCACTGTGGATTGATTGAATTTAGGATTGAATTGAATATAATTGATAAGATATGGGTCAGTGCTTAAAATCCATTTAGTATTAAGCAGCCTAATAATGTGTCACATGAGAACCAATCCTCTCAGGTTGAGCATTTGTACCAATCTTTGAATAACTGTCATCTATGACATGAATGCACAATTGGTTTAGTTGGTTGGGCTGTAGCCATCCGTTGGTGGGTTGCTCATGTGATATCACTTGAACGCTTTTAACTCTTAAACTATCGTATAGTGAACCGTTAGATTATCGTGGTATGGTGATTGTTTCTTACACGAATTACATTGTACCTGTATCCCCATGGAGAGCTGCATGTTTAATTGCGACATCCGTTAAGCTCAAATCGCAAACAAACTCCTCGTTTCCAGCCAAGAGGTTCAATACGGACTGCAGTCGCCACAATGCTGTGATTGAACATATTAGTCACAGGTGTTGTGCCGTCGACATTTCCATTGAAGATCTGATAAAAAAAGTTAAACGAACGGAAAAAACGAATCTCAACTCGGGTAAAGGTCAAGACATTTACTCCCAAATAGATGATAAAAGTCAAACTGAGGATAGAATACATTCAAGTTGGGCGATTGAAAACTGGGTATAAGATACTTGATCTATGGCATTTGTTTGATTAAAGGGTACCTGAAATAAAAACTAATATGAAGTTAAATAAATCTGTATTGTCATAAAACTCAATATGTATATCATTGTTTGCGCTAAAAAAATAGTGTACGTGAAAAAAGAGGTATTTTACACCCATAATTTAGCACCCGACTTTTCGCGACGAAAAACCTTGCTACGTCACCGGCAGAATGCCACATAGTATACAAGTCGCAAAACTACCGACCCCGCGTTTTTGTTCAAATCGAAGAGCAAAATCCTACATACAATAGGCATGAGCCAGCATGAGCTACTGCGGTGCGAGCCTACTTAATCTGCCGATGACGTCACAAGCATTGTTGCGTGGACCAGTTCCGAGGGTGGTTTATTGGAAGCGGGGCATACATGTACTGATTTTTTAACTTTGGGACTAAAATGAAGCAATTATATAAAAATTAGAATTTATACAGTCATTAATTATGCATTAAGCAATAATCTGAAAGCACTTAATTATGCATTAAGCAATAATCTGAAAGCACTTTCATCCCTATTTCAGGTAACCTTTAAGTTTAGGGGAAATTAAACCAGGCTTTCTTTACTGAGTCCAAGCTTGGCCCTACACGCCAACCTAGCCTAGCCCTGCCTAGCCAGGTCTACCCTTTTAGTCAAACTCTATGTAATACGCAAAACAGTAAGGGGTCGATTAAAAATATGTTGAAAAAATCCTAGGCTGTTTTCTTTTTAGAATTTTAGATTAAATACACAAAAGATCTCATTTGATACCTGTATGGATCCGTCGGCATCTGTCACATGTTGAAAATCAGACATAGAGGGCGTTGTGTAGGAAACCTTGTACTCGGTCACCCACCAGGTGCTGTAACCTTGTAGAGTAGTGCCTGATAGTACAGTACCCTCATCAAGGTCAACCTGGATCCAGGAACCCGTATTACTGTGTTAAACAAAATGTCAAACATAACAAGTGTATCAAAGTTTCCTCTTTAATATGAAGACAGTGCTTCAGAGTGGCATTCATTTTCAAATCTGGCAACCCCTGCTGAACAATCCTTTTCTCATGCTAGCATAGTTAACTCTCAAATGACCCGCACTCAAGGTACGGGGCTACAACAAGGCTGGGTTATACAATCTAGAAATGGCCGTCGGGGCTGTCTCACTATGTTGGATGGGGGTGCTCTCGGTATGTCGCTCTGTCGATCTGCCGGACTGCTGGGCTTTTTGTATGTTGTTTTCATATTATATTCGTTTTTTTTTTTCGTTTGAAATGAAATACAAGTTATAAACTGCTGCAAACTGCTCATCAACCAAAATGACCTGAAATATATCAAATGCTTAAAGTTAGGAGGGCCTGACGCGTTTCGATCCTCGCAGGATCTTTCTCGAAGGCTAAATGAGAGAGGACAGAAACATGATAGGGAAAAAATCATACATGAATGGATGTGGACAATGGGAGGGGGGGGCGGTTAGTAAGGGAGTCAGGGTAGGAAAGTAGTCCCTAGAGCAACTTTGTTATTAGTACAAGGATCATCGCTGGGGCTTTCCCCTTGAGAACCGCTGATCTAGGAAGAGCGCGAGTTCTCTCAATGGCACACCGAACCCTGCGAGAGCTGTGGCCTCTTGCAACTAAGTGCTTTTTCAGTTCCGAAATTAAATACAGTATGAATGCAGGCCTGTGTGCCCACTGATCCCCAAACGTCATCTACTGTGTGTTCAACCAAACGTATAATATATTCGACGTCTGTCTGTTTTACCATCAATCCAGTAATGTTCACATGTAACCTTGGCATATATCATACATTGAAGGTACAGTACAGGATTGGTAACATGCCCAAACAGAAATCTTCAGAGATTTACGTATAACTTTCAGGGTATGAAAATGGTGCTGGTAGAAACATACCGTTAAATGTTCCCGCCTGAAATTCTGTATTATCCAAAAATTAGTCAAACAAAGGCCGGAAACAGTTTTTATCTCTGGCTAAACCATTCTATATGTTTTATATGAAAAATTGAGTCGGATTTTCGCTATTTTTTCGTGACTCAGATGTCCGATTGAGCTCAGGCTGTTCTACGACCTTTACAAATCGTACCTTTAAATGAATTAGAATGCACGTTTAGTCAAATCAATGACGGGGCTCTGAGGGTTCAAACAAAAACAGGATTGTTATTTACAGACGTATTGATTGGATAAAACCTTTATCCTTTATGATTTGCTTAAAATGTTTCCAACCAACCTCGCAGGCGACCAGCCTCCATTGTTGTTCAGGCGAGCTGCAGTATAAGGATATTGGGAGCCAAATATACTCGACGCACTGAGGCTGCTATCCGGTATGGTAAGATCCTCAATGCCCAAAGGCTCCGGATTCACGCACGTAGCAAGTAGTGCAGTTATTGTAGCTGGAAATAAATGCGAATTTTTTTTTATAAATAAAACAAAATCATCAACTAACCACACGGGAAAGTGACTGAATTTAAAGTTTTTGAAACTACGCACAAACCTCTATATCCTAAGGATCATTTCATCGATACGCGCAGCACTAATGCTTCAATCTGAGAAACAGTACATGGGGATCACTCAATGATGCCTGTGACTGCCAAACGAACAAAGTTAATTGACTATTAGGGACACCACCAACACAGGGCTGGATAACTCAGCCTGTACGGTATTCAGGAGGGCGCTGGTTCAAATCCCTCTTAAATCAATGGTCACTTTTCAATGAAAATAAAACAAACATTTTTATTATGAATGGTTTAATTAAAACTGTACTCTTCGCCGCTTAAAGCAGAATTACGGATACAATTTCCAAACAGATTTAAAAAGTGCTTGGGAATCCTGCTAAAAAAGTAGCAATGAAAAATACACAAAGGAAAACACCAACAAAACAGAGGAATGAAACGTGACAAAATAACACAAATCCTGTAAACATTGGAAAGAAGTAGCAATGAGAAATAAAAAAAATAACTATAGAAAAATGGCGGCAAAATAAACTAACACTAACACTAGCTTCAGGTACTATGTCTTTCTGCAACAGAACATAATGGCTTCCCCGCATTTCTATTTGTATTACTACTTGTGCGTTTGCAATGCAAAAGAAAATGAAATGTTCGTGAGAGGTATGACCAAATTGCCTTACAAAGAAAGATGTTAAAGCTAGGCGCGGTTGTACGGGGGGGGGGGGTGTGCTAGAGGTGGCTATAGCCCCCCACCCCCCAAAAAACCCCAAACAAACAAACAAACAAACAAACAAACAATTTAGAAACAAAATTCATTAAAATACTGGATCTTTTCAGTTATGAGACGCCAATTACATAAAATAAAACCGCGTAGTGTATGATATAGGTGCATCTTTTGGACCTATTTTAAGACATAGCAGAAGCGAGCGTTAGAAGAACCCAAAATATTGGGTCTTCTAGACCCCAAAAAAATAATGAATCTGCTAGCCCCCCAAAAAAAAGAAAAAAAGAAAAAAGAAAATGGCTTAGAACCGCGTCTGGAAAGACCTTCGCACATTTGAACGAGGAGCTACTTCCTGTTTGACCGGAAGTAGATTTCACAGAGGTTAAGCAATGTGTCATAAAGAAAGACCTTTGATCTTTGGTGAAAGAATTACGATCCTAGCTCTTACCACTTTTAAATAAGGAGCTACTTCATGTTTGACCGGAAGTAGTGGTCGTAGAGGTCAAACGTGGGTCATAAAGAAAGTACCTCCAACAATATTGAGATTTGGCTTAAAGATCATCATTCTAGCTCTTACCGCTTCTAAATTAGAACCTACTCAAGAAAGGTGTCACAAATAAAAGACCGACTGTGAGTCAGGTTGGCGTAGCGGTTCTTTCCTCGCCTTTCATCTCTGGCAGACTGGGTTCAAGTCCGGTTGAGTCCAGAAGTCGATTGGGTTTTCAGTCCCTACCTGATTCTGTGGGTTTTTACCCAGAATATTACTCTGGGGTTTTCCTCCCACCTATAAACCTGTATCTTCTTCTCATCATCTTTCCATAAATGTTTTATCAGGCTTTCGAGCTACAATGCCTAGGGCGCTTTTGAGGAATCCTTGGTGTCATTACTAGAAATCAAAACATAACACCCCTAGCTTTTGTCGAAAGAATAAACTTAATTAATATCTTAAAGGTAGTATCATACTTTGGTGAGAAAACAAAAATGTTCACAATTGACTTATAACTAACAGGGTATGAAGATGATGCTGGTAGAAACCTACCGTTATTTTTTTTTCTGCCTGTAATGGTGTATTTCTCCAAAAATTTGCAAAACAAGGACCGAAAATCTTTTTGATCTTTTAAAAGATCGAAAATGAAAGAGAAAATACTTAAGAAATACTGCCGCTGTTTTCACTGTTTTGTCACAAAGTGGGCAAGTTATGGGACTGAAATTTCACAGATGACTGTTACTGTACCTGATCTTGATATTTTTGTCCACGAATCTGTATTTCTTTGATAAAATACGGCTTTTTAATTAATATAATAATCAAATAACCACAAGGGAAACTGACAAAGATGATTGACTATTGGGGTCACCACCAACGTAGGGCTGGATAGCTCAGTTGGTAGCTCAGTTGTACGGTATTCAGGAGGTCGCCGGTTCGAATCCCGCTTCAGTCAGTTTTTCTTTGTTCACTTTTCAATGACATTAAAATTCAGTCAGTTTCCCTTGTGGTTATCTGATGATTTTATTAATTAAAAAATCCGTATCCTCTTTGAGTGATCCCCCATGTACCGTTCCCAGGTTGCAGCATTGTTTGCGTGAAACGATCCCTGGGGCACGGCGGTGTGTGCATGGTTTTATGGCTTCTGACTGCCAAACGAACAAAGATGATTGACTATTGGGGTTAGCACCAACGTAAGGATGGAAAGCTCAGTTGGTAGAGCGCGTGTACAGTATTCAGGAGGTCGCCGGTTCGAATCCCGCTTCAGTCAGTTTTCCTTTGTTCACCTTTCAATGAATTTAAAATCGGTTAGTTTGTTGTTATTACGAAAAAAAATGCTTACCGTCAGTCTCGGGCTCGTGGTACTCCTCGTCGAAGTACATACAGCCTTTGGCAAAGAGAAGGTCAGTCATATTCCGCAAGAAGACAGCAGAGTTGAGCTCACAGTTTTTGTCATCAAGGCAGAAGTTGAATGATTTGCAGGCATTATCCCGCAGACACATCCCAGCACACGTCAAATAGGAGCCGATGGTTATATTGAGATAGCCGTGTCCACGCAAGATTTGATTCTTTGCGGGGCCGCGGTAAAATTTGTGGTTGTAACCCCGTCGCATTTGCTGCTCCCTCAGGCTTGCTCCACGTTGACATGAAGGAATGCCTACTCTGTTTGCAGCAATCAAGTCAATGACTTTCAAAAGAACAATAGCTAAACTGACGATATCCATTGTTCAAACAATGAATTTCATGAAACTATATGGTAGTATATTCCACAGCTGGTTTTTGTATTAAAAAACTGGACAGATTATCTCAGAAAAAGCTACCGCTCACTCCGGTCCTCCTGACAGAATGAGCAGAAATCGCCCGCACCTGCTGGTTTGATGACAGCCTGCAAACTCCTCACCTGATCTTGTAACTTCTCTGATTGATTGGAAATGTGTTAATTGGCGGATGGTAATTGACCGCAATACCGCGAGCTGGAGAAGGTCATGATCGGTTCGCTCATGCGAGTAATAATTGCTCTTCCTGTTTTGCGACTCTCTAATTAAAAAAAAAACGTAATATGAGGCCCCTCCTTGCTTCGTGGAGACAGGAAGCCAGTCGGCCCCGGCCACAGCTTCTACCTTCAAACTACCCATGGCCTTGAGTCCCACCGCGCACAATGACTCGGTGTGCTAACGTGTGGAAGAGCTCTGCATCGCTTTTAATTATAACGCACGCAGTCGGTATATCCAAACAAAGGGTGAAAATTAATATCAAACTGGCTATAATTGCAATTTAAGCGGAGAAACAATAGCCTCTTTGTAGCCTGCTTGGGTTTCGTTGAAATTGCATCTGCTATAATATTTAGAATTTGACTTGAGGTTTGTCCTTCACTCCATAGCAGCGTTCGGGCATACATGCAATTATTCTTTTTGCTAAACTATTATAAAAAAAAAATTACCAAATATCCTGCATGAGCTCCGTGAATATTGCCATCAATTAAGCACAAACGCAATAAACTGCAACCTGCGAGCAGCACACAATCATCGGATTATTTACTTTTCCTATTAATTCTTTCCTTAAACTGAATTTGTTAGTTTTTCATTTTGTATATGAATCCTCCATGATGTTTCTATTGAAA
>OZ020251.1:21122803-21441580 GCA_963971285.1 Astropecten irregularis | reverse complement strand
TGTTTCATTGCCTTTGTAGACCGCGTGCACTCCCGCGCGCTGAACGCACAACCTCAGCGTCGTGATGGTACTAGCAGCGTTTTACATAAATAACATGCACAGTTTATCGATTACCAGCGTTCCAGCTCAACTCTCAAGGGAGGCTTGCGAAATGTTACACTGTGCCGTGTGAAAAGACGCAAAAAGCGGCCATCGTAAAACCGTTTTGTAAGATTTTACAACCATAAGAAAATGTCTCAATGGTTTAGAAATTTTTGTAGCTTCGTGTGCAAAGGCCTTTAAACAATATGCTGCTTCAAGTTTCTTATAACTTTATGTAATATACATGTACTTGTCTAACATTTTATAGGTTGAGACACTAGGCGAACATACATAATGTATACTGATAAAATGCTTCCTAAACTGCAATCCGGTTTTTCTACCTGTCAAATTGTTTGCTTTATGGTCAGACTACATGCAGTGGGTCTTATTTGTCTTGATTTATGTTCCATGGCTTTATGTACTGTAATAATGATTTTTGAATTCCCAAAATAGCCCTCCATCTCTCACTTTAGCACTTGCCCCACCCCCATCTCCCACTTTAGTGCTCACCCCTCACCCTGCTTATTGTTTTCCATCCTCCTCCCCCCCCCCCCCCCCCCCCACCCCTCCGCTTACCCCAGTGGGTTCAAAATCCTGGATATGATGCTGCAAATTGCAGCCTTCACATTGGAACTCATATGAAAATTAATGAAACACATAAACCCAACAGAATCTGTATGTGCATACATGTAACAACCATTATTAAACTGGAAGCTACAGTGCATTGTATAGTACTCTACAGTACTTGCTAATTCATTGCAATGTGATAATAATCATGGCATAATGTTCAGTGCATGTGGGAGCAAATTGGAGCAAATTCATGTGTAAAACTTTTGCATGTTTCTCTCCATTGTTGAATCTCCTCCAATCTATTGTTATTCACAGTGCTGCAAATCATTCATGAAATGAAATATTTTATCCAGGCAGAATTGAAACACTGTACTTGATGAGTAAATATTGAGACTCTGGGCCATACATGTATTTTAGTATTACCTAACTATTAACCATCTTGCTTAAAGTCATTATATCTCATGTAGACATGTATCTCTGTATGATAGAGTAATACACCTTCCTGCTGAATCTGCCACAACAAAATGAGGCAAACTTCAGACATTCATTTCCATGCACAGCCTCACGTATTAGCCAGCATATTGACAGTGCTTTACACCAGGTGACCAATGACTTGCTATTGGCTTTATCTGCTGCAGATATGAATATTCATTACATCACTGGAATCAAGCTGTGATTGGTTCATTTTCTGCAGTGACTCTGACTTCACAGAGTTGTACACGTATATACTATTTGACAAATGGGTTATATAGTCACTTCTCAGCAGATAATTCAGAGAGTGTGCAGACAGTGAAAGTCCATGACAGGATTGAGGACCAACTGTTGTCTGGAGGAATAGACACTTGCTGTGAAGCTGGTTTCAAACAACGCTGAAGAAGCATCCTAAATTGTAATCTTTCTGATTGACAGACAGTGTTCAGACATCAAATATCCAATTCAAACCACTGTGCTGTTGCTGACCTTCAAGATGAGAGTTGTCATTGCCTACTTGCTGCTGACTGTAATGGCAGGAAACTGTCAAGGGGAGTGTCTGACTCGGTTCACTCCCAATTATTACAAAGCCAACAATCGTGCTTTACTGCATCATGTATATCAAGCAAAGACTACATCTTCTGCAGTGATATGTGGTAGAGATTGCTCTATGGACCCACAATGCGCATCGTTCAACTATCATGAGAGTAACCACTACTGCCAGATGAATAACATTAGTAGGAATATGAATACTTCTATCTTTGTTGAACTACAAGGAAGTGCCTACTATGACAATAACTATGAAACACCATTATTTGCAGCATCTTTACATGCCAAGTACCAAAGCTGTCAGATGTTGCTTCAAGCTGGTCACCATGACAATGGCATCTATACCATCTATCCTCTTGGAATGAGTGATGGCATACAGGTATACTGTGACATGACAACTGCTGGTGGAGGCTGGATAGTATTTCAGAGGCGTCAAGATGGCTCCGTTGACTTTTACCGTGACTGGGCTGACTACCAATCTGGATTTGGCAACTTGTCTGGTGAGTTCTGGTTGGGTAACGATAATTTGCGTAATTTGACTACTTATGGGAATTTTGAGCTGAGAGTAGATCTAGAGGATTGGGTGGGAGGCACAGCATGGGCAGAATATGGTCAGTTTGAAATCATAGGTGAGAAATACCAACTCAATATTGGCTCATATAATGCTATGAGTACGGCTGGTGACTCGATGGCAAAGCATAATGCTCGTTTTTTCTCAACTAGGCAAAAAGATTTTGATGCCTCAGGTAGTAACTGTGCACAGGTATATGAAGGTGCATGGTGGTTCAATAGATGCTTTGTCTCTCACCTCAATGGCAAATACTACAATCATGCCAATGAAGGCAAGGGGCAAGGTGTACAATGGAGGCACTGGAAGGGAGGGTATTCCCTGAAGGAATGCAGCATGAAAATCAGGGAAGTCCTGTAAACAAATTAACGTACAATGTTTCTGTACAAAACACAGAAATTGATCCCCATTCTAATCCTCAAACAATTACTGTATCTCAGACTGTTCCACAAGGTATCCCATTAGTTTATACACAGCTAATCAGGGCAGTTGAAAAACTGATCTAAGGATCTCACAAAAAACACATTATTTCTTTTTTCATGACAATGATTTTTGAGAAGACCAAGATAATATTGTATAAAAGGGAATTGAAAATTACTTGGATGTTTCACTGATACCTGGCAAATGTTGCACCTAATTGCAAATCCTGTCTACTGGCCTGTATTAAGAGCTGTATTGAAATACTGTTATCAAGTACTGTTTTAGCATTGTAATATTGGTGACAGTGCAATTTAGATAGACACATTTAACAAAGTTATAAAAGTTGTTTGAATCTGTGACCCACTCTGTCAGAATGAGTCATAAGTAGCACTTTTGACAGTCTGAGATATGCACATGTATGTGATCACAAAGGGTATACTGGGTGATTTCAAATAGTATATGTAGCCTAGTTGTTGAGATGTCAGTTAAGAAATGTTGTTGAATATTTCTGATGGATTTTCTCTGTGTTCAAACATCAAAACTGAAAAATTTGGCTACATCTGAGAGTGGGTCACAAAATATCTAGAATTGATTTTAATAGCATTGTAATATCAATTGACATTGTGATGTAATCTAGATGGAACTATTTATCATGTATTGTGTGAGTTCTGTGATATTTTTTATGAGTGAATGATTATTGAAATATTAGAAAACTGTATTAATGACAGAGTTATTAAATGGTATGGTACATCATTGATCAAGTCATTTTTGAAGAGAGAAAATTCATTGAAGTCATTTTGTTTTAAAAACAAATGCACCTACCCCACTGCTGTACAGGGGTTTAAGGAAAACAAATAGAAATTTGGCTTTCAAACTGAAACTAAACAATGATATTATTGATGTTGATCAATAATGTACCCTACCTTTAAGTACTCTGAGATGTACTGCCTTTGCTTTTACATGATATTTGGGTGAACAAATATATCCATACATTTCAGCATACACAAACTAATAATAATACTACAACTAGACTAAGGCCAATCACATTTGGGAAATATTGAATATCTTGAATTTACTGAAGCTATGTTGGGAGACAAATGAAGTACAATGTACATGTAAAAGCACAGACATGACATCTGTAATGTTAGTAGACATGGTGTAATATTGGTATATGGAAACTGTTACTTGAGTATTGTCTTAATATTGTGACGTCATTGGTGATGTGAGGTGATGATTTAATTACGTACATTCTCAAATTGTAGGCATTCAGCTTTTATGTAATTTCTGAAATGTATAAAAATAAGCTTATAGCCATTTGGCACTTTTCAATCAATGATGGATCCAGGTTTTCAAGATGCTATCTCTTGGTGTGTCTTTGATGAGCAAACCATGTGACCAAAGCCTTCTTGAACTAAGCTTCAGACAGCAAAACATTGGAATGCAAGCTACAGTAGGAGGTTGTGTTGTGAGGGTCAATGTTGAAATATCTGAAATGGCTCATGTGATAGCATCTTTAGAATGAAAATGAAAGTGAAAATTCTTTAAAATGTACATTGTTTGGCATAGCTTAACAAGGAAGCAAATTTTGAATTGATTTATGAACTGAACAAATTCAGGCTTTTATAGTTTGGATCCGTCAATGATTCATAATTTTGTTGTTATTTGAAAAAAAATAAAATATTGTACTTAAAAGTGATTTTTAATATTTGATTGTTTTCCGCACTTCTGAAATGATGATTAAAATTAGGCACAAATTTAACATATCTTGACCTTTTTTCTAGATTTAGTATATAATTGATGTGTTATAGAAAACTTATATTCACTGACCCTTACTGAAACAACATAAACAATAAAACTTATTTAACATATGCTGTATAAACTGAAACATCTAAATTTTGATTTGAATAATGTTGGTTTAAGTCCAAGACTATGTAATTTGTCTTTGCTAAAAATTGAAACCATGAGCAATTTATAATTGAAATGTACATTACTGTTTGTGTTACAATGAGTGCAGAAAGATTCTGTCAAGACCAAATTTAAAGTTAATAGCCTTGGAAAGGTTTTACAAATTAATGCCCCTTTAAATGTTCATAATTATTTTCATGATAGTTAGATAATCAAATATAATGCTTATCAATTTTGAACACTTTTAATGAATGTTTTTACTTAAAGTAAGTCAATGATGGATCCAAGTTACCATAATGCTATCTCAAGTCAAAGATAGCATTTTGTTTTTAGATAAAAATGATGTTTTATGATAATTATTTTCAGAAAAGTCTCAAAATTCTGTTTGAATAATATGAAAAAGAAAATGTATCTAAATTGAAGAAAAATACAAACACTTTGGATCGTTCAATGATTAACACTTATATCAGTGTGAATAAATGGATGTTAAATGTTTTTATGATAAAAATACCACAAGTCCACTATACAGAAACTGAGGTTAGGAAATGCTTGAAATATGGACAAGTGTCAGACCACTGTATTACCAGTAACCTTTTATATGTTGAATTATTCAAATACTGAGAATGATATCAGTAATTAACCTTTCCATTGCAAGCTGAAAATGTTTGGATAATAACCTTGTTACCCTTGAAGAATCCATGCCTTACCAAGTCTTGAGTTGAAGGAAGGTATTAATATTCATTCCTAAATATTAATTTATAACATGATTTGAAAAATAGTTTGATGTTGAAATCACACACATAGATTGAACAGCCTGACTAAACAGCAACTTCATCTGCTACTTGTGTTGCTGCACTTAAATATTCTTTAATTATATAAATCCATGAATGAATGTTTTCTCTCAAACTCTAAGGATTATGTTATTGTTACCCCAAGATAAGTTATGGAAATAATTATCCCAAATACAAGGTTGTAAAATGATGGATATTTTGAAATAAATGAAGCATTTAATGTGGTGAAATAATAGAATGTATTCAATTTTGCCTTAATTTGTGTTTGTCTTTGTGTCAGTACTTACAGGTATTCATCATTTCCTTTATATTAATGATCCTTTGTTTGGATGATGCTAATGAATAATACTCTTCCATGAAAAGTGTTATAATTGCCTTTATAGGACTCTGCCATAGTATTCCACTGAAAGCAGTAAAAACATTTATTACACAGATTTTATACCCTTTACACCCAAGCCAAGGATAAGGCACAAGGATGTTAGATATTAATATAAGCTAACTGGTCATTAATCACCGTCAGAGGGCGGTAAACACTTTATATTCAACAGTTTTGTTTGTGCTTTCGAGAAAAATAAAATAATTCAGTGATCTGACACCACTTAAGTTATCTGCTGCCCTCTATCACACTGTTGACTACTTAGCAACGGCAACCTGTGGCAAAGGGACATGACCCTATTATTATTTACATTTTGGCACGCGACAAACATTGTTCACATTCCTGACATTCTGCAGCGCACTTCAGAACAACATTGTTTAGACTTGTCTCGAGTCGAGAAAACTTGCTGATGAACTGAAGAAGGTACTAAGACTTAATTTATTTCAGCACGATCTGTTTCATTTGATCCATATCCCAAAATTGACCGGATCTCTTTAATTCGTTTCACCAATTCAAAGATTTATTGGTGATTTCCTTGGCTTTTGCCAAAATTATATCTCGCCAAGACGACTTAGCTAGAAAAATAATTATAATTATCTGAATAATTGGTATGGCACTCATAATGCTCCGTAAATCGGCGAATAGTGAAGACTCAACTCTAGAGGGCGGCCTTCATTTAGAAGCCATGGGACCGACGAATTTCCTCACATAAACACAAGAAAAGACCATTTATTTCTCCATGCTTCAAGTTGGCTAAAGGTGATAAATTACCCTTGTAGAACCTTTTTGCCATGGATTAAATAAACGTATTGGCCGATTAAAACGTGAATTTGGATGGAGAGTGTCACTCTAGTAATAAATGAGCCATGCTTTGCATTGACCAAGCAGACGTTCGTAATTTACTATCCGGGTTGCATATACTGGACAATTTCACTTTCGTATTTCTCAGACTTAGGGCTGTGAATGGCGACCAGAGAGAGACAGATTTTTAAAAAGAGCCATCTACAGCCCTATGTGTGGGGCTACGTATTTAGGGCCTACATACACGTACTGATATAGGCCTTCTCTGTGTATTAATTGTGTGTTGCAGCTTATATATTAAGCATAAGAATCCATTCATTTGACTGCAAAGTTCAAGCTTTTGGTTGAATTTTTGTGCACTTCCCTATATATTACTAAAGCTAGGGCATTGTTTTTCTCTGGTTTTGAATAATGATATTAATAAGTACTAAAGTAAGACTAAGTCTCTAGCTAGGCTAGTAGGAGCCTAGGTGTTTGGGCTCTGAGCAACATGTTTACTGTACATGTATGACGTTGTAATGTGTTGTCTGTGTAAAATCTTGGACATAAAACCAGACATTTCATTTTAAGTGAAGTATATATACGTTTCAATAAAGTGAATGCATGCGTAGAACAGCGGGTGTGCACTGAAAATATAAGCAGAGTGTGCTCTTTGCCTTCCATAAATTACTGTGATGAGTGGATTCAGTATGTAATATATTCAGGCAACAAAGGTCTTTGTTCAGTGGATCTTGAAGAAAGAGACTGTGGCATTCTTCGTACATTTAACATTCCAATTTGTTTCTGAATCTGCCTAAAATCCAGTGCTTTTAAAGAAATGTTCCCATCTTAATTGTTTGATGTTGCAGTGAGCCACAATGAGAGATCTGAATTCATCCATCACCAATTATGTCAGCAAATCAGCATTTAATGTACATTTATTTGTTCTTATCATAGATTTGACAATCAACTTGCCGCAGCCTGATCTCAAATCATGCCATGACCCCAGATATCAACAAGGCAACCAGTCATCAGGCTGTCTGTCAGGAAAAGACAGTCAACTGCCACCCAGCCAGTGAGAGTGTGACTGTCCAACTAGCCAGCCTCTAAGGAATTGGAAGCAGTCATCCAGCCATTCAGCCAGACAAGAAGATGCCTCCCTTGGATAGAAACAGGTACATTTTGTCAAGTATTGATTTTCATTTTTCTTGTTCATCCATGTTCCAACATTTTGCCCCAAATCTGGCTGATCTGCTTGTCTTTCTCAAGCAAATTTGGCAAATGCAAGTAATATTTTCAGCATTAAAAGGGTAACTCTTTGCATAGTTGAAACTGGGGGAGAAGTTAATCAAAGTCACACGATGTTTTGTTGCTGGTGACGATGTTTCAATTGCAAAGACTGCTAACCTTTATTGGGTATAAACTGAAGACTGGGTGCTACAGTGCTGTTTATGTACTAGCAACCTGCCTCTGGTCCGTGCTGTGATGTGGACGTCGGCATTTTGTGGCATTGGTCTGATGTCTCCTGGTGGGTCCATCCGTTGTACGGTTGGGGGACATGGTAGGGGTGGTGAGGAGCTTGAGGTGGGTGCTGAACCTCTCTGTAAGAATAATCTCATCTGCCAAGTAGTCGCTACTTAGGAAGGGCCTCAACTTCACTGTTACCCCTGTTGCATAGTCTACTATGCACTAAATTCTACCTGCCAACTTCTGCCCAGGAAGAATTCCTGAGACACTTTACCCGAGACGGAAAGTCCAGTGTGGACAGTGCGAGTCGGGTACCCTCATGAGCCTAGTATTGAGAGCTCGGTAATTCTTCCATGCATGCACGGTTAAGTTACCCGAGTCAAGTGCGAACACAGGTAATATTTGCCCATTTTTCATTTACCCATCAGCTTGGTGAAACCCCCATGGAAAAAAAAGTCCAGTGCGGACAGGGCTATAGTCTTCTCAGGCCATCACATTGTCCCATAGTTGCATTGTGCCATCACATTGTCACATCTTTCCCTCGAGTTGTGCCGTCGCATTATCGCAACGTGCCGTTCGCATTGTCGCATCGTGCCGTCGCATTGTCGGGTCATGCCATCACATTGTCGCATCGCGCGATTGCATTGTCGGCTCATGCCATCACATTGTCATATCGTGCCTTCGCATAGTTGCCTCATGCCATCGCATTTTTGCCTCGTGCCGTCACATAGTTGCCTCATGCCATTGCATTGTCGCAAAGTTGCATCGTGCTGTTGACTTGTCACATCGTGCCATCGCATTGTCGCATCGTGCCATCGCATTGTTGATTCATGCCATCACATTGTCACATCGTGCCGTCGCATAGTTGCCTCATGCCCTCGCATTGTTGCCTCGTGCCGTCACATAGTTGCCTCATGCCATTGCATAGTCGCCTCATGCCATCGCATTGTCACATTGTGCCGTCGCATTGTTGCATCCTACCATTGCATAGTTGATGCATGCCATCGCACTGTTGCCTCGTGCCGTCACATAGTTGGCTCATTCCATTGCATAGTCGCTAAGTTGCATCATGCTGTCGACTTGTCACATCGTGCCATCGCATTGTCGATTCATACCATCACATTGTCGCCTCGTGTCGTCACAAAGTTGCCTCATGTCATTATGTTGTCGCATACTTGCCTCGTGCCATCGCATTGTCGCAGAGTCTCATCATACCGTCGTATTGTCGGATCGTGCCGTCCCATAGTCACCTTGTACCATCGCATTGTTGCATCAATTCATGGCATCACAGTCTCCTCATGCCATCGCATTGTCGCATCGTGCTGTCGCATACTTGCCTCGTGCTATCGCATTGTCGCAGAGTCTCATCATTCCGTCGTATTGTCGCATCGTGCCGTCCCATAGTCACCTTGTACCATCGCATTGTTGCATCAATTCATGGCGTCACATAGTCTCCTCATGCCATCGAATTGTCGCATCACGCTGTCGCATACTTGCCTCGTGCCATCGCATTTTCACAGAGTCTCATCGTGTCGTCGTATTGTCGCATCGTGTCGTCGCATAGTTGCGTTTTGCCATCTCGTTGTTGCAGAATCTCATCGTGTCGTCGTATTGTCGCATCGTGTCGTCGCATAGTTGCTTTTTGCCATCTCGTTGTTGCAGAATCTCATCGTGTCGTCGTATTGTCGCATCGTGTCGTCGCATAGTTGCGTTTTGCCATCTCGTTGTTGCAGAATCTCATCGTGTCGTCGTATTGTCGCATCGTGTCGTCGCATATTTGCTTTTTGCCATCTCGTTGTTGCAGAATCTCATCGTGTCGTCGTATTGTTGCATTGTCGTATCGTGCTGTTGCATAGTCTTCTTGTGCCATTTGTACAATCGCAGTTGTACCGTGCCAATCCTCCGCCTACCCGTCTGAGTATCTTAAATCAAACATTGGTTGCTGACCCACAGATTGATTGTGATCCACCTAAGCTCTTAGAAAGGGCTCCGGTGAACAGTCTGAAAAGTGGGAAGGCTGCAGGGATCTGTGGTATTCATGTGGAGTTCTTAAAAGCTGGTGGGGATAGTGCAGTTGAGACATTGCATGACATACTAGGTTCAGTATGGACTACTAATGAGATCCCATCTGACTGGAAGAGGGGCATTATACAAGGGTCAACACTATCTTTTTTTTGGTGGTCCGCCAGGGTATAAATAAAACCACAACACCCAGTCTTCAGTTGCCTGATGAAGGTTAGCAGTCCTTACAACCGAAACATCGCTGCCAGCAACACGATATTGCTTGACTTTGACTAACTTCTTACCCTGTTTAAAGAAATCTTATGTTTACATAGGAATTTCAAAAAAAGCCTTTTTTGATGGCATGTCAAGTCACATACACAACGAGTAGATACATTGTGAATGACTGGAATGTTGCTAGAGACTGTACTCATTACATGTTCCACCGTATGCCATTCGGGTATTGTTGTGTGACAGAGTACAGACATTTCAACAGAAAGATGCAATTTATATATTAATTGTGCTGCCAATTCAAGAATTGTTTAATTTGTAAATTCAACAAATTGTTGGTGCCATGTCCACATTCAAGTATCTTCTCTTACTGCAAAACACACTACATTATGGTTCACAATCTAATTTTGATTCTGCCTACCATGACAGGTTTTCTAAATAAGGATAAGACAGTGGTTAAATTGCTGTTTGATTGTTTCATTCATAAATCGTTTAATCTGTCAACTTCCAATGATTTTTGTTGTCACAGGTTTGATCTAAGCCAGATATGATCCCAACTGTTTCCAAGACCTCAGATACCAGCAACGTAACCAGTGATCTGGCTGTCCATCAGAAGAGACAGTTATCAGCATGGAGTCCAAACCAGTGAAACTGTGACTGTCTAACCGGCTAGCCAGCCAGCCAGCCAGCCCAACCAAAAACCAGAAAAGACAGTCGCCAGCCATCCTTGGAGTCATCAAACCAGTAAAACTATGACCATCCAACTAGGGAGCCAACTAACCAGCCAACCCAGTCATAGTCTAACAAGGAAAGACAGTCACCAGCCATCCTTGGAGTCATCAAACCAGTAAGACTATGACCATCCAACTAGGGAGCCAACTAACCAGCCAACCCAGTCATCTAGTCTAACAAGGAAAGACAGTCACCAGCCATCCTTGGAGGCATCAAACCAGTAAGACTATGACCATCCAACTAGGGAGCCAGCTAACCAGCCAGCCCAGTCATCTAGTCTAACAAGGAAAGACAGTCACCAGCCATCCTTGAAGTCATCAAACCAGTAAGACTATGACCATCCAACTAGGGAGCCAGCTTACCAGCCAACCCAGTCATCTAGTCTAACAAGGAAAGACAGTCACCAGCCGTCCTTGGAGTCATCAAACCAGTAAGACTATGACCATCCAACTAGGGAGCCAGCTTACCAGCCAACCCAGGCATCTAGTCTAACAAGGAAAGACAGCACCAGCCATCCTTGGAGCCATCAAACCAGTAAGACTATGACCATCCAACTAGGGAGCCAGCTAACCAGCCAGCCCAGTCATCTAATCTAACAAGGAAAGACAGTCACCAGCCATCCTTGGAGTCATCAAACCAGTAAGACTATGACCATCCAACTAGGGAGCCAGCTAACCAGCCAACCCAGGCATCCAGTCTAACAAGGAAAGACAGCACCAGCCATCCTTGGAGTCATCAAACCAGTGAGAGTGTGACTGTCCAACTAGCCAGCCTCTTGGGAAGCAGCAGCAAGCAGTCGCCCATCCATTTAGCCAGCCAAGAAGATGCCACACTTGGATTGGGACAGGTACATCTTAACAATTATTTATAGATTTTTAGACTTGTTCATCCATACTTTATTGTCAGTTACCGATGTTAGGCTGATGGTAGGTTAGTTTACCTGGGGACCAAGAACAACCATCCATTTATCTTATTGGACATTAAGTTTAGACTGTGGTGAGTTGCATCTTTTATAAGGTGGTCCTTGCAGGACTAAAATACGGAAATATAGTCCATAAAATAAGACAGTGACCGTGTGCTGTTTGATTCAGTTTCATTTTAAAATAGCAAAATACAAAAAGCACAATAGTGCTATTTGTATTTTTCATTTTATATTTTATCTAACTGACACGGTTACCCATCATTATTCAGTTTCATTTGCAATTCTTTTAACACTCTGTTGATTTCCAATGTTGTTTTCTTGTCACAGATTTGATCTTGTTCAACTTTGCTGGACCTGATGTCCTGATCTGAGCTGATGCCAGGCCCCCTGATTCCAGTAAGGCAACCAGTTATCTGTCCATCAGTCAAGGGAGACAGTCATTATGCAGCCACCCAGCCCAGCCATCTAGTCTGACTGTTCAACTAGCCATCCCCTTAGGAAGCAGTCATCCAGTTATTCAGCCAGCCAAGAACATGCCACACTTTGGACTGCCACAGGTACAAAATAGAAGTTATACATTCAATGAACAATTTGCATCTTGAAGGAATATGAATTTTTAACAGAAAGACTTGGTTTATTTCTTGATATTTCCTGAATTTACCAACTTTTAACGTATCAAAACAAGTAATGAACCGCTGCAAACTGCTCATCAGCCAAAACAAATGACCTGAAATATATAAAATGCTTAAAATTAGGAGGGCCTAACATCGGTTTCTATCCTAGCAAGATCTTTCTCAAAAGACTCTTAAGTTAGTCAGTTTTTGCTAACACAATTAAGTTTCAAGGGAATTTGAAGCAGTTGCTTGAACATTTCTATTCCTGTACCTTGTCAATTACTGCTGTTAAGCTGATAGGAGGGTATTTAACTGGGGTACAAGTTTGTGTGTGGTTTCATGGCTTCTGACTGCCAAACGAACAAAGATAATTGACTATTAGGGACACGACCTACATAGGGCTGGATAGCTCAGTTGCCTGTACAGTATTCCGTGGGTCGCTGGTTCAAATTCCACTCCAGCCAATTTTCCATTGTTTTTAATTTCAAAGACTTGAAATTAATCCAGTCAGTTTCCCTGTGGTTATTTGGTGTTAAATTGATATTTGTTGTTGATTTAATTATATTAACTTTTTAATTGTTTACCTTAATCTTTCTCAATTTCTTTATATTATGTATTAGGTGATCTTGTCAAGGCATTCTACCAATGAGATGTCACCCATTCCAGTGATGTTGCCTGTCCAGTACTAGAAGGAGTCATCATAAAGTAAATTGATTTATTGTTAATAGTTTTACTTTTGTGTAATTAAGAATCCATTTGTGATTATTGATGTCAGATGTTAATGTAGGTGGTAAATCTCAGCAGGATTACTCATACAAACTTCAGCTATCAGGCTCCTCTGGTGGGATTTGAACCAGAGACCAACCAAATACATGTGAGAGAAAAACCAAAAGCAACAAAGAAACTTCTATGATCAAAAATATGTAGCATTGCTGAAGGACAAAAACGTTGCCATGAGTTTGACATAAGGATCTCAACATAGTTCCTCTGGTGGGATTTGAACCAGGAACTTTAGGTTAATGCTCAAATTATCTGAGAAAATTATCTGATAAAGTAAAGAACCCAATCCACATTGGTGCCCCTGGTGGGATTTGAACCAGGGACCCTGTTTATGCTCATAGGTAAGAGCTTAGGCGGTGCCCCTGGTGGGATTTGAACCAGACACCCCTCAACTGAAAAACTACGAAATGAACCTTATTTTAACTTAGCTGACCGAGTAGGCTTTGGTTTACCTCCATACATTAACATCTAGTTTTGTTTACTTCATATTTGTGTAATTGTATCAAACATTGTTACTTATACTGAAGAAACACTCAATGCTATGACAGCTGAATATTTGTTTAAATCATTGCAGAACAATTTGGCTTTTGGAATTTTGTTTTTATGTAATAATATCTGAAATAGTCAAATTCTTGCCTGAGATGGATCTTTTCTTGGGTAAGATGGTCATGATATGAAGAGAAAGATACTTTGTAGACTCAATCTTTCCTGGTCCAAAACTATGTATGCATACAAACAAATACCAATAACTCTCTACTGAATCTTACAAATGCAGTGTAAAGTGGTCATGTGCATTGTGTGTTTCTGACAGCTAGGGTTTATATCAAGTTGGGATGGATTCATGATTTTTTTTACCAGTTTTTTCGCGCTCAAATTATAACACTGCCTTTTTCTGTTGGTGGCAAATCAATTTTTTGTATGTTTCACACCTTGTGGCCCTGTTACAAAAAACATTTCCCCTGTGGTTGGGGATGTCTAAAAATGTTCATTAGTTTTGCACGTTACTTTGTATTTTTGCTCATTTTTTAGCATCTTTTCCCCTGGGTGGGACAATGTTTTTCACAATGATCAAACTTTTCCTCTGAAACATTCTCAGTGTGGCATTTATGATTCCCAGATTCTGCCTTCAAATTATTTCACGCTTTTGTGCCATCAATTTGTCATACGCTTCACATTCCTCTTTTCCTTCACAAATGAATCCATCCCTTCTCATTGTAAAATACTCAAACTTGCATGTGGTTCAGGATTGGTACTCCACGTTTGGTATCACAGTTTAGAAATGTAGAAAAAATCAATTATCTTGACTTTCTGTCATGAAATTCTGTCGGAGCTATTTTGGAAGACATTTCTATCATTTTATCTCCAGTTCTAAAGCATCAATCTTAGTCATTTTGGAATTGTTTTGAAATGGCAGCATCAAAATAGAAACCATTTTCCTCTTCATTAGCATAATACATGTAATTAGACAGTATTGCACTTCACTCATAATCCTTTCTGCATATTTTTGCATAAGTTTCTCATCCTCTGCACAATCTCAGACTCTTACCAATTGTATCCCTGGGTGGGACTTGAAACAAACCTTTTGATGGCCAAATTCCATCTCCATTCATGCCATTATGTTAGAATGTGATTCAAAATCCTGAACCATATCTTTGCTGAAGAATCTTACTTTGTTTTTACATGTTTTAGGGAACATTCATTTGAAGTGACATGGTTGTAGTTGTACATGTCTGATGTCAAAAATGTGGGTTAACAAAAGTTTCAAATTCATCTAAATTCTTTTTCAATTCTGGCATTTATGTCATTTTTGGGTTGAGGTACACATGTACAACAGTATTTTTTCCATTTTTATTCAATTTGGGGTTTGCATTTTTCTTTTCTTTATTCTTGTCTTCTTGCTTTTTTTTGGGGGGGGTGATATTTTTTTTCTCTCAAAATTGATTTCCAGACGAAGTGACTAATTCCATCATTTCAAGTGAATGCACTCTAAATTTGAATTAATTGCCTTAATTAATTTATTGCCTTTTTCTTAAGAATGTTTTCTGTATAGGTGTGTGAGTTTCTCCAACAGACCGATTGATCATGCGCTGCTATGCAACAAAAACAAGCTAAATATGTATGTACACATACAAGAAAATGCATGAAAATTCTAGTAGAAGCACTGAAAAAGGCATGTACTTGCATGCGACACACTAAATGCCATTGTTTTATACATAAATATTGGCCAAATGCCTTGAAATTGGTGTCTTAAACTTCTTCAAAACATCATGACAAAATTGATTCATGCAAAGAAATCTAAAAATGTTATCTTTAAAACTAGAGATGCCAAAAAATGTTTTTTTTCAAAATTGTATAAACTTTTCTTCCCATGTACATTGTCACATAGATGTAATTATCTTTCAATTCAAAACTTTTTCAAAACATCATAACAACATTGATTTATAAAAACAAATCTCAAATTTTCTCTGCAAAACTAGAGAAACAAAAAGCAACTTTTTTATATTTAGACTGATTTGACAGCACAAAATGTTTCAAAATTTTCTAAAAATGTCCTTCCAATGTAGATTGTCACATATTAAGGAGCTGATTTAGATTCTGTTTGTTGGAGTAATTCTCACATTGTTATTTAAATTTGTTATAATCTGTTGTTAAAGTGTTTAAATCCTGTACAGATCAAATACACATAGGAAAGAAGCTCAGACGAGCAAAATGCAAGTGCCGGTTGGTGCGCCCTCTGCTGTCTAGGATGTGGAGCAACTTTAATGACCCAGGTGCATTGGTTGATATGCGTCAGCTTGAGTGAAACCTGTCTTCAGTGTTGCTGGTATTCTACTCTGTAAGTGTTCTGCCTCACATGATTTGACAAGCTCATACCCAAATTCTGCATGCGGCTAAAACTAGAAGAAAGGAATTGATTGATGTACACTAAGATGCTGATAGCGCTTGTATGATTGGTGCGAAGGACAGAGGACCCTTTTTTTCGCACAGTTTTTTTCGCACTGATACTTTTGTTATCCTAAGTTGGTACCCTTCATCTTACTGTTCCTGTGTAACCAGGTCTCTTTTTAGGCCGGTCATGATGACCAACCCTTTTGCATAGGACATCTGCTTCTGATCTGAGGGGGCTCTTGACCTGATAGATGATGGTGACCTCTACTCAGTTGTTGATGTGATGATTAGAGAAACAGTTTTTTGACATTGCTGGCTTACTTCGTTACAGTTCTCAAGTTTTGACCATTGGTTTCACTTGTGTAGTAGAAAGTAAGGTTGTGTAGGAAGGCAAGAGGGACCACTTAAAAATTTAGCAAGCTGTGGTGCTATGATAAAATGATAACATTAATTTCTTCAGTTCAGAAACATTTAATATAAAACTTGCTAAGAAGACCACAGTGATTTAACCATAGGACAGAAATTAAAAAAAGGCTGAAATAACCAATAAATAACCACAGCAAGTTATCTCCATAATAACTTAACCCTAAAAAATACTGACAAGGTCAGTCTGTTAGTACAATAATTGAGATTGAAAACATCCATAAACCAAATAAAATTATCAAAGAATAATCAGATTACTACGAAATAATTAGGAACAAACCAATATGGGGGCATTTCAATAAAAATCAGCCATAGACAAAATCATACAAATGATATGGATAATGTTGCAAAACAAATGTTGAAACAAATGATAATAAAAATCAAATTTAAGGAATGATACATTATTAGTTGTGTAATAGAGATTTTAATGATAATTCAATTCTTATAAGACAGACAGAATACAAGAAACATTTTCAGCTAAAAATAAAACGCACTGGACAATTTCCAGTAATGACATGTAAATAATCTTTAAAGACATTCCTCAAGGCTTTTTGTAACCAGTGGTCCTTTCAACATTTGGACTAGTTTGCACCATTTTATATCAGGTTTATTTAAACATATCTATAATAAATCAGTAAATCACTTTTAAAATATGCTTAAATAGGATACTTTTGTAATCTAGATTTTGAAAGAGAAGGCAATAGGTTTAGGAGTCCTTAACCTATGACATAAACCATCTATCTACATTAGGAATCAATTCACTTTAGTTAACTTCAGTATTTATTCCCACATAGGTAAAGGCAGTCAAATTAATGAGATTAAAAACAAACAAGAACTAAATGAAAACAATATAAAAAAATACTCAGATCCCTGTTCAATTCAATTCAATTACGGTTTATTAAGAATACGAAATAAAACATCCGTAGACTAAAAATATTAGGTTTACAATTACAAATCAACATTTGTAGTTAAAAATTGACAATACTGTCAGTTTAAATATAAATTTACTTGGACACGGAAGAAAGAACAATAAACATGATTTAAACAATTAGGAATAAACCAGTATGGGGTATATTCAGAAGCTCTAATAGGCTTGTATAGAAATGACCATTGACAAAAACATAGAGGATCTATATTACAACAGAAACAATAATAACTAGACATTTTAAGTGTTCATCCCGTGGACGAAACACAAAGCTGTTCCGATTTGTCTTAAGTTGCTTATTAGGCTGATAACAGTGAATTGTCTATTTCTGTAAGCACCAATTCTAGGCTTAGCGTAAGCATTGATTGCCATGTTATTAACTAAACATTTGATGATGTCATAATGACTTCATCATTAAACAGGTAGATTATAAGAAACACAGAGATTATACCCACCATGTTTCAAGGTGATTAATCATTAAATAAGGGATAATAAACATTGTTCTTTTTGATGACGTCATGATGATGTCATAATAATTTCAGTAACAGCATGCATATCTACAGCAATATGTAGCGATGCTATTGCAAAAAGAATAGAGTGCTAAGAAAATTGATTAATTAAAAATTCAAATATCTGTTATGTGCCTAATTAATTAACAATTAAAACAAAATCAGTTTCCATTGCAAATTTACCTGATAAGCTTTCATATGATTAACTTTTAACCTCTTAAAATAAAGCTAAGAATAAGAAGTAGACAAAACAAAAATAAAAATTACAACATAAATGCTATGGCAGTAAGGTACTAGGGTGATAATTAATAATGAAAAATAATATTAACGAATAGAAATCACAAGCTATTTAAAACCCGTTCCAACCTGGAACGTATCGGAACAGCAAATAAACATTTCAGCACTAGGATAGATAAAAATTAAGTTAAAGTATTAAGTAATTACCATACAAATAATAATTCTTCTGTTACACAAGTGAAACCAAGAAATCCATGAGAACATGATTGTTTCATTACTGCACATACGAGTACAAGTTTTTCAGTGGATACATTTTAATTCAGAATGCATATAAAATAATTATCAAATTTGGGGGCAAAAACATTAATCCAAAATTTGAAGTAAGCTGCTTGTTGAAATGTTGTTTCTCTGGTCAGCACGTCATCATCTGGGCTGAAGTTGTTGTCATTTTGAAGGTCAAGGACTCGATTAGTGATGGAGTGGAAGTGTCCAATGAATCGGTCTTTATTTTTTGCTTTTTTTTACCCCAAAGTTCACCACAAAATGTCTCCTAAGAACATATAGCGGCTTGGTTGCCCGAACAGGGGGTGAAGTCTGAAGTACACCCATGCAGGTCTATTAAGATTTAAGTGTACAACAATGAATCCTTTCTGAGCTTTGTTCAGGCCTTTGCTAGTCTTTTCAATGCGTGGCATTTGCATGCCAACAATAGCGCGCATAAGCAATGAGCTTGTTGAAATGTGTGTTGCAGATCACTTGTAGAGCAGAATACTAGTAAGACTAAGTCAGGTTTCAACTCAAGAGGGCGCTTTATCAGCCGATGTACTTGGGTCATTAAGTTGCTTCACATTCTAGACAGCAGAGGGCGCACCAGCCGGCACTTGCAATTAGAAAAAAAAAATAATAAAAAATTCAAATGACACAACAGATAGTGATCTCCTCTTGCATTTTTATTTGTCAATGGCTGAACTACCCCCTCTATACAAAACATACGTGTGGTTAACCAAGAGTACACTTAACTGGTTTTAAAGGGACTGCATTGCAAACAGACTCCCTGAAAATGGACAACAGTAAGAGGGCGCTATTTCAGCAAACTTTCATCCAGCATCAACAGCGCCCTCTCACTATGGACCATATTTCAAAGATGCTTATTGAAACAGTTCCAACAATACAAGCCTCTTGGCAATTTCCATGTGACCTCTATACACATTAACCTGACACTGCACAGAGGTCATATGTAAATAACCTAAAGGTTGTATGACTGGGACACATTTCAACTTGCAATGCAGACACTTTGCAAAGATGCCATTTCTAACCTAACCTATGACCTTATTTTTCTTATTACAGCTCAACTAATGCAACAGAAATATGCGATGGGCAGTAAGTTTATAGGTTCGTTTGAATGAGAGAACTTGCAAAATAGCAGAACAGATGCAAAGAATATTGACTTTTGCATGTTGACGCGCATATTTAAGTTTCTTTCTTTGTATTCCTTTTTGTATTTGCAGGAATGTGCTTTTGGATGCAACATGATGATTCTAATGTGGATGAAGTCAAGCAATACGCAATACTGATGTTGGAGCGCAGAAAATTTGGAAAGGTCAAAGAATAATGTACGGCACCCTTGAAACCAGTAGTAACCTGCTACCTTAAGTGAGTCAGATTCTAATTAACACTTCAGAATTTGGTTTTCTTTTATGCTGAACCACAATGAAAAAAGGTGAATTAAAATTGAAAAATGTACGCGAAAATAGAAAATGTTTTTAGGATAGTTTTCACTCTTGCAATGTGTAAAAATTCAGGTAAAAAAAATTGGTTTGAAGTGGATTTGAAAAACAAACAGTTGAAACCAAAGAAATTTCAGATGAGAGTTGTTTACTATTTTTTTTTTAAATCATTGGTGCTACGCATGCACATTGTACACATTAAAACCAGAAATGATAAAATGCCCAGAAAGGTTGACAATTTTAGCATGGGTAATCAAAATATGATTTCGGTAAAAAAAAAATCTTGGTGCTGCACATTATGCAAATTAAAACCAGAAATGACAAAAATGCCAAAGGATTATCAGTTTTAGAGCAGATTATTTGAATTTGCTAACTGACTCAGTTAAAGGTAACAGGATACATGTACCTATGGTTAACCACTTAAAGTATGGCGACAATTTGCCAGCTGATAACGTAACTCATGTTAAAAAAAAAATTCCAAAATGTTTCCCAAATATCCTTATTTGGTGAAAATTACTTTAACATGCAGCTAAATACTTGCCGGACAATTTTGTGCTTTTTTGACACAATTCAATCTCAGAATCAACTGTCTAATTTTTTACTTTGTTAAATTTTTGATTGTTGGAGATGTACAATCTCGGCCTTCGTTAACAAAAACAACTGATTTTGTTCAGTACATGGAACCTACAATGGGCCATTTATTCAGAGAAAAATCAAGTGGTTTTTATAAAGCATTTTTGTTTGTAATTCCAGAAATCTTTCAATGCATTTCACTTTAGTATTCATATTTTGTGACAGCTTAAATCAGTACTTGAAAAGATAGGTAACAAGGTCAAGGATATCAACTGGCAAATTACCAACCATTCACATCGTTTCAATGCAATGCCAAAAAAGACTGGAATCTGGTCAATAACGCGCAATTCTAATATTTCATTTGTGCTCAATTTGTAAGCTTTGCTTAATGCATATGAAGTGATCTTAAAATTGTCATTTTTGCTCTCAGATTGAAACAGATTTGCATAAAATCAACAACTGCTTTCATTTTATACTCGCCAGTGAAACCTATAGTATTTCAGGTCCATTTTGTTTGGTAGTGACAAGAATTTTCATATTTTCAATCAATTAAAAAAAAAAAAAAAGCTCAGTTGAAAAGAAAATTTGGCCAAAAATTCTTTACCGCAGCTATTTGAAAGTACACATGACCAGATACCAGAGTTGTTTGGTTCAAATAAAGCACACAACAAATGAGTGCACCAGGCACTCATATCTTTAATCACTTCCATGTACAATAACTGTTAACTGTTAAGTCCATCTATCTGTGAAACACGGTTTGCAAAATTCAGTCCTTGAAGTTGCATCTTGGCATCGTTAAGTTTCTTCCAAGGCAGGAGTCTCTGGTTCAGACGGAGGCAGAAATATTTCTTGAATCACGTTCAGCACTCAACAAATTCAGAATTCAAACAGTGTAATATGCGTCTGCCATGTGGAAAGCCTTATTTGAGAAATTTCTTCTAAATTTAGACGTCAAATTGAGATCTTGTAGGTGAAGAAATGTTGGGATGTCCAAACAAATGCCGACACTTCACGTCCGATGTCATTAAGGTAGATTTACACGGATGTCATCTCTTGCGTCTTCGAAGCCAAACCGTCTCAGCCTTTCAAGATCTGAACAAAAACGAAAAAAAAAGCAAAATGTGATTTTTCAGACGGACCACATCATTATATTATGCTGCTTTGAAATTGAAATTAACAATAAACAGAATGCAAAATCTGGTAATCCTTCACAAATGCTGAGATTGAAATACTAGGCACTCATACTTTGGTTTTTGTCAAAGAAATACAGATTCATGGGCAAAAATATCGAGGAAAATAGAGTAACAGTCATCTGTGAAAATGTCAGTCCCATACGGTGCCAACTTTTTGAAAAAACAGTGAAAAACGGCAACAGTGTTTTTGAAGTCTTTTTTTATCTTTAAAAGATGAAAAACCATTTTGGTCAATGGTTTTACTCTTTTCTGGAAAAATACAGCATTTCAGGCAAAAATATTTGAACGCAATGTTTCTACAATCACTATCTTTATACCCTGTAAGTTAGGTAAATCTGTGAAGATTTCTTTTTCGGTATGCTACCAAAGTATGATACTACCTTTAAAAGATGAAAGGTTTCAAAATATTTTGTAACATTTTTAAATATTTGTTTGAGTAAGTATATACATGTACAGAGATTGGTGGTTTCTGCAACTTGTAGGAACCGAAACTTAGAGGTTAATAATGAAAGTCTTTCCCTTGACAGACGGTTTCAAATGTTGTATGTAATTTTTGGCAGGTACAGTATGGAAGTTGGAAATTTGAGAAGTATTTCAGAAAATAAAGAATATCCTATTGAAAAATGACCGGAGACAACGTCTTAACTTTTGTGACTTCTTTGTTATAATTGTGGCTCTTGTTTTGTTTTATAAGAAGTTTGATTACATCTACCATAACGTTATTAACATATAATGTTATATTGTAAGCATATGCTTGAATATTTGAGCCTGAAAAACGGCATGGTGCCACACCCTAAAACGAAACAAGTAAATTGCGGCTCTCGGCAATAATGAATGATTTTAGTAATAAAACCTACCATTTTTGGACTTGACAGTTTCTTAAAAGACAACCCAAGCCAAGAGCCTTCTCAATTTTACGGGAACCTTCCATTTGAACGGATTTTTGAGAAACATGGATGAAGAAATTGTAGTGATTTTTCTTGTGGTGCCGACATGATGTTACCTGGACGAAACGCAGGCGTGAAATGCCGCGTCTTCGGTCCCACGTGATATAAAAAGCATTCATAAACATAGACATAAATAACCTATAGACCGACAGCAGAGGGCGTGAGCGCGTAATTTTGGAAACGGACGCCATCTCAAAAAACTATGGGCAAAGTGCGCGTCACTCAGTGCGCGAGGCGCGCGCGCCGCACGTAAACAATGATTTTATTTCAAAATCTCGCAAAGATTCTAAAAGAGGCCAGTTGCGCACGTAATCTCGCGCTAGTTCAGGCTCATAAAATCAAGATAAAATTTTTAAACACAAAAGTTTTCATTAAATCTTTCGATTATTTGAGAAAGTTATATTACTGTGTCATGGTACGTGAGGTATACTGAATGCTCCAATGGGTTAAAAGTGGATATCAATTCGTTTTCATCTAGAATTTCCGTTTTGAATAAATCCTTCCTATTCAATCGTGCGTTAAAGTAACATTTTTTGCCCATAGTTTGGCAATAGTCGGGTGCCGTCACAATTACGGTACCCCGCCATGCATTTGAATAGGGCGCTGTCGGTCTATGGGTTATTTATGTCTGTGTTCATAAATGACTGGACACACAATAAAATAGCGCCCTCTACTTATTGTTTCAGACAAAATACAATAAGCCTGGAGTGACGTCACACTGTTGCTAGTCTCTTTTCAAGTCGCTACTTACCAGGCAGCACCTAAAAAGACCGTACTTTACGGTGAATTTCACCTCGGTCGGGATAGTAAAGACTTGAAAAAAGACTAGAAATTGATAGTCGGTACCTAGTCTCTTTTCAAGTCTTAACTATATTGGGCATGATGAAATGGACCGCAATTAACGGTCTTTTCAGCCGCGCCATAGGTAGTTCGTACTTGAAACAAGACTAGACACCGCACAAGTGTTCCTTGTCTATTTTCTGTGTCAGACTAAGCTAAACTGGCCGTTGTTTCATGGAAAATGATTAGCAGGCAATATAAGTCTTATTTTGAAGTATCTCAATCTAGATAGCAACTAAAAAGACCGCAAATTAACGGTCTTTCATGATGCGCAAGTAGAAAGACAGACTTGAAGAAAGACTAAACAAAGCCTTTGTTTTGATGAAGGTATTAACTGGAGTAAAGAGGGCGCTATGTAACTCTTGCTAGTCTTCTTTCAAGTCCGCGCCTACCCTAGAGCAGTTTAAATGACCGTATTCTACGGTATTTCATGTTGCGCTAGTGAAAAGACAGACTTGAAGAAAGACTAAACAAAGCATTTGTTTAAGGGTGTTAACTGGAGTATAGAGGGCGCTATGTAACTCTTGCTAGTCTTCTTTCAAGTCCGCGATTTCCCTAGAGCGGCTTAAATAACCGTAATCTACGGTCTTTTTAGCCGCTCCCTGGTGAGTAGCGACTTGAAACAAGACTAGCAACAGTGTGACGTTGCTCCAGACGTATTGTATTTTGTCTGAAACAATAAGTAGAGGGCGCTATTTTATTGCGTGGCCAGTGATTTATGAATGGTTTTTATATCACGTGGGACCGAAGACGCGGCATTTCACGCCTGCGTTTCGTACAGGTAACATCATGTCGGCACCACAAGAGAAATCACTACAACTTCTTCATCCATATTTTTCAAAAATCCGTTCAAATGGAAGGTTCCCGTAAAAGTGAGAAGGCTCTTGGCTTGGTTTGTCTTTTAAGAAACTGTCAAGTCCAAAAATGGTAGGTTTTATTACTAAAATCATTCATTATTTCCGAGAGCCGCAATTTACTCGTTTCATTTTAGGATGTGGCACCATGCCGTTTTTCAGGCTCAAAATATTCAAGCATATGCTTACAATATAACATTATATGTTAATAACGTTATGGTAGATGTAAAAATAACTCCCTATAAAACAAAATAAGAGCCACAATTATCACAAAGAAGTCACAAAATTTAAGACATTGTCTCCGGTCATTTTTCAATAGGATATTCTTTATTTTCTGAAATACTTCTCAAATTTCCAACTTCCATACTGTACCTGCCAAAAATCACATACAACATTTGAAACAATCTGTAAAGGGAAAGACTTTCATAAATTAACCTCTAAGTTTCGGTTCCTACAAGTTGCAGAAACCACCAATCTCTGTACATGTATATACTTACTCAAACAAATATTTTAAAATGTTACAAAATATTTTGAAACCTTTCATCTTTTAAAGGTAGTATCATACTTTGGTAGCATACCGAAAAAGAAATCTTCACAGATTTAACTAACTTACAGGGAATACAGGGTATAAAGATGGTGATTGTAGAAACATACCGTTAAAATATTTTTGCCCGAAAAGCAGTATTTTTCCAGAAAAGAGGAAAACCATTGACCAAAATGATGTTTCATCTTATAAAGATCAAAAAGAAAAGAGAAAAGACTTCAGAAACACTGTGGCCGTTTTTTACTGTTTTTTTTTTCATAAAGTTGGCACCATATGAGACTGAAATTTTCACAGATGACTGTTACTGTATTTTTCTCGATATTTTTGCCCATGAATCTGTAATTCTTTGACAAAAACCAAAGTATGATATTACCTTTTAGACTTAAAACTCCTGACTTTGCCTGTCACTAACAAAGTGATGATTGTCATCCGTGGAACTCTTCCACTCTTTAAGAACATGAGAACTACCAGGTTTTTAACGAATAAAAAGAAAGGAGTGCCTAGTATTTCAATCTCAGCATTTGTGAAGGATTACCAGATTTTGCATTCTGCTTATTGTTAATTTCAATTTCAAAGCAGCATAATATAATTATGTCGTCTCTGAAAAATCACATTTTGCTTTTTTTTTTCGTTTTTGTTCAGGTCTTGAAAGGCTGAGACGGTTTGGCTTCGAAGACGCAAGAGATGACATCCGTGTAAATCTACCTTAATGACATCAGACGTGAAGTGTCGGCATTTGTTTGGATATTCCAACATTTCTTCAGCTACAAGATCTCAATTTGACGTCTAAATTTAGAAGAAATTTCTCAAATAAGGCTTGCCACATGGCAGAAGAATATTACACTGTTTGAATTCTGAATTTGTTGAGCACTGAACGTGATTCAAGAAATATTTCTGCCTCCGTCTGAACCAGAGACTCCTGCCTTGGAAGAAACTTAACGATGCCAAGATGCAACTTCAAGGACTGAATTTTGCAAACCGTGTTTCACAGTTAGATGGACTTGTTAACAGTTTTTGTACGTGGAAGTGATTAAAGATATGAGTGCCTGGTGCACTCATTTGTTGTGTGCTTTATTTGAACCAAAAAACTCTGGTATCTGGTCATGTGTACTTTCAAATAGCTGCGGCAAAGAATTTTTGGCCAAATTTTCTTTCCAACTGAGCTTTTTTTTAAATTGATTGAAATTATGAAAATTCTTGTCACTACCAAACAAAATGGACCTGAAATACTTAGTTTTTTTTACTGGCGAATATAAAATGAAAGCAGGACTTTGTTGATTTTATGCAAATCTGTTTCAATCTGAGAGCAAAAATGACAATTTTAAGATCACTTCCTATGCATTAAGCAAAGCTTACAAATTGAGCACAAATGAAATATTAGAATTGCGCGTTATTGACCAGATTCCAGTCTTTTTTGGCATTGCATTGAAACGATGTGAATGGTTGGTAATTTGCCAGTTGATATCCTTGACCTTGTTACCTATCTTTTCAAGTAATGATTTAAGCTGTCACAAAAATGAATATTAAAGTGAAATGCATTTTCTAGAAAGAATTCTGGAATTACAAACAAAAATGCTTTATAAAAACCACTTGATTTTTCTCTGAATAAATGGCCCATTGTAGGTTCCATGTACTGAACAAAATCAGTTTTTGTTAACGAAGGCCGAGATTGTACATCTCCAAAAGTCAAAAATTGAACAAAGTCAAAAATTAGACAGTTGATTCTGAGATGGAATTGTGTCAAAAAAGCACAAAATTGTTCGACAAATATTTAGCTGCATGTTTAAGTAATTTTCATCAAATAAGGATATTTGGGAAAAATTTTGGAATTTTTTTTTTAAATCACTCAACACTTGACATGATTTACGTTATCAGCTGGCAAATTGTCGCCATACTTTAAGTGGTTAACCATAGGTACATGTAACCTGTTACCCTTAACTGAGTCAGTTAGCAAATTCAAATAATCTGCTCTAAAACTAATGATCCTTTGGCATTTTGTCATTTCTGGTTTTAATTTGAATAATGTGCAGCACTAAGATTTTTTTTTTACCGAATTCATATACAGTATTACCCGTGCTAAAATTGTCAACCTTTCTGGCCATTTTATCATTTCTGGTTTGAATTCATATGAAGTGCATGCGTAGCGCCCACATTCCTTTCAAAATAGTTAACAACTCTCATCTGAAATTTCTTTGATATCCTCAACTTTTGTTTTTCAAATTCATTTCAAACAAATTTTTTTACCAGAAATTTTACAAATTGCAGAGCCAAAAATTATCCTAAAAAATGTCAAAGTTATTTTCGCGTATATTACCTGTGCTTAAATTGGCAACCTTTCTTTGAATTTTAGAATTTCTGGTTTTAATGTGTACAATGATTAAAAAAAAAAAAAATAGTAAACAACTCTCATCTGAAATTTCTTTGGTTTCAACTGTTTGTTTTTCAAATCCACTTCAAACCAATTTTTTTACCTGAATTTTTACACATTGCAAGAGTGAAAACTATCCTAAAAACGTTTCTAACATTTTCTATTTTCGCGTACATTTTTCAATTTTAATTCCCCTTTTTTCATTGTGGTTCAGCATAAAAGAAAACCAAATTCTGAAGTGTTAATTAGAATCTGACTCACTTAAGGTAGCAGGTTACTACTGGTTTCAAGGGTGCCGTACATTATTCTTTGACCTTTCCAAATTGTCTGCGCTCCAACATCAGTATTGCGTATTGCTTGACTTCATCCACATTAGAATCATCATGTTGCATCCAAAAGCACATTCCTGCAAATACAAAAAGGAATACAAAGAAAGAAACTTAAATATGCGCGTCAACATTCAAAAGTCAATATTCTTTGCATCTGTTCTGCTATTTTGCAAGTGCTCTCATTCAAACGAACCTATAAACTTGCCGCCCATCGCATATTTCTGTTGCATTAGTTGCGCTGTAATAAGAAAAATAAGGTCATAGGTTAGGTTAGAAATGGCATCTTTGCAAAGGGTCTGCATTGCAAGTTGAAATGTGTCCCAGTCATACAACCTTTAGGTTATTTACATATGACCTCTGTGCAGTGTCAAGTTAATGTGTATAGAGGTCACATGGAAATTGCCAAGAGGCTTGTATTGTTGGAACTGTTTCAATAAGCATCTTTGAAATATGGTCCATAGTGAGAGGGCGCTGTTGATGCTGGATGAAAGTTTGCTGAAATGGCGCCCTCTTACTGTTGTCCATTTTCAGAGATTCTGTTTGCAATGCAGTCCCTTTAAAACCAGTTAAGTGTACTCTTGGTTAACCACACGTACATTTTGTATAGAGGGGGTAGTTCAGCCATTGACAAATAAAAATGCAAGAGGAGATCACTATCTGTTGTGTCATTTGAATTTTTTATTATTTTTTTTTTCTAATTGCAAGTGCCGGCTGGTGCGCCCTCTGCTGTCTAGAATGTGAAGCAACTTAATGACCCAAGTACATCGGCTGATAAAGCGCCCTCTTGAGTTGAAACCTGACTTAGTCTTACTAGTATTCTGCTCTACAAGTGATCTGCAACACACATTTCAACAAGCTCATTGCTTATGCGCGCTATTGTTGGCATGCAAATGCCACGCATTGAAAAGACTAGCAAAGGCCTGAACAAAGCTCAGAAAGGATTCATTGTTGTACACTTAAATCTTAATAGACCTGCATGGGTGTACTTCAGACTTCACCCCCTGTTCGGGCAACCAAGCCGCTATATGTTCTTAGGAGACATTTTGATGCTGAACTTTGGGGTAAAAAAAGGAAAAATAAAGACCGATTCATTGGACACTTCTACTCCATCACTAATTGAGTCCTTGACCTTCAAAATGACAACAACTTCAACCCAGATGATGATGTGCTGACCAGAGAAACAACATTTCAACATGCAGCTTACTTCAAATTTTGGATTAACTTTTTTGCTCCCAAGTTTTGTAGTTTATGTATTCTGAAACAAAAATTACCCCCTAAAATTATGTACTTTTATGAGCTTCAATGAAACAATCATGTCCTCATGGATTTCTTGGTTTCACTTGTGTAACAGAAGAATGCTACCCTATTAATATTATCTACCCTAATCACTTAATACCTTAATTTAAGGCTTAACTATCCTAGTGCTGAAATGTTTATTTGCTGTTCCGATACGTTCCAGGTTGGAACGGGTTTTAAAAAGCTTGGGATTTTTATTGTTATTATTATTTTTCATTATTAATTATCACCCGTCTAACTTAACATTTATGTTGTCATTTGTGTTGCATCTTCTTCTTATTCTTAGCTTTATTTGAAGAGCTTGAAAATTTAATTATATGAATGCTTATCAGGTAAATCTGCAGTGGAAACTGATTTAGTTTTATTTGGTAATTCATTACGCATGTGACAATCACTTGAATTTTTAATTAGTTAATTTTCTTAGCAATTTATTCTTTTGGCAATAGCATTGCTACAGATTGCTGTAGATATGCATGCTGCCAGGAAAATTATTATGACATCACCATTGACGTCATCAAAAAAACAATTCTTATTTTATCCCTAAATGCCTTGAAACTTGGTGGGTATGATCTCTATGTTATTTATAATCTATCTCTTTAATGATGAAGTCATCATGACATCATCAGATTTTTAGTTAATAACATGACAATCACTGCTTATGCTTAGTGTAGAATCGGTGCTTACAGAAATAGACAATTCTCTGTTATCAGCCAAATAAGCAACTTAAGACAAATCGGAACAGCTTTGTGTTCATCCACGGGATGAACACTTAAAATGTCTAGTTATTATTTGTTTCTATTGCAATATAGATCCTAGGCTATGTTTTTGGCAATGGTTTTTATACAAGCCTATTAGGGCTTCTGAAAATACCCCATATTGGTTTAATTCCAATTGTTAAATTCATGTTTATTGTTCAATCTGTTTGTGTGTAAGTTTATTTATATTTTAACTAAACAGTTTTTAACTACATGTAGAAATGTTGATTTGTAATTGTAAACCTAATATTTTTAGTCTTCGGACGTTGTATTTCGTATTCTTAATAAACCGTAATTGAATTGAACAGGGATCTGAGTATTTTTTTTAATATGTTTTCATTTAGTTCTTGATTGTTTTTAATCTCATTAATTTGACTGACTTTGTCAATTTGTTTACCTATGTGGGAATAAATAAGTGAATTGATTTCTAATGTAGATAGATGGTTTATGTCATAGGTTTAGGACTCCTAAACCTATTGTCTTCTCTATCAAAGTCTAGATTACAAGGAAATTCTATTTTTGTATTTTATAGTGATTTTCTTATTTATTATAGATCTGTGTAAATAAACTTGATAAATATTCTGGTATAAAAAAGTGCAAACTAGTCAAAATGTTGAGAGGACCACTGAATATATAAAGCCTTGATGCATGTCATTAAATATTATTTACATGTCATTACTGGCAATTGTTCAGTGATTCTTATTTTTGGTTTTAAGGGTGAAAACATTCTTGTGTTCCACCTGTCTTATAAGATTCAAATTATCATTAAAATCTCAATTACACAAGTAATATTTAGGTTGAAGTTAATGTATCACTCCTTCAGTTTGATTTTTATAATAATTTGTTTTTGTTGCAACATTATCCATATCATCTGTGTGATTTTGTATATTAAGGCAAATTTTTCTGGAAATGTTCCTATATTGGTTTATTCCTAATTATTTCATTATTATGATTATTCTTTGATAATTCTATTTTAGTTGTTGTATATTTTCAATCTCAATTATTCTACCGATTTTGTCAGTATTTTTAGAGTTAAGTTAATATGAAGATAACTTGCTGTGGTTATATATTGGTTATTTCAGCCTTATTTATTTCTGTCCTATGGTTATGATATTAAATGTTTCTGCACTGAAGAAAATTATGGTATTATTTTATCATAGCACCACAGCTTGCTAAATTTGTAAGTGGTCCCTCTGGCCTTCCTACACAACCTTACTTTCTACTACACAAGTGAAACCAATGGTCAAAACCTGAGAACTGTAAAGAAGTAAGCCAGCAATGCCAAAAAACTGTTTCTCTAATCATCACATCAACAACTGTGTAGAGGTCACCATCATCTATCAGGTCAAGAGCCCCCTCAGATCAGAAGCAGATGTCCTATGCAAAAGGGGTCTGTCATCATGACCGGCCTAAAAAGAGACCTGGTTACACAGGAACAGTAAGATGAAGGGTACCAACTTAGGATAACAAAAGTATCAGTGCGAAAAAAACTAAGCGAAAAAAAGGGTCCTCTGTCCTTCGCACCAATCATACAAGCGCTATCAGCATCTTAGTGTACAACAATAAATTCCTTTCTTCTAGTTTTTGCCGCAAGCAGAATTTGGGTATGAGCTTGTCAAATCATGTGAGGCAGAACACTTACAGAGTAGAATACCAGCAACACTGAAGACAGGTATCACTCAAGCTGACGCATATCAACCAATGCACCTGGGTCATTAAAGTTGCTCCACATCCTAGACAGCAGAGGGCGCACCAACCGGCACTTGCATTTTGCTCGTCTGAGCTTCTTTCCTATGTGTATTTGATCTGTACAGGATTTAAACACTTTAACAACAGATTATAACAAATTTAAATAACAATGTGAGAATTACTCCAACAAACAGAATCTAAATCAGATCCTTAATATGTGACAGTCTACATTGGAAGGACATTTTTAGAAAATTTTGAAACATTTTGTGCTGTCAAATCAGTCTCAATATAAAAAAGTTGCTTTTTGTTTCTCTAGTTTTGCAGAGAACATTTGAGATTTGTTTTTATAAATCAATGTTGTTATGATGTTTAAAAAAAGTTTTGAATTGAAAGATAATTACATGTATGTGACAATGTTCATGGGAAGAAAAGTTTATACAATTTTGAAAAAAAAAATTGGGGCATCTCTAGTTTTAAAGAGGACATTTTTAGATTTCTTTGCATGAATCAATTTTGTCATGATGTTTTGAAGAAGTTTAAGACACCAATTTCAAGGCATTTGGCACATATTTCTGTATAAAACAATGGCATTGAGTGTGTCGCATGCAAGTACATGCCTTTTTCAGTGATTCTGCAAGAATTTTCATGCATTTTCTTGTATGTGTACAAACAAATTTAGCTTGTTTTTGTTGCATAGCAGCGCATGATCAATCTGTCTGTTGGAGAAACTCACACACCTACATACAGAAAACATTCTTAAGAAAAAGGCAATAAATTAATTAAGGCAATTAATTCAATTTTAGAGTGCATTCACTTGAAATGATGGAGTTAGTCACTTCGTCTGGAAATCAATTTTGAGAGAAAAAAATATCACCCCCCCCCAATAAAAAAGCAAGAAGACAAGAATAAAGAAAAGAAAAATGCAAACCCCAAATTGAATAAAAATGGAAAAAATACTGTTGTACATGTGTAACCTCAACCCAAAAATGACATAAATGCCAGAATTTAAAAAGAATTTAGATGAATTTGAAACTTTTGTTAACCCACATTTTTGACATCAGACATGTACAACTACAACCCCTGTCACTTCAAATGAATGTTCCCTAAAACATGTAAAAAGAATGTAAGATTCTTCAGCAAAGATATGGTTCAGGATTGTGAATCACATTCTAACATAATGGCATGAATGGAGATGGAATTTGGCCATCAAAAGCTTTGTTTCAAGTCCCACCCAGGGATACAATATTGGTAAGAGTCTGAGATTGTGCAGAGGATGATAAATTTATGCAAAAATATGCGTAAAGGATTATGAGTGAAGTGCACTATCTCAATACTGTCTAATTACATGTATTATGATGATGAGGAGGAAAATGGTTCTATTTTGATGCTGCTATTTCAAAACAATTCCTAAATGACTACGATTGATGCTTTAGAACTGGAGGTAAAATGATGGAAAAGTCTTCCAAAATAGCTCCGATAGAATTTCATGACAGAAAGTCAAGATAATTGATTTTTTCTACATATCTAAACTGTGATACCAAACGTGGAGTACCAATCCTGAACCACATGCAAGTTTGAATATTTTACAATGAGAAGGGATGGATTCATTTGTGAAGGAAAAGAGGAACGTGAAGCGTATGACAAATTGATGGCACAAAAGCGTGAAATAATTTGAAGGCAGAATCTGGGAATCATAAATGCCACGCTGAGAATGTTTTAGAGGAAAAGCCTGATCATTGTTAAAAAAATTGTCCCACCCAGGGGAAAAGGCGCTAAGATGAGAAAAATACAAAGTGACAAGCAAAACTGATGAACATTTTTAGACATCCCCAACCAGGGGAAATGTTTTTTGTAACAGGGCCACAAGGTGTGAAACATACAAAAAATTGATTTGCCACCAACAGACCAAGGCATGGTTATAATTTGTGCGCGAACAAACTGGTAAAAAAAATCATGAATCCATCCCATCCCAACATAAACCCTAGCTGTCTGAAACACACAATGCAAATGACCACTTTACACTGCATTTGTAAGATTCAGTAGAGAGTTATTGGTATTTGTTTGTATGCATACATAGTTTTGGACCAGGAAAGATTGAGTCTACAAAGTATCTTTCTCTTCATATCATGACCATCTTACCCAAGAAAAGATCCATCTCAGGCAAGAATTTGACTATTTCAGATATTATTACATAAAAACAAAATTCCAAAGCCAAATTGTTCAGCAATGATTTAAACAAATATTCAGCTGTCAGAGCATTGAGTGTTTCTTCAGTATAAGTTACAATGTTTGATACAATTACACAAATATGAAGTAAACTAAACTACATGTTAATGTATGGAGGTAAACCAAAGCCTACTCGGTCAGCTAGGTCAAGATATGGTTCATTTCGTAGTTTTTCAGTTGAAGGGTGTCTGGTTCAAATCCCACCAGGGGCACCGCCTAAGCTCTTACCTATGAGCATAAAAAGGGTCCCTGGTTAAAATCCCACCAGGGGCACCAATGTGGATTGGGTTCTTTACTTTATCAGATAATTTTCTCAGATAATTTGAGCATTAACCTAAAGTTCCTGGTTCAAATCCCACCAGAGGAACTATGTTGAGATCCTTATGTCAAACTCGTGGCAACGTTTTTGTCCTTCAGCAATGCTACATATTCTTGATCACAGAAGTTTCTTTGTTGCTTGTGGTTTTTTTACTCTCAGGTATTTGGTTGGTCCCTGGTTCAAGTCCCACCAAAGGAGCCTGATAGCTGCAAGTTTTCATGAGTAATCCTGCTGAGATTTACTGCCTTCATTAACATCTGACATAAAAAGTAAAACTATACAAAATAAATCAATTTACTTTATGATGACTCTTTCTAGTACTGGACAGGCAACATCACTGGAATGGGTGACATCTCATTGGTAGAATGCCTTGACAAGATCACCTAATACAATAAAAGAAATTGAGAAAGATAAAGGTAAACAATTAAAAACTTTTATAATTAAATCAACAACAAATATAAATGTCATCACCAAATAACCACAAGGAAACTGACTGGATTAATTTCAAGTCTTTGAAAAGTGAACAATGGAAAATTGGCTGGAGTGGAATTCGAACCAGCGACCCACGGAATACTGTACAGGCAACTGAGCTATCCAGCCCTATGTAGGTCATGTCCCTAATAGTCAATTATCTTTATTTGTTTAGCAGTCAGAAGCCATGAAACCACTCACAAACTTGTACCCCAGTTAAATACCCTCCCATCAGCTTAACAGCAGTAATTGACAAGGTACAGGAATATAAATGTTCAAGCAACTGCTTCAAATTCCCCTGAAACTTAATTGTGCTGGCAAAAACTGGCAAGTTAAGAGTCTTTTGAGAAAGATCCTGCTAGGATAGAAACCGATGTCAGACCCTCCTAATTTTAAGCATTTTATATATTTCAGGTCATTTTTTTTGGCTGATCAGCAGTTTGCAGCGGTTCATTACTTGTATTGATAAGTTTTAAGTTGGTAACTTCAGGAAATATCAAGAAATAAACCCAGTCTTTCTGTTGAAAAGTTCATATTCCTTCAAGATGCAAGTTCATTGAATGTATATACGTCTATTTTGTACCTGTGGCAGTCCAAAGTGTGGCATGTTCTTGGCTGGCTGAATAACTGGATGACTGCTTCCTAAGGGGATGGCTTGTTGAACAGTCAGACTAGATAGATGGGCTGGGTGGCTGCATAATGACTGTCTCCCTTGACTGATGGACAGATAACTGGTTGCCTTGCTGGAATCAGGGGGCCTGGCATCAGCTCAGATCAGGACATCATGCAGGTCCAGCAAAGTTGAATAAGATCAAACCTGTGACAAGAAAACAAAACAACATTGGATATCAAATTAAAAGAATTGCAAATGAAACTGAATCAAACAGCACACGGTCACTGTCTTATTTCATGGACTATATTTCCGTATTTTAGTCCTGCAAGGACCACCTTATAAAAGATGCAACTCACCACAGTCTAAACTAAATGTCCAATATGAAAAATGGATGGTTGTTCGTGGTCCCCAGGTAAACTAACCTACCATCAGCCTAACATCGGTAACTGAAAATATAAAGTATGGATAAACAAGCCTTAAAATCTATAAATAATTATTAAGATTTACCTGTCCCAATCCAAGTGTGGCATCTTCTTGGCTGGCTAAATGGATGGGTGACTGCTTGTTGCTGCTTCCCAAGAGGCTGGCTAGTTGGACAGTCACACTCTCACTGGTTTGATGACTCCAAGGATGGCTGGTGACTGTCTTTCCTTGTAAGACTAGATGACTGGGCTGGCTGGTTAGCTGGCTCCCTAGTTGGATGGTCATAGTCTTACTGGTTTGATGACTCCAAGGATGGCTGGTGACTATCTTTCCTTGTTAGACTAGATGACTGGGTTGGCTGGTTAGCTGGCTCCCTAGTTGGATGGTCATAGTTTTACTGGTTTGATGACTCAAAGGATGGCTGGTGACTGTCTTTCCTTGTTAGACTAGATGGCTGGGCTGGCTGGTTAGTTGGCTCCCTAGTTGGATGGTCATAGTCTTACTGGTTTGATGACTCCAAGGATGGCTGGTGACTGTCTTTACTTGTTAGACTAGATGACTGGGCTGGCTGGTTAGTTGGCTCCCTAGTTGGATGGTCATAGTCTTACTGGTTTGATGACTCCAAGGATGGCTGGTGACTGTCTTTCCTTGTTAGACTAGATGACTGGGCTGGCTGGTTAGCTGGCTCCCAATTGGATGGTCATAGTCTTACTGGTTTGATGACTCCAAGGATGGCTGGTGACTGTCTTTCCTTGTTAGACTAGATGACTGGGCTGGCTGGTTAGCTGGCTCCCTAGTCGGATGGTCATAGTCTTACTGGTTTGATGACCCCAAGGATGGCTGGTGACTGTCTTTCCTTGTTAGACTAGATGACTGGGTTGGCTGGTTAGTTGGCTCCCTAGTTGGATGGTCATATAGTCTTACTGGTTTGATGACTCCAAGGATGGCTGGTGACTGTCTTTCCTTGTTAGACTAGATGACTGGGCTGGCTGGTTAGTTGGCTCCCTAGTTGGATGGTCATAGTCTTACTGGTTTGATGACTCCAAGGATGGCTGGTGACTTTCTTTTCTGGTTTTTGGTTGGGCTGGCTGGCTGGCTTGCTAGCAGGTTAGACAGTCACAGTTTCATTGGTTTGGACTCCATGCTGATAACTGTCTCTTCTGATGGACAGCCAGATCACTGGTTACGTTGCTGGTATCTAGCTGAGGTCTTGGAAACAGTTGTGATCATATCTGGCTTAGATCAAACCTGTGACAACAAAAATCATTGGAAGTCAACATATTAAAAGATTATGAATGAAACAATCAAACAGCACTTTAACCACTGTCTTATCCTTATTTTGAAAACCTGTTATGGTAGGCAGAATCAAAATTAGACTGTGAACCATAATGTAGTGTGTTTTGCAGTAAGAGAAGATACTTGAATGTGGACATGGCACCAACAATTTGTTGAATTTACAAAATAAACAATTCTTGAATTGGCAGCCCAATTAATATATTAATTATTAATTATTTATCTTTCTGTTGAAATGTCTGTCACACAACAATACCAGAATGGCATACGGTGGAACATGTAATGTGTACAGCCTCTACCAATACTCCAGTCATTCACAATGTATGTACTCGTTGTGTATGTAACTTGACATGCCATCAAAAATGGGCTTTTAATATCCAATTTTTAATTCCTTTGTAAACATAATATTTCTTTAAACAGGGGAAGAAGTTATTCAAAGTCACGCAATATCGTGTTGCTGACAGCGATGTTTCAGTTGTAAGGGTAGTCTTGATCCAAAACCGATAATCTTGTTTGTCCCGCTCCGACAACACCGATAGAGGGGGTATATAATCAACGAACTCGTTCGCCTGCTGCCACTGGTACCTGTGCCGCCGCTGGTACGCTTGCCTGCTGTGACCGATAGATCGATCTTGACTCAAATCTCCAAACAACCCCTGAAATTCCGAGGACATTCCAAGCATATCTTGAATACCTGCTTTCTATGCATTAGCGCGCTGTTACGTATGAGTAAATGCAAATGAATGGCACGATGTGACAACGCGATGGCATGAGGCGAATATGCGACAGTACGATGCCACAATTAGCGCGATATGGCACGATGAGACAATGCGATGGCACGATGTGACTATGTGATGGCATGAATCAACTATGCAATGGCATGATACAATGGCACGCTGCAACTTTGAGACAATGCGATGGCAAGATGTAACAATGCAAAGCCATGCTGTGACAACACAATGGCATGAGGCAACTATGCGATGGCATGATGCGACAACCCAATAAAGGTTAGCAGTCATTGCAATTGAAACATCATCACCAACAAAACATCGTGTGACTTTGATTAATCTCCCCCTGTTTCAACTATGCAAAGAGTAACCCCTTTTATGCTGAAAACATTACTTGCATTTGACACATTTACTTGAGAAAGACAAGCAGATCAGCCAGATTTGGGGCAAAAATTTGAAACATGGATGAACAAGAAAAATGAAAATCGATACTTGACAAAATGTACCTGTTTCTATCCAAGGGAGGCATCTTCTTGCCTGGCTGAATGGCTGGATGACTGCTTCCTTAGAGGCTGGCTAGTTGGACAGTCACACTCTCACTGGCTGGGTGGCTGGTGTCTGTCTTTTCCTGACAGACAGCCTGATGACTGGTTGCCTTGTTGATATCTGGGGTCATGGCATGATTTGAGATCAGGCTACGGCAAGTTGATTGTCAAACCTATGATAAGAATAAATAAATGTACATTAAATGCTGACATAATTGGAGGGCTGATAAAAATGTGTGCTTGTAAATACCTGATTCACTAGCCACGCAAGCAAGTGAAACTTTTCTTTTAAAAAGCCGGAAACGTCTGCACTGCCCCATTTTTTTTTGCAAAGAACACCTGATATACAAACACAGCTCACCAGAGTCTGAAGTACATGTACCATAAGTAGATGGATGTTTGTTATTGGTCTTTGTTCACCAATTGCTGGTTGACTACCTTCCCATCAGCCTAACATCAGTGATTGATAAGGTGGGCATTGGCAGACAATGTACATAATAAATCAATACTTGTAAAAATGTACCTGTCCCAATTTCAGTGGGTCATCTTGGCTGGCTGGCTGTGTATCTGGCTGGTTGGCTGGTTGGATAGTCACACTCTGGTTGACTGGTGACTGTCTCCCCAGATAGATCAGATGGCCAGCTGGATGGTATGCTGGCTGGCTGGTTGGTTAGTTGGATAATCATTCTCCACCTGGTTTGATGATGGATGATGACCTTCTTTTTTCTCGGCAGACAAGATAGCTGGTTGGATGGCTGGTGACTGTCTCTCCTGATGGACAGCCAGATGACTGGTTGTCTTGGTGGTTTACTTACTGGATAGCTGAGTGGGTTGTAGGTGGATGGTTCCAGGCTGATAACTGGCTCACATTTACATGGTTGTACCCTTTGTAGATGGACAACCAGCAAGTCCATTCTCTGTCTGGCTGGGTAGTGGGTAGAATTAGCCATAGGTTATCTTCCACTAGGTCTGTGGCTGATGATGGATGAATTCCCCATGGTCTGCTGTTCCAAACAGATCTCTCACTGTGGCTGTGGCTCACTGCAACATCAAACAATTAAGCAGGGACATTTCTTTAAAAGCACTGGATTTGGGGCAGATTCAGATACAAAAAATGCCAGAGTCACTTTCTTCAAGATCCACTAAACAAAGATCTTTGTTGCCTGAATATATTACATACTGAATCCACTCATCACAGTAATTTATGGAAGGCAAGAGAGCACACTCTGCTTACATATTCAGTGCACACCCGCTGTTCTACGCATGCATTCACTTTATTGAAACGTATACTTCACTTAAAATGAAAGGTCTGGTTTTATGTCTAAGATTTTACACAGACAACACATTACAACGTCATACATGTACAGTAAACATGTTGCTCAGAGCCCAAACACCTAGGCTCCTACTAGCCTAGCTAGAGACTTAGTCTTAATTTAGTAGTTATTAATATCATTATTCAAAACCAGAGAAAAACAATGCCCTAGCTTTAGTAATACATGTATATAGGGAAGTGCACAATAATTGCAGTAAAATGAATGGAGTCTTACACCTAAAGCTAAGTTCCAACACACAATACACAGGTCTGTGTATTTACTAAGGCTGAGTCAGAACGGTCGGAATGCCGAATTCCGACCGATGCGATCGGATTCCATTTCCGATTTTTCGTTCCGGTGTTCCGATGAAAGAATAAAACACATAAGAAATACTTTTTCTTAACTTTCTTCTTCAAATCTTAATAAAAATCACAATTATTTTATTCAATCTTACCAATCTTAAAGTTAAAGTTTCTGTCTGAAAAACTAGTGATGTGAAAAGCCGAGTCAGTCGGATCGTACGCGTAGGGCTACCACCACCGATTGTAGTTCACGGTCCGTCCGAGCCCTACTTCACCGTGCATGCCACACATACACACATCGTACGTACGTTGTGTACTGTACACATGTTGATGTACATGATGTGTACATGTACAGAAAGCTTCCTGCCGACGCACGTGGTTGAGACTTTCGCTGGTGCACTTTGAGCGAAGTACCAGTAACATGCATGGGAAATTCAATGACATAGCGTGCGCGATGATTGGTTACGTCTTACCATGGAAGAAATACTCACAGTGCGGCCGTTGATTTCGGAAGGATTTCTCAATGTTTCTACGTAGCCAATAGGAAAAAAATGACTGATTGAATTCCAAGTAAGATTTAGCTGATGATCAGGAAAACGTGATTTTTGGCACTCTGGAATTTCAGAAGGAATATTTTACAGGGATCTCGCAACTAAATAACATGTACAAGCGTACATTGTTGTAACCACACTCGGTACTCCAAGTGTGTTTTTGCACGTGTTCGATGTCAGATTTTTCTCTTTATTTTTTGGGGTCCCCAAAGTAGATCATACTTCCTGAATTCATTTATCGGAATTCGGAACACCGGATCCGACCGAAAAAAATTGGTCGGGTTCCAGAACAAAACAATTCCAAGATGACTCAGCCTTAGTATTTACATACACGTACGACTGATGTAGGCCTTGTAGACATAGACAAGGCCTACATCAGTAGACAGTACGTACATGTACGTACGTGTACGTACGAACGTCTGTTTGTATTACTATTTAGTACTAACTGACTGTTAGGCCTAGTTGTAGACCCAGTAACTGGGGCGCTGAACTCCCTTTTTGACTTTTGGGGTTGACGGTCGGTCTAGCGCCCCAGTGATTTATATTGGTTGAGATGTGTCGTACACAGGAAAAACAAAATTTCACGGCACTTTCGCCGAAAATGTCCCCAAATTACACCAAAAACATCACAAACAGAATTGAAACTCGCTCCATTGCTTCTACGAAAGTTAGAGATGAAATGCAGCATATTCATTTGTTCTCACGATTATTCCTTTTGATGAAAATCGACCTTTTCTGACGAATGTCCAGACGAGAACGTAAAAAACGGAATTTAATTTGTGTGGCTCTGCTCCACACAAAATGGCGGTCCTACGTCATCGCATGAATATTCATTTTGGTAATTTCCATACTAAGCGGACGTGTCGATACGTAGATCACTTTGCCTCGGCAAAATTCCCGGTCCCATAACAACAGTGCCGTTTGTGACAAGCGCCGCGCTGATTGGTCAATGCGCAAGGCAGTGCTCGTGACGTCACAGAAACCATGTGCTGGCCCAACTCGTTACGCACGCACGCAGGGCCGTTGCAGACACGTACGGAGCACGCATTACTCGATGTGCCTATTCAAGCACACACGGTGTACGACTACGAAACGACCAACGGTCGGCCGTACGACAACTCGGGCGACCATGCACAACCAACAGACCCGGCCCAACACATGTTGCTATGAATATTCAACGACCTACAATCACGCTCAGATGGTGGCGCAGTTTCGCGGTAAAATGGCAACAAAAGCTGACCAAAGTTAATATAGTACGACTGCGGAGTCCGTGAGTTCTCGAACATCGGCGGGTGACACCACAAAAAATGGTCAAAAGGTCGTTTTTGGTTCCATTCAAAAGATCGTGGCGAGGTCTGTCAATGATTCGAGTTGCTGAGTATGTGCCCATGCGCGTCAGTTTCATTCATGAAAACTTCCATTTTTGGTCAGTGCGATGACGTCACATAATGAGATGATCGCGACGCCCTCTTTTGGCCGTTTCGTGCCAATTCGTGTAAGGGATTTTTCGCTGTGCGCGGAGGCAAAGTGATCTACGTATCGACACGTCCGCATAGTATGGAAATTACCAAAATGAATATTCATGCGATGACGTAGGACCGCCATTTTGTGTGGAGCAGAGCCACACAAATTAAATTCCGTTTTTGACGTTCTCGTCTGGACATTCGTCAGAAAAGGTCGATTTTCTTCAAAAGGAATAATCGTGAGTACAAATGAATATGCTGCATTTCATCTCTAACTTTCGTAGAAGCAATGGAGCAAGTTTCAATTCTGTTTGTGATGTTTTTGGTGTAATTTTGGGACATTTTCGGCGAAAGTGCCGTGAAATTTTGTTTTTCCTGTGTACGACACATCTCAACCAATGTAAATCACTGGGGCGCTAGACCGACCGTCAACCCCAAAAGTCAAAAAGGGAGTTCAGCGACCCAGTTACTGGGTCTAGCCTAGTTGTAAACACTCTCCATCCAAATTCACGTTTTTATCAGCCAATACGTTTATTTAATCCATTGAAAAAAGGTTCTACAAGGGTAAATATATAAACTTTAAGCCAAATTATACCAAGATATATTACCTGTTACTTGAAACATGGAGAAATAAATTGTCTTTTCTTGTGTTTATGTGAGGAAATTCGTCGGTCGCATAGCTTCTAAATGAAGGCCGCCCTCTAGAGTTGAGTCTTCACTATTCGTCGATTTACGGAGCTATATGAGTGCCATACCAATTATTCAGAATTATAATTATTTTCCTAGCCAAGTCGTCTTGGTGTGATATAATTTTTCCAATAAATCTTTGAATTGGATAAAAACGAATTAAAGAGTGCCAGTAAAATGAAACAGATCGTGCTGGGTTAAGGCTTACTCCACACATCTATCTAAAATTCAGACAGGACATTACATGATTTATAAATCGTCACAAATTTCACTAAGCGGGACTATATGATGCCTATGATCTGTCAACTAGACTGAAAATAAAAAGATTCGTGTGGCTGTAATTTTTCTCAACTTGCCCTACAAGTAGATGAAACAGAATGCGCTCAGAATGTAGGCTTTAATCCCGCATTGCCATAATATATTAATTACACACAGGAAGACGTGGCATATTAAATATGATATAATAATGATGCTAAAAGTGACATGATCGCTGGGGTGAAAATAAAAAAAGACTCGTGTGGCTGCAATATTTTCCTGATGCCGCACGTGCCGATTTGTATTGCGCCCTCTCGTGACTTTATTTTACCAGCTGCTTGCTGCTCGTTCTTTTATACAAACCGAGGCGTGGCCTTTGTATTATATTCAAAATAGGTAGTGTATTATGAATATTCATAATTTAGCTTAAATTTGCATATCATATGTAAATGTCCTGGATTCACATAAACAGAAACTGGTTTCTGCGCGCTGCGAGGTCAGAAGTTAAATTTTTGAATAATAAAACTCTTATTAAGTTATTACTTAGGACGATGTGCTATTGTATAAACCTACTGCGAATGACGTTAAAGACCCAAAGGGAAATAAATTACCTTACCTTACCTTCTTCAGTTCATCAGCAAGTTAATTGTCTTGTTTAATGAAGGTTTAGCTCCACGTCCTTGTAATTTGCTGTAAATGGCAGCAAATTGAATATCAGACATGTCGACCGCAGGACAAATCGACTCGAGACAAGTCTAAACAATGAAGTGCGCTGCAGAATGTCAGGAATGTGAACAATGTTTGTCGCGTGCCAAAGTGTAAATAATAGGGTCATGTCCCTTTGCCACAGGTTGCCGTTGCCAAATAGTAAACAGTATAGAGGGCAGCAGATAACTTAAGTGGTGTCCGATCACATATTTATTTATTTTCCTCGAAAGCACAAACAAAACTGTTCAATATAAAGTGTTTGCCGCCCTCTGACGGCGATTTATGAACAGTTAGCTTATTATAATCACTGCCTATCCTTGGCTTGGGTGTAAAGGGTATAAATTCTGTGTAATAAATGTTTTTACTGCTTTCAGTGGAATACTATGGCAGAGTCCTATAAAGGCAATATAAACACTTTTCATGGAAGAGTATTATTCATTAGCAACATCCAAACAAAGGGTCATGAATATAAAGGAAATGATGAATACCTGTAAGCACTGACACACAGACAAACACAAATTAAGGCAAAATTGAATACATTCTATCATTTCACCACATTAAATGCTTCATTTATTTCAAAATATCCATCATTTAACAAACTAGTATTTGGGATCATTCTTTCCATAACTTATCTTGGGGTAACAATAACAATCCTTAGAGTTTGAGAGAAAACATTCATTCATGGATTTATATAATAAAAGAATATTTAAGTGCAGCAACACAAGTAGCAGATGAAGTTGCTGTTTAGTCAGGCTGTTCAATCTATGTGTGTGATTTCAACATCAAACTATTTTCAAATCATGTTATAAATGAATATTTAGGAATGAATATTAATACCTTCCTTCAACTCAAGTCTTCGTAAGGCATGGATTCTTCAAGGGTAACAAGGTTATTATCCAAACATTTTCAGCTTGCAATGGAAAGGTTAATTACTGATATCATTCTCAGTATTTGAATAATTCATCATATAAAAGGTTACTGGTAATACAGTGGTATGACACTTGTCCATATTTCAAGCATTTCCTAACCTCAGTTTCTGTATAGTGGACTTGTGGTATTTTTATCATAAAAACATTTAACATCCATTTATTCACACTGATATAAGTGTTAATCATTGATCGATCCAAAGTGTTTGTATTTTTCTTCAATTTAGATACATTTTCTTTTTCATATTATTCAAACAGAATTTTGAGACTTTTCTGAACATAATTATCATAAAACATCATTTTCATCTAAAAACAAAATCCTATCTTTGACTTTCATTTTTTTTTTAAAATAATAATGAGATAGCATTATGGTAACTTGGATCCATCATTGACTAACTTTAAGTAAAAACGTTTATTAAAAGTGTTTAAAATTGATAAGCATTATATTTGAATATCTAACTATTATGAAGAAATGAACGTATAAAGGGGCATTAATTTGTAAAACCTTCCAAAGACTCAGACTATAAACTTAAAATTTGGTCTTGACAGAATCTTTCTGCACTCATTGTAACACAAACAGTAATGTACATTTCAATTATAAATTGCTCATGATTTCCATTTTCAGCAAAGACAAATTATATACATTATTCAAATCAAAGTTTAGATGTTTCAGTTTATACAGCATATGTTAAATAAGTTAAATTGTTTATGTTGTTTCCGTTTGAAAAAAAATTAAGTAAGGGTCAGTGAATATAAGTTTTCTATAGCACATCAATTATATACTAAATCTAGAAAAAGGTCAAGATATATTAAATTTGTGCCTAATTTTAATTATCATTTCAGAAGTGCAAAAAACAATCAAATATTAAAAATCACTTTTAAGTGCAATATTTTTTTGTCAAATAACAACAAAATTATGAATCATTGATGGATCCAAACTATAAAAGCCTTAATTTTTTGAGTTCATAAATCAATTTAAAATTTGCTTCCTTGTTAAGCTATGCCCAAAAATGTACATTTTAAAGAATGTTTACTTTCATTTTTATTCTAAAGATGCTATCACATGAGCCATTTCAGATATTTCAACACTGACCCTCACAACACAACCTCCTACTGTAGCTTGCATTCAAATGTTTTGTTGTCTGAAGTTTAGTTCAAGAAGGCTGTGGTCACATGGTTTGCTCATCAAAGACACACCAAGAGATAGCATCTTGAAAACTTGGATCCATCATTGATTGAAAAGTGCCAAATGGCTATTAGCTTATTTTAATACATTTCATAAATTTCTTCAAAGCTAATTGCCTACAATTTGAGAATGTACACAATTAAATCATCACCTCACATCACCAATGACATCACAATATTAAGACAATACTCAAGTAACAGTTTCCATATACCAATGTTACACCATGTCTACTAACATTACAGATGTCATGTCTGTGCTTTTACATGTACATTGTACTTCATTTGTCTCCCAACATAGCTTCAGTAAATTCAAGATATTCAATATTTCCCAAATGTGATTGGCCTTAGTCTAGTTGTAGTATTATTATTAGTTTGTGTATGCTGAAATGTATGGATATATTTATTCACCCAAATATCATGTAAAAGCAAAGGCAGTACATCTCAGAGTACTTAAAGGTAGGGTACATTATTGATCAACATCAATAATATCATTGTTTAGTTTCAGTTTGAAAGCCAAATTTCTATTTGTTTTCCTTAAACCCCTGTACAGCAGTGGGGTAGGTGCATTTGTTTTTAAAACAAAATGACTTCAATGTATTTTCTCTCTTCAAAAATGACTTGATCAATGATGTACCATACCATTAAATAGCTCTGTCACTAATACCGTTTTCTAAAATTTCAATAATCATTCACTCATAAAAAAATATCACAGAACTCACACAATACATGATAAATAGTTCCATCTAGATTACATCACAATGTCAATTGATATACAATGCTATTAAAATCAATTCTTGATATTTTGTGACCCACTCTCAGATGTAGCCAAATTTGTCAGTTTTGATGTTTGAACACAGAGAAAATCCATCAGAAATATTCAACAACATTTCTTAACTGACATCTCAACAACTAGGCTACATATACTATTTGAAATCACCCAGTATACCCTTTGTGATCACATACATGTGCATATCTCAGACTGTCAAAAGTGCTACTTATGACTCATTCTGACAGAGTGGGTCACAGATTCAAACAACTTTTATAACTATGTTAAATGTGTCTATCTAAATTGCACTGTCACCAATATTACAATGCTAAAACATTACTTGATAAACAGTATTTCAATACAGCTCTTAATACAGGCCAGTAGACAGGATTTGCAATTAGGTGCAACATTTGTCAGGTATCAGTGAAACATCCGAGTAATTTTCAATTCCCTTTTATACAATATTATCTTGGTCTTCTCAAAAATCATTATCATGAAAAAAGAAATAATGTGTTTTTTGTGAGATCCTTTGATCAGTTTTTTCAGCTGCCCTGATTAGCTGTGTATAATCTAATGGGATACCTTGTGGAATAGTCTGAGATACAGTCATTGTTTGAGGATTAGAATGGGGATCAATTTCTGTATTTTGTACAGAAACATTGTACGTTAATTTGTTTACAGGACTTCCCTGATTTTCATGCTGCATTCCTTCAGGGAATACTTATACTTCCAGTGCACCCATTGTACACCTTGCCTACTGCCTTCATTGGCATGATTGTAGTATTTGCCATTGAGGTGAGAGTAAAAGCATGCATTGAACCACCATGCACCTTCAAATGCATGTGCACAGTGTCTACGTGAGTCTGCATCATTATCTTTATCTTTTGCAGAGAATTGCTGTGTATTGTGAAAACCCATCGAATTTCCTGCAGTACTCATAGCATTATATGAGCCAATATTGAGTGTGTATTTCTCACCTACAATCTTAAAATCATCATACTCAGCCCATGCAGTCATACCCTCCCAGTCTCCTAGGTCTACATGTAATTTCCATTCTCCATTTTGTGAATCAGTTATTTGTTTTATTATTTCATTGCCCAACCAGAACTCACCCAAAAGATTGCCAAATCCAGATTGGTAGTCAGCCCAGTCACGGTAAAAGTCAACAGAGCCATCTTGACGCCTCTGAAATACTATCCAGCCTCCACCAGCAGTTGTCATGTCACAGTATACCTGTATGCCATCACTCATTCCAAGAGGATAGATGGTATAGATGCCATTGTCACAGTGACCAGCTTGAAGCAACATCAGGCAGCTTTGGTACTTGGCATGCAAAGATGCTGCAAATAATGGTGTTTCATAGTTATTGTCAAAGTAGGCACTTCCTGGTTTCCTAGCAAAGTTGCAGGCATCGATACTTCTATTGATATTATTCATTTCACAGAGGTGGTTACTCTCATGATAGTTGAATGATGTACAATGTTGATCCATGGAGCAATCTCTACCACATATCACTGCAGAAGATGTAGTCTTTGCTTGATATACATGATGCAGTAAAGCACGATTGTTGGCCTTGTAATAATTGGGAGTGAACCGAGTCAGACATTCCCCTTGACAGTTTCCTGCTACACAAGCCATCAGCAAGACTGCAATAATGACCTTCATCATTGCAACTGTCTGTGTGTTTCTTGATTGAAATCTCAGTGATACCACTCAGTCAATTGTAAAACTGACGGCAAATTCCAATCTGCTGTATGGATGATGCTTCCTGTCTTTCCTTGTGTCGTCAACAGAATTTAATCAGCACAGTTTTACTCCAGGATAGGGTACATTACAGGATGAAGTGGATACAATTCACAGCAAATATTGGTGGACCTTCAGTCCTTTGTTATGTACATTCATGCATCAGTGTCATTGCTATCTTACATGAGCTCAGCTTTGAATGCTGCACAAGTGAAAGTTGTGAAGATAAAATCCAGATTTTGAGATTGTCAATTTAGATCGTACAGGTGAATGAAAGCAGTTTGACTTTGTGTATTCAGGCTGTTGATGCTACTGGGCAACTGGCAGAGTCCAGCACGATGATATACATTACAAGAAGGCCCTATTCACTAGGCAACCTGATACCTGATAGGTAAACAATGGTAGGCAAGTAATAGAAAATCAATCCTTGTAAGCGTAGGCATAATCAGACTTGGTTGTATATAATTATACTGTAGATGAAAGAAGAGACAAGCAGACGCCTATTATAGGCCTTCATATGTTGAAGGTCTTCTACCTGTACTAGTGTAACAGGACACAATGCATGGAAGTCATACAGGCCAGTAATTGGAAAATCAATCTATCTACGTGTATCTGACTTGGGTTTATATAGAAACAAAAGACAAGGCAAGCACCGGCCTATAAATACCAGTACACAGTGTCTTCATAAGAGTGAAACAATTCACAATGTAAGACAGTCATAAGAAGATGCAAGCATGGCTAAGGTTTTTATCTAATAGTTAAAGGTACAATACATGATTGGTAAAGGTCACAGGACTACACTCATACTTTGTCTGTTCAAACATGTACATGAAATAATAAACCTGTGAAAATTTGAGCTCAATCGGACATCTGAGTCACGAGAAACTAGCGGAAACCTGACTTGATTTTTCTTATAAAACATGAAGAAAAGTTTACTTTATGTTTGTTCCAAAAATCGTTCGGATGAACGATCTTTGGAAAAGACACTAAATCTTAATTTGCTTGAAAAACCCAGCATCTGATGAACCAAGATTTCCCATGGTGACTGTTTGCACTGTTTACGAACTGTTGAGTCCATTTTCTGTCTCAAACTCAATAAATTTGTTTTGGAGGCCTTGCAAATCCTATATGTTCCCTTTAAAACAGTATTCAATGCAAGGCAATCAATCAATGTGTATCATACTCAGCTATAGGTCTACAAAAAAGAGATCAAAGGCCTATATCAATCTATTTGTACAAGACTCAGGTCTATAGAAAGTAAAGGAGGGGCAATCTAAGACCTACATGTATTTACGGTATACAACGTCTCACAGTGCACATAATACAAGGTATAGACACACAGACCAGTAATTAAGATATCAATCTATCTACATGTAACAGACTCAGGTCTATAGAAACAAAAGATCAAAGAGTCTAGCAGAGATAGGCCTTCAACAGTGAAATAGTCCACAATGCACATGATGTAAGGTAGACACACAGACCAGTAATTAAGATATCAATCTATCTACATGTAACAGACTCAGGTTTATAGAAACAGAAGATCAAAGAGGCAAGCAGATAGGCCTTCAACAGTGAAATAGTCCACAATGCACATGATGTAAGGTAGACAAACAGACCAGTAATTAAGATATCAATCTATCTACATGTAACAGACTCAGGTCTATAGAAACAAAAGATCAAAGAGTCAAGCAGATATAGGCCTTCAACAGTGAAATAGTCCACAATGAACATGATGCAAGGTAGACAAACAGACCAGTAATTAAGATATCAATCTATCTACATGTAACAGACTCAGGTCTATAGAAACAAAAGATCAAAGAGGCAAGCAGATATAGGCCTTCAACAGTGAAATAGTCCACAATGAACATGATGCAAGGTAGACAAACAGACCAGTAATTAAGATATCAATCTATCTACATGTAACAGACTCAGGTCTATAGAAACAAAAGATCAAAGAGGCAAGCAGATATAGGCCTTCAACAGTGAAATAGTCCACAATGAACATGATGCAAGGTAGACACACAGACCAGTAATTAAGATATCAATCTATCTACATGTAACAGACTCAGGTCTATAGAAACAAAAGATCAAAGAGGCAAGCAGATATAGGCCTTCAACAGTGAAATAGTCCACAATGCACATGATGCAAGGTAGACACACAGACCAGTAATTAAGATATCAATCTATCTACATGTAACAGACTCAGGTCTATAGAAACAAAAGATCAAAGAGGCAAGCAGATATAGGCCTTCAACAGTGAAATAGTCCACAATGCACATGATGTAAGGTAGACAAACAGACCAGTAATTAAGATATCAATCTATCTACATGTAACAGACTCAGGTCTATAGAAACAAAAGATCAAAGAGGCAAGCAGATATAGGCCTTCAACAGTGAAATAGTCCACAATGCACATGATGTAAGGTAGACAGTACTAGACACACAGACCAGTAAATAGGAAATTAATCATCCTCCTGAGCATTTCAAGATTCACCATTGTGCTTGCTTGGGTAATACCAATAACTGTGGTGTAGATGTATTTATTTATTGGGCACCAATGTAAATAGAGCATCATACTGCCACCTTCTGGTGCAGGGCAAACTCATCAATTTTACTGAACCAGAAGAAAACTGGTGTTGGGCTAAAAGTAATCAGCTGCTCCCAGAGGTCATAGAGATCAGCCACACCATTGCCCTTCTAGTGAATTGTGAGATAAAATGACATTTTAATAAAAGCATGAGCATATAAAACTAGTCACAAGATGAACAAGATCGAAATCCCAGATGGACTTCATAATGTGTGAAGGGTTGGATGATAAGGGCCATGAGAGAGCAATTCTTGGGAGGTTTCCATGTGTCAATGGGACTGTATGTATGTAGGATAAAAATGCATTGGAACACCTATGCCCTATAGATTGAATGTCAGCCTTGGCCACACCCAAATGAGATGCAGAAGATCAGTGCAGCTCCAATGAGGAAGGAATGGCTTGAGATGGACAACTCCAAACGGAGCAGAAGGGGGGGGGGGAACTTGGAACAAACAGCAAATTCCCTGACCCGCATAAAGGCAAAGTTATGTGATTAGGAAATCCGCCCTAAATAAACATGATTCAAAATTCCAAACACAGATGACAGGAAGGATACCAATCATATGCTGTAAGAGTTGTAGGGAAATTGGTTACCTAGAATCTTTACCAGGGCAAAGCCGGTGGGCAACTCAAATTAGTTTGAAAACCAGGGAATCTTTGGTGGGATTGGTACATCCAGACAATTTGTGCATGTAACCCACGTTTGATATATGTTGCTACTGTAGAAGGTGGCATTAGCATTAGTGAAAGCCGGACAACAAATTGATATAGACCATGTTGACTGATGCAGGTAATGGACCGGACATTGACTGCTGGTAAATGCAACTAAACACTCTATATCAAGAAGCATACACTGTACATGTACATATGTATTGAGCTTGACTGAGCTCTTCAACTAAAATGTAACAAATAAAGAGGCTGTACAATTTCTGCTGCCTGCACTCAAAGTGACCCGACGCACACCCAAGAGAATGTGATTGGCTACAAGTTTCCTGCCATCATTTGCATGCCATTGAGCTTCACATTGTGCATAATTGTCACTTATTAAGATGACACTATTCTTCCCAGCAGAAAAATTTATGCTTCGGCGCTGTATGTCAAATAATGAAAATTTCTTGAGCAAGATTATTTACCTACTTCTAGAATTGAGCCGTGGCTGTGCACAAAGACAAATGAGCAGTGCGCGTGGGAGAAGAGAAGCACTCGCTGAGTATAAGAAGTGTAATAGGAATCATAAAGCCCTTAATTAGGCAACCTGAAAACTACGATAGGTAAACAAGGTAAACAAATAATAGAAAATCAATCCTTCCATGTAAAGACCATCTACTCTGAGTCCATTGTATAGATTACAGAAGAAGCAAGGATACATCTACAATTATGTGTAGAAGGTCTCCATCAATTAGTGGAACAAGACGCAATGCAAGGCAGTCATATATATACATGTACAGGTAGAAAATCAATCCTTCTATGTATAGACCATCTACTCTGAGTCCATTGTATAGATAAGAGAAGAAGCAAGGATACATCTACAATTATGTGTAGAAGGTTTCCATCAATTAGTGGAACAAGACGCAATGCAAGGCAGTCATATATATACATGTACAGGTAGAAAATCAATCCTTCCATGTATAGACCATCTACTCTGAGTCCGTTGTATAGATTACAGAAGAAGCAAGGATACGTCTACAATTATGTGTAGAAGGTCTCCATCAATTAGTGGAACAAGACGCAATGCAAGGCAGTCATATATATGTACATGTACAGGTAGAAAATCAATCTATGCACTATGACTCAGTTCTATTGAAATAACAGAAGAGACAAGCAGATAGGCATACCAGCAGTATACACAAGCTTAGTCTCCTTGTATTAGTGAAACGGTCCACAATGCATGACAGTTATACCAACATATAACAGGCCAATAATTAGGTAATCAATCAGCCTCCTTGACATTTCTAGCCATACATGTAAACAAGTATTAATATAACTACTGTACAACTACTCAAGGATTTACCATTGTATGGTTAATACTCTGATTGTGGGTTTATACATGATTGTACATGTATTATGAGCAATTAAATTATCAACAGTTGTACGCACAAACACATTGATTGGAAACAGCTATAGTATATATGTCTATAGATGTACCATGTAAAATGTACATCATTCACAATCCAATGTACCAATAGTATACATAGTTTCCAGCCTCTAATCAGAGTCTGAAAAGTAAACCTCTGAAAAGTGAGTGAGTTGCTGTCATTCATGAGTGCACTTGGCTGCCAGCCATAGTGGTTGATTTTTGTGGAGGGAGGAAAACTGGAGAACCTGGAGACAAACTATCATAGCATAGGAGAGAACCAATGCACAACTCTACTCACATAATGACCCAAGCTGGGATCGAACCAGGCCACATTGGTGAGAGGTGAGTGCCTAACGCACTTGCCACATGTAGGCCTACATATAATTATATAGGCCTATGCCCCCTACAAATGTAAATTAGTATTTATTGGTACCGGTATTCTCTTGACAAGGAGAATACATTATAATCTGAGTTTGCTTGAAAGTCCTCCATCTAATATGCCAGAGTCACATTGTAATGAAGTCAGTTTGTTTGATGTATCAGATCATGTTATTAGTTCTTGACTGAATGACGCTACTGAAAGAAGCTGTTTGAATATAGTTTCCAGTGCTTTACATAGAAACTATAGCCTACATATGTGGCAAGTAAAAGTCACGGCCCCCAACAAATACATGTACTCACAATTCTCTTCCAATATTTATCGAATGTACTGCTGGCAAATGTTTGTTACCAGTCCTTACAATTATGCTGAGAATTGTTGAAAGAGGCAACAAGGCCAATATACCAAGGGCAGTTTCATGTAACTGCTCAGCACAAACATTGTTGGCTAAGCAAATGCATGGTTACCAGTGAAATGCCATGTTGAATGCATTCCTTGTGGCTGGTATTCAGCTGATTTTTGCTTAGCATGAAAACTTGCCCAGCAATATGTTCTGCTGAAGCAGCTCAATGAAACTGGTCTCTTGTGAATTATGATTTGTATCATGTCTGGTACACTGACTTCACTGACTGCATAAGCCTAGACTGTATTAGAATTCCCCAGACTAAGGACACTGTTGCTACGTATCCAGATATTGAGCAAGCTGTTACATTGTTACACAAGCTGGGTTTATTCATCTCAACATGCCATGGTTGACTCAGTTCACTGCCAATTATTACATGATTAACAATCCTGCTTTGCTGCCTAATGTATATATTAAGCAAAGACTACTGATCTTCTGCAGTGATCTATGGGAGAGATTGCTCTACACATGGCTCTGTTGACTTTTATCATGACTGGGCTGTCTATCGATCTGCATTTGGCAAAACAGTTATTTAATTGAGAAAGAAAGTCTTACTCACTTTTGCAGTGAGTCGGGCAGTGCTGTGCCTGTGCACTAATAGCTTGTTGTTGCTTGCAGATATTAAACCAATGCCATTGGACCAGCATTTAAATCAAGTTCCTATAAGAGAAGAGAATTACACTTTGCTGTTACTAATCTCACATTTACTATTTGATTTCAATTTTGAGGTCAGCAAGCTAAGTGTTTTGAAACTTGGCAGGATTTTCAGTTTTGTAGTTTAATAATGCTTGATCAAATAATTATTCAGAATAGTCACAACTATGCTGCTATACTGAGGGGAGTCAGTGACATGGAAAACAACACTCAACATGCATGCAATAGAAACAATGGAAAGCATAATTATGGCTTCTGACTGACCATCATAGGGCTGGATAGCTCAGATGGTAGAGCACTGGTGTGACAGTTAATGGGTTATATGGCTTCTGACTGGCACCCTGAGCAAATACTTTAGGGGCCCATCATAGGGCTGGATAGCTCAGATGGTAGAGCACTGGTATGGCAGTTAATGGGTTATATGGCTTCTGACTGGCACCCTGATCAAAGACTTTAGGGGCCCATCATAGGGCTGGATAGCTCAGATGGTAGAGCACTGGTGTGACAGTTAATGGGTTATATGGCTTCTGACTGGCACCCTGATCAAAGACTTTAGGGGCCCATCATAGGGATGGATAGCTCAGATTGTAGAGCACTGGTATGACAGTTGTTGGGTTATATGGCTTCTGACTGGCACCCTGATCAAAGACTTAAGGCCCATCATAGGGCTGGATAGCTCAGATGGTACAGCACTGGTATGACAGTTGTTGGGTTATATGGCTTCTGACTGGCACCCTGATCAAAGACTTAAGGCCCATCATAGGGCTGGATAGCTCAGATGTGAGTACACTATCAATCTATCATAGTTTCCAATCCAAGTCACCCTAAGCAATTACTGAAAATGAGAATTTGGACCAACCTCCACATATGCCATTGTTGATACAAGGATTGATGAGGACAGCTTTCTGTATTTCTAGAAGTTGAGACACTTCACCTGACAGATCTTCAGCTAAGACTAGGAAGCTGTCCCATCCATGATAGTTGGCATTTGGTGCATAGGTCAAGGTAGTCATAGCCCAAGTCATGGTATCCTGTGGAAAGATCACATAATCATGTAACATATCATTGGGAAGAGGATTCAACAGACACAATGAAGATATCATTAGCTTTGCATTGGACTTAAGTCAAGTCTTAGACCGTGTCCCAAATCTCAGGCTGCGGCTGCAAATTACACACGCACCTACTGCCCTATGGCAACCACAGTGACTGCAGCTGTTTCCATAGACTTGTGTGTTATTTGCAGCGGCAGCCAGAGATTTGGGCCATAGCTTTATTTTCCCTTCCTTTGATGGCCACATTATCAGTTATCATTGTTGGATAACCATAGTGTTTGTCTCCCTCTAGTGATCATATGTTTAGTCAGGAGTTACCACTCAAGTGAGTGTCTGTCTCCCTCTATAGTGATCATATGTTTAGTCAGGAGTTACCACTCAAGTGAGTGTCTGTCTCCTTCTAGTGATCATATGTTTAGTCAGGAGTTACCACTCAAGTGAGTGTCTGTCTCCCTCTAGTGATCATATGTTTAGTCAGGAGTTACCACTCAAGTGAGTGTTTGTCTCCCTCTAGTGATCATTATGTTTAGCCAGGAGTTACCACTCAAGTGAGTGTCTGTCTCCCTCTAGTGATCATATGTTTAGTCAGGAGTTACCACTCAAGTGAGTGTTTGTCTCCCTCTAGTGATCATTATGTTTAGCCAGGAGTTACCACTCAAGTGAGTGTCTGTCTCCCTCTAGTGATCATATGTTTAGTCAGGAGTTACCACTCAAGTGAGTGTCTGTCTCCCTCTAGTGATCATATGTTTAGCCAGGAGTTACCACTCAAGTGAGTGTTTGTCTCCCTCTAGTGATCATTATGTTTAGCCAGGAGTTACCACTCAAGTGAGTGTCTGTCTCCCTCTAGTGATCATATGTTTAGCCAGGAGTTACCACTCAAGTGAGTGTCTGTCTCCCTCTAGTGATCATATGTTTAGCCAGGAGTTACCACTCAAGTGAGTGTTTGTCTCCCTCTAGTGATCATTATGTTTAGCCAGGAGTTACCACTCAAGTGAGTGTCTGTCTCCCTCTAGTGATCATATGTTTAGTCAGGAGTTACCACTTAAGTGAGTGTCTGTCTCCCTCTAGTGATCATATGTTAAGTCAGGAGTTACCACTCAAGTGAGTGTCTGTCTCCCTCTAGTGATCATATGTTTAGTCAGGAGTTACCACTCAAGTGAGTGTCTGTCTCCCTCTAGTGATCATATGTTTAGTCAAGAGTTACCACTCAAGTGAGTGTCTGTCTCCCTCTATAGTGATCATATATTTAGTCAGTAGTTAGCACTCAAATGAGTGTCTGTCTCCCTCTAGTGATCATATATTTAGTCAGGAGTTACCACTCAAGTGAGTGTCTGTCTCCCTCTAGCGATCATATATTTAGTCAGGAGTTACCACTCAAATGAGTGTCTGTCTCCCTCTAGTGATCATATATTTAGTCAGGAGTTACCACTCAAGTGAGTGTCTGTCTCCCTCTAGTGATCATATGTTTAGTCAGGAGTTACCACTCAAATGAGTGTCTGTCTCCCTCTAGTGATCATATATTTAGTCAGGAGTTACCACTCAAGTGAGTGTCTGTCTCCCTCTAGTGATCATATATTTAGTCAGGAGTTACCACTCAAGTGAGTGTCTGTCTCCCTCTAGTGATCATATGTTTAGTCAGGAGTTACCACTCAAGTGAGTGTCTGTCTCCCTCTAGTGATCTTATGTTAAGTCAGGAGTTACCACTCAAGTGAGTGTCTGTCTCCCTCTAGTGATCATATATTTAGCCAGGAGTTACCACTCAAGTGAGTGTCTGTCTCCCTCTAGTGATCATATGTTTAGTCAGGAGTTACCACTCAAGTAAGTGTCTGTCTCCCTCTAGTGATCATATATTTAGCCAGGAGTTACCACTCAAGTGAGTGTCTGTCTCCTTCGAGTGATCATATGTTTAGTCAGGAGTTACCACTCAAGTGAGTGTCTGTCTCCCTCTAGTGATCATATGTTTAGTCAGGAGTTACCACTCAAGTGAGTGTCTGTCTCCCTCTAGTGATCATATGTTTAGTCAGGAGTTACCACTCAAGTGAGTGTCTGTCTCCCTCTAGTTTATATGTCTGTGATTGCTACAGTCCTTGACACCTGTGTCAGTGTTCAAGTTCCATATGTAGGTAACAGGTGCAGAATTGTAACTTGACGAGCAGGATCTTTCTCAAAGTCTATAAAACCTTGTAGCCTTTGAGAAAAGATCCTGCTTGCATCAAACCACTAATATAAATGAAGAATTCTTACTGTTATTCCAGTAGATAAGTCTGGGTTTGGCCTCTGCTCAGTTGCCTGGTGTGTTGAGACTAATGTTAATCAACATTGGGTCCTGTAGCTCAGTCTGTCCAAGACTAGCGATGTAGAACTGTGGCTCATACACAAACTGTATCCTACAGGAATAAAGAACATTACAGTTGAGTGGAGGTTGGGTCTAAGCGACATACATGTACTGAGTAATTAGGCTCACTTAGTAATAAGACTCAATCAATTTGCAAGAATGTATTACTAAATTTACACTGATGTACTGATCTTTTCAAAACTGTCAAATCTATTTAGGATGATGCAAGTAACGATATGATCTGTTTGATAATCAATCTGCTTGTTTGTCCATTCGTGCAAGTAAGGAAACAAAATCAAGTATTTGAAGTTTTACAAGACTGTTCCTACATTCAAATATCAAAGTGATAATGGACAGTTACAAGTGACAATTTCTCAGCCATTTGAGAGTGTATTTCTGTATAAAAGGCAAACACAAAGAGAAAAACTCTGACTACAAACCTGGTAGTCTGGATGTGTACTGGATGGTGTATAAGGGATTAGTGATATATGGCATGTACTCAGGAGCAGCATTGGATGTAAATTCCTCATAAACTCTATCAGCATCCAGTAAGCCTAGCACTAGTGATCCACCTCACTGCAATCCTAGAAATCAATAACAATCAGGTAAGCAGGTTAGTTTTGTCAAGACACAGTAAATTCCTCATGAACTCTATCAGCATCCAGTAAGCCTAAATAATAATAACTATTGCACCAAGGCAATGACCAGTGCACCAAGGCAATGACCATGGGCACCAAGACAATGACCATGGGCACCAAGACAATGACCAGAAGCACCAAGGCAATAACCAGAAGCACCAAGACAATTACCAGGGGCACCAAGGCAATAACCAGAAGCACCAAGGCAATGACCAGGGGCACCAAGACAATGACCAGAAGCACCAAGGCAATAACCAGAAGCACCAAGGCAATGACCAGGGGCACCAAGACAATTACCAGGGGCACCAAGGCAATGACCAGGGGCACCAAGGCAATGACAAGTGCACCAAGACAATGACCAGGCAGCACCAAGGCAATGACCAGGGGCACCAAGGCAATGACCAGAAGCACCAAGACAATGACCAGGGGCACCAAGGCAATGACCAGGGGCACCAAGACAATTACCAGGGGCACCAAGGCAATGACCAGGGGCACCAAGGCAATAACAAGTGCACCAAGGCAATGACCAGGCAGCACCAAGGCAATGACCAGGGGCACCAAGGCAATGACCAGGGGCACCAAGGCAATGGCCAGGGGCACCAAGGCAAAGACCAGGAGCACCAAGGCAATGACCAGGCAGCACCAAGGCAATGACCAGTGCACCGAGGCAATGACCAGTGCACCAAGGCAATGAGCAGGGACACCAAGGCAATGACCAGGGGCAGCAAGGCAAGTGCACCAAGGCAATGACCAGGAACACCAAGGCAATGGCCAGGGGCACCAAGGCAATGACCAGGGGGCAACCAAGGCAATGACCAGTGCACCACGGCAATGACCAGTGCACCAAGACAATGACCAGGGGCACCAAGACAATGACCAGGGTCACCAAGGCAAAGACGAGTGCACCACGGCAATGACCTGGGGCCCCAAGGCAATGACCAGGGGCACCAAGGCAAGCAAAGACGAGTGCACCACGGCAATGACCAGGGTCACCAAGGCAAAGACGAGTGCACCACAGCAATGACCTGGGGCCCCAAGGCAATGACCAGGGGCACCAAGGCAATTAAAGACCAGTGCACCAAGGCAATGACCAGTGCACCAAGGCAATGACCTGGAGTCCCAAGGCAATGACCAGGGTCACCAAGGCAAAGACGAGTGCACCAAGGCAATGACCAGGGGCACCAAGGCAATGACCAGGGGCACCAAGGCAATGACCAGGAGCACCAAGGCAATGACCAGGGGGCAACCAAGGCAATGACCAGTGCACCACGGCAATGACCAGGGACACAAAGGCAATGGCCAGGGGCACCAAGGCAATGACCAGGGGGCAACCAAGGCAATGACCAGTGCACCACGGCAATGACCAGTGCACCAAGACAATGACCAGGGGCACCAAGACAATGACCAGGGTCACCAAGGCAAAGACGAGTGCACCACGGCAATGACCTGGGGCCCCAAGGCAATGACCAGGGGCACCAAGGCAAGCAAAGACGAGTGCACCACGGCAATGACCAGGGTCACCAAGGCAAAGACGAGTGCACCACGGCAATGACAAGGGGCACCAAGGCAATTAAAGACCAGTGCACCAACGCAATGACCAGTGCACCAAGGCAATGACCTGGAGCCCCAAGGCAATGACCAGGGTCACCAAGGCAAAGACGAGTGCACCAAGGCAATGACCAGGGGCACCAAGGCAATGACCAGGGGCACCAAGGCAATGACCAGGAGCACCAAGGCAATGACCAGGGGGCAACTAAGGCAATGACCAGTGCACCACGGCAATGACCAGGGACACCAAGACAATGACCAGGGACACCAAGGCAATGACCAGGGGCACCAAGGCAATGACCAGGCCGGGGCACCAAGACAATGACCAGAGCACCACGGCAATGACCGGTGCACCACGGCAATGACCAGAGCACCAACGGCAATGACCAGTGCACCACGGCAATGACCAGGGGCACCAAGGCAATGACCAGGGGTACAAGGCAATGACCATGCAGCACCAAGGCAATGACCAGGGGTACCAACACAGACATAAATAACCCATAGACCGACAGTGCCCTATTCAAATGCATGGCGGGGTACCGTAATTGTGACGGCACCCTACTATTGCCAAACTATGGGCAAAAAAAGTTACTTTAACGCACGATTGAATAGAGAGGATTTATTCAAACGGGAAATTCTAGAATAAAACGAATTGGTATCAACTTTAAACCCAATGGAGCATTAGGTTTACCTCACGTACCATTGCACAGGAATATATTTTTCTCAAATAATGGAAAGATTGAATGAAAACTTTTGTGTTTGAAATTTCCACTTGATTTTATGAGAGGGAACTAGCGTGAGATTACGTGCGCAACTGGCCTCTAATAGAATATTTGCAAGATTTTGAAATAAAATAAATTGTTTACGTAAAGCGCGCGCCACTCGCGCACTGAGTGACGCTCACTTTGTCCATAGTTTTTGAGATGGTGTCCGTTTCCAAAATTACGCGCTCACGCCCTCTGCTGCCGGTCTATAGGTTATTTATGTCTATGGGTACCAAGCATAACCAGGGGCACCAAGGCAATGACCAGGGTCACCAAGGCAATGACCAGGGCCACCAAGGTAATGACCAGGCAGCACCAAGGCAATGACCAGGGGCACCAAGCATATAACCAGGGGCACCAAGGCAATGACCAGTGCACCAAGGCAATGACCAGGGGCACCAAGCATATAACCAGGGGCACCAAGGCAATGACCAGGGGCACCAAGGCAATGACCAGGGACACCAAGGCAATGACCAGGGGCATCAAGGCAATGACCAGGGACACCAAGGCAATGGCCAGGGGCACCAAGGCAATCTTAACAGAAATTAAAATGGAATGGAATCACCTCTGATTATCCATTCATCAGGAGTGAAATCCACACATGCTTCATGTACTACTTCATCTCTGGTTTCATTGATGATTAATCCTGGTGCAGGTGGAGTCAAGTCAGCTATGATTGCTACTGATGAGATGATGTTCTCATATGCTACGTAGTTCAGCAGTTCTATGTTGAAGTAGTAGAGATTATTGTGATCCAGATGGACTGAGTCATGACTGAACTCCACTGCATGACCGATACCAAGACGCTCATAGTGTGTCAAGAGACCATACTGGAAGGAAGAAAGGTCAAATGAAAAGCAAATGAATCTGAAACTGAAATATTATCACCACTGACATGAGCTGGTGCAGAGCTCTCCAAAGGTTTGCTATCTTCCTCTGTCTCTTGAAACCTGAGGTAATTCAGGAAATTAATTGATCATGACAGGTGAATAAAAATGCCAGAATGATCTGCTAACTGGTGAAATATGAAGAATTATTTGCTAAATCAAGCAGCAATTCCTCAAGTACACGACCGTAATATTGAGTCCTAGGATATGACTCTTTGAGAATATTACCCTTCACATTTGGTCAACCTTGGTGGTAATAGACAGTTAGTATTATCTATCTGACGTTTTGATCCTAGCAGGATTTTCAAAAAAGATCCTGCTTGGATTAAAAGGTCTGCCCCTTTTAACTCTAAGCATTTTATATATTTCAGGTTATTATTTTGGCTGATGAGCAGTTTACAGGAGTTTATTACATGTATTGATTAGAAGTCAGTGTATTATCCAGTTTGCTTAGATCATCTCTAGGAACAAAGTAAAGTAGCACCTGTGAAATGATGGCTGATGGTCCAGCAAACTCGGTCTTGAAGATGATGTTACTCCCTCCAGGAACAGTACCAACCTGGTATTAGAAGGTGACTAAGCTCCTATCATCAGCTGCAGCTATCTCTAGCTGGAAGGCTGGCTGTGTATAATCTAGTCCAGGTATCTGCTCTACATCACACCTGTTGCCACCTGATGCACTCCTTCTAGTTACTCCGTCCTTTACATGATTGAAAGAAGGTATTGAAGAATCAAATGTTATCAGCCTTGTCAAACAAATCTTAAACATAACAATTTGGTTTAGATTTTCTTCATGGAAATATGTTGTCTGTACCAAAGTTCCATGCAATGGGTGAAGATGCCCAAGAAGTTACAGTTAATAATATGTAAATATATACAAAATAATGTAGAGGTAGGTAATGGCCCTTTCACATAGGACGTTTGTTGCAATGATGCAACCAAATATTGGTAATGCTTTAGGTTTCAAGGTATTTAAGGAGAGACACTTTAATGCTGGTTGGTAATGCTAAAAAGCCAGGCCAGGCCTGTGCTTTGCCTGGGCTCTTGGGCTTCTATAATCCCTAGACTTGAACTATCAACTTCAAGTCCCTGCTTTGTCCTGCATCATAGTTTGCACTAAATGAACTAAAAGAATGAGTCCATATTTGATCAAGGACAAAATTCAGAAGCCAGGCTTTGTAGTGAGGTTCAGGGCTGACAAGAGAAGGATTTCAGGCCTGAAGGCCTGGGCTTGGCCAGACTTTTCAGTGGCCCAGCCCTGACCAGTATTAAAGTTTCTTTCCTAAGAGAATAGATTCAAGTTACCACTGGTGTTGAGTAGTCTTCAATAGCAGGTGGAGATGAATCAGGTCTCTTAGTGTCAACATCAAATATATTGCTGTGTATTGAAGAGGCTTGGTATCACCACAGATCTGTCTTGTATAGAGTCTTCCGCCCAAAGAATGGAACCTTCAAGGTGACTAAACCTTTGAGATGGAGTATCAACAGAATCATCTATATCCATCTTCAGTCTGTGGATGCCATGGAAACAAGAAAGACAAGAAGAAAGAAATGAAATAATAATATTTACAGAATATCAACAGATGGGAAATTATAGGAACTATATATAATTCAACAGAGCTTTCAATAATCTTTTCTCAACAAGCCACCACAGCTTAGGCCAAAAAACAATCTCCAGTTTCTGTTCACCACGCAAAATAAAAAGGGTTTTTTAATTTTGGACAAAACGATTTCCAAATTTACTTGACCGGCAGGAATTCTGCTACCGTGTAATTTTAAAGAGTTTTGGTGGGTGGGGTTGATTTAAGGTAGAATTAGAAATGTATGGTGATTTGGAATGGTCTCGGCTTCCATGTACTTAATCTAGGCACTTTTATCAGATGACGTCATTCGTGTCTGAATTAGTTCGCTGTGGCTTAATATTACACATGATTCTATGGGAACTGGATGTGGATGCTTCCGAACACAGCGAGTAATTTCCAGCCGTAGATTCCGACCCGCCGACCACCGTCTGTGAACCGGACAAACAAAGTGTGGTCTTATGTCCTGCTCATGTACAGGGCTGGAAATAAGGTTTGGTGAGGGCAAGGCCAAATGGCCTTGGTAATTTTCAAATTTTGGGGGCACCAAGGCCATTGGGAAGGGCACGAAGGCCAAATACTCTTTAGCTGTAGGGCACCAAGGCAAAAATTTAAAACTGAAGTTTTATAGAGTGACCGTAAACCAAAACAGCCATTTTTTTTTCCTCTTTAAACCTCACTCAAATATACTTGATAATCTTGTTTTATACAAACATTTCTTTCCATTAAATGTTGTCAAACAATTTGATGTCAAAATTATAGTTCTGAGTCATCTCGGTGTTTTGTTTTGTTTTGGTTTGTTTGAAAACCGGCCGTCGGGATTCGCGGTGTACTCCCGATGTCCCAATGAAATCAGACATGTGCATACACCATGTACACATGTGCATGTGCATTATGTACATATGTACACATGTACAATACCCCAAGGAAATTCTTTGCTAACCGAAATCTTGCTTACAGATTCCAACAATTTTTTACTTCATCGATCCCATAATGCAGTAATAGCTGTAGCCCTATTTCTCATTGTTTACAATGTTGACATACATTGATAATATAAACTATTTAACTATAAAGTTTAACTTATCAATATGATGTCAAAATTGTCAAACAGATCGCCTCAAAAATGCCTGAAATCAAGTCAAATGATTCCATGAAAGCACCTGCCGGGTTCTGCACATGGTACTTTAGTGGTACTTACGATTATTTTCTGGACTGCAATTTCGACAAATTTGTCGCCTGTCAACATTGAACATGCATCAAGTTGTTGAAGACTCAATCTCAATACGTTTGTACACTGCAAAGATTCCCATGCGCTTTAGCAATCACGTACAATGTTATTACACGGAGACTGGGAACTTGACACAATGTCACAGACTTTACCAAAATACATCAACGACTGTTTTATGTTACCCTTATAGGCAAGCACGTGGACCAACATGGCGTTTGAGTTAACGGTGGCATAAAACAGTTATCCATGTTTAGCAAAGGCTAGCCTGTGACATTCGTCGTAGTTCCCAGACTCCGTGTATGTGGCTCATTGATAAAGTGTGTGATAATTTTCAATACAGATCTATGGTGCTCACTCACGAAATGAAAATTGGTGCAGGCCAACTTTTGGATCCTACTCCGTCTTCGTCAGGGCTTTGAATTGTGTCTTGAATGGTATAATAATATGTATTTGGACGAAAAGCAGTATAAAATGTGGTGGGTTCCGATGTAAAAGTTAAATCTGTCTCCCCGCCAAATGTGTCCGCAGGTGTGTAAATGTGTCCACGTAGGCGGACACAAGTTTACAGAAAGTCACCGACATCCTAAAATCAAGATGTCCACATCCTGAGAAGTTCTGGTTATGTAAAGTTTGAACGTATATGAGGGCCTATGCCGAACCGTTTGTCCATTGCAAGGTGGTAATCTTATTAGCTCAGGATTTCGTCATCTTGCCTGTAATTATTATGTCGTCATCCCGAGAAATCTGATGGCACCTCAGAGCTCCGTAATTAGAGGTGAGAGAGGGCGCAATAATTGTGTTATGAATGAACACTACAAGTCAGTGCTCAAAAACTATTAAAAAAAAAATAAAAAAAAGCTAAAATAATAGGCGAATATTGGAGCTCAAAACTATATACTCGTAAATAGTAAACCCACAACTACTTTGGGATTAGACCCAGTAACTGGGGCGCTGAACTCCCTTTTTGACTTTTGGGGTTGACGGTCGGTCTAGCGCCCCAGTTACTGGGTCTACTTTGGGATCATAAATTAAAAGGTACACTTTGGTTCCATCCATTTCCCAGGTTCAAAGTTTACACTGCACGCTTTTTAAGTGTCATATGGAAAGCGGTTACAATAACATCCACTGGTATAATTCACATAATGCACATGGCTATTACATTATGCTCCATCAATCTTCACTTCATTGCATTATTCTTGAATAAGTAAAGCTAAGAATAAACCTCCATTGAGCTTATTAATCCTCTGCCATACTCAGCTTATTTCTAATTGTTTGGCATTTTATTTTGACTGATGCGGATTCACGAGTTTTCAGGTAGCAGGTACTTGTGTATACCAAAATGACAGGCAACACGGTTTAGCGGAGACGTGCGTAGGCCTACAGCCCTGGCGTACGGCGTACAGTCACCGTGCTTCGCCTGCTTGATGAGACCCGAGATAGTACCGTATGACTACAGAGTGCTGCCCGGTTTACGCGTAGTGTGGTCACAGCGTAGCAAGTACTAGGGGTGACCGTCCCATGATACTGTATACAAGCCAATAACATTACATACACGACCCCAGACGTACGTGCAAGTGTCACTGGGATATATATGAGCTATATAAAAGTCTAGACCTATTGTTCTAAGTGGCTGGATCCGGTTCCATCCAGTTCACTTCATCAAATTTGCAAGGTTGAAAATAATCCCCGCCGAAACTTATCGCTTGGACATATGCAAATGACCACGCACTATCCTCCAATGAGGATAGCCATATGCCAGACGTTTGGCGCTCGTTCTCAAAACTAACCAATTGGAGCAGCCAAAAAAGTCTAGCTCATGAATATTAATTTTTATCTACTTGGGCGCGAGAGCAGAGTTTGTCATTCTGCTCTCTGAAGTCAGTCGGGGAAGGTTCATGACACTTGCTCCGCTCGGCCTTCACATTTTTGGCATCATGATCTGCCGAAAAATGGATCCGAATCTTACGAAAAACGGTCCTGCCAGTTTCCAGAATTTCCTGCAGATAGATGTGACAGGATACCTTACGAGTGCACTTGTTTTTGGAGTTGTGGTACTTGACTTTTGCGTCACTTATTCAACCGTACATTCTGACAGTAGGCCTACCGGCTATCGCACCGCCGGCCGGCGACCATGGGACCTTTGCAATCGGCTGGTGGAAACTTCGACCCTAAACTTCAGACGTGTTCTGAAAGTTATTTGACCCCAGATGAACCCCGCGAGGTGAGTGAAAAATAAGTTGCAAAAATCATTGATTCCGTTGAATGCTTATGGTATTGGCAAGTCAAATATTCCTGGCCAAAAACTTGTTTTCCTGCATAAATTATTTTCCTTCAAACATATTTTGGCATTTTTATTCTTATCGGTAATATTCTGAGGAACTCACAGCAGTTTTTTTGATAACGAGAATCCGTTGGCCAGCGTAAACCAAACCAGGCTAGTCAGTTAGTATGACTGTGCTAATGTCAGGATGTCTGTCTATGAAAACCACTTTGTATCATCAATTAACACATCGGATCATGTCAAGAGTTCAATGTTGTTCAATACATTCATGCAAATTTGCATATGAATTGAAATGCCAGGTGCACCACTGGCAGGTCACGCGCGCCTTTAATAAGACGCGCACTTATTTACTCATCCATTGTGTGCTACCATGGCTACTGCTAGTCAATATTAAAAGGATGTGCCAAAAAGATGTGTATATTCAAAAAAACTAGCCATTATTCTCCCACAATCTTCAACTTCCTGAAAATAATTCCAAGTCATTGTAATGTAACTTGTGTTGTTCCTAGTCTGTGCAGCTTTGAAAATCATTTTATTCATGTCAAAAAGAGCTTGTCCTGACAGTGACATTGTTACAGTTGAATTATTTTGAATGAAAATGGGAAAAGAATTATAGAAAATCTCCTTCAAACTTTCTTGTTTTGGATATACTAGTGCTCTTTAAAAAAACAATAAAATATGTCAGGAAGATGCTTCACTGTAAACCACATTTGAAAAATGTTTATGTTTTATTTTCTTCTCTTTTTTTTAGGAAAGAAATGGAGACGAGAGTGTTAGTTCAGTTGTCAACATCTTGGATGGCTCTGCTCTGAGGAAGATGACTACTTCTCATCAAAGCTTCCACACACGGTCAGACGCAAGACAGGGCTGTTTGCTGAGGTTTTCTCTCTTCTGTCCAGCCATGGGAAGGATTCTTGAATGAGTCACATATACGTCGAACACAAGAATCTTCATGGATCCATTCAGGTGATATTCACTTTATAGAAAGCTATCACTACTGTATGTAGTGAGAAGTAAAATGTTGTCATCATTTTCTTTACTGTATTCTTCATACATGTTGAGTATACATGATCACGGTAGCATGTTTTCATTTTGTATATTTCAATACAATGTAACACTGGACATGTACTAACCTATATTTTTCTCCCCATACAAGTTGCTCTGTTCAGACTGTTTTGTCTCTACGTTGTCTCATTCGTTTACTTTATCAGGTAAACTAAGGCTTGTATATTAATGGTGGTCTTAATGTAACAGTCATCTCAGAAAGTACATGTGAAAGTGCCATGCTTAATGTACTTGTGATTTGTTGTTGTAAGCATGTACTAATTATTTTCATCCCAAGCTTTGTTCCATATTCCAATAGAACATTGTAGATCAATGCCTCCTTCAATGTACTTTATTACCTCCATTAATGTACAAGTGGTTGTCAACCATGAACGTGTACTAATCTTTTTTCTCCCCTTGTCTTGTCCCATATTTCAATTGTGTAGGTTTATAATGTGCTTGATATTAAGCATGGGTCTTGATTTATAGCCTACAGGTAATTGACTTCTCACAAGAAGACATCTTGACTACACAGTCTTGATGTGACATTATTGCTTGGCTAGTGTTAATATCAAGCTCGGTACATGTACTAACCATTTTAAACTCCCCATGCCTTGTCCCATCATATTTTAAAAGCATGTACTAATTTTTCTCAATCTTTTGACATCATTTCTGTCAAGTTGTTTGTAAACGGTGTATGATTTGAAGTGATATGCATAAAGATGTTGAAATATTTATGATGTCTGTATGTACAGGTATCATTCTATTAGGAACATGTACTAATCATTTTCTCCCCATGATGCTTTGTCCCATATTATTATTAATGATGTGCACTTTTTTTCTGAAGGATTATCAATGGAGCTATGACTGATTTACAGTGGTTTTCATAAATGCATGTAAAAGTAATGGATGCCGCCTTAATTCAAAGGTGGTTTCCCGTAATGATGCATGTACTAATTCCTTTATTTTTCCTTTTCCCACAGACTTTGCCCCATACTTCCGTCAGTAACATGTACTAATCACTTTTACTCCCCTTTTTTGTCCTGTATTGATCTGAACATTAACAGGCAATAAACTTCTCATTGTAATGGAACTGACATCAATGTTATCACTGTGTAATGGCACAAGTGGTATGAGCAGGGTTGATGTTGTTTGTCCTTACAAATTCAATCTGTGTGTGATGGGCTTGATTGTGTTGCATTTATCAGAAGATTGTGATTGGTTCGTGTTTTTCTTCTTTTCTTTTCAGGTCTGTGTTAAGCATTTACCAGGTATTTCTAATATTTGAATGGTAAAATGCTCATTAAAGGTAAGCCACTGAACAAGGTTAGAAAAGGTGAAGATTATTTCACAATAGGGTCTACTAGCTGCAATTAATTTCAATATCACTTTACATTGAAGTGCTTAATTGTCCTGATTAAGAAGGTCGTTGTAATACATCTGAATATTTTACTAATGTAACCTAGCTCTGCTAGGCAGATTTGTTTTGTTTTCCTACATTATAGTCAAGAGCTTCATGTGAACTATAAAGGACCAATATCTACCTGTCCTTAGATGGTAGATGTTGCATGAGGAATGCACAGCTACAGAAGACAGCATCATGCCTGATGCTGAGGATTGATGGGCTTGCAGTTACTGTTCCCACAGGTGAGAATTTGTGTAGTGTAACCCCCCACATAAACTCTTCAATCTAGACACTCCAAGTTGGTCAGTTAATTATAGACCTACCCAACTCAAATATAACCGTTCCTACTACAATTCTGATTTGGCCAGCAACCAAACATTTCAAACAATTCATCAGTCAGTCAACATACTTTCAAGTCCCCTTTTGGCACATATCAAGTGTATTCTCATGATCAAACTACTCATGAAAATGATGAGCTCATTTTGCCCTTTATGTAATGATCCATAATTCTCTAAATGTTGCCAGATAGTTGGAGAGTACCTAAAGCTATTTTGTACTGGAATTCAAGGAATGATTCACATTCTGTGAAGATATTTTAACAATGTAACCTAGCCTTGCTAGGCTGAATTTTGTCTTGCATTTCTGTATTAGCTTGGCTGAACTAAAGAGGATCAATAACTACCAGTTGATGAAAGATGTTGCATGGAGGTGAACAGCTCAATCACACCATCACATATGATGCTGAGAAACAGGGTAAAACATATAAATCAATAAGCCTTTGATGAGTTGGAAGGTTACCCTCTCTGTGCATAGCGCTGACTTACAGAGTGTTACATCCAACAGAGCATCTATTAGAAAATACAGATATGATTGTCAATAGAGGGTTACGTGCCTCTTAGTGCATAGTGCTGACTTATGGGGGCACCTTCTCTGAAGAAAGATAAATGCTGGCCACAAAGGAACTTCATATAGGGCATTATAATCTGCAAACCTGTAACAGTGCCTTGTGCATTGTTACTTATAAGGTAACCTCTCAGTGCATATTAATAGCACTGATTTATTTTCAGAGGTCCTTATCTGTGGATTTTTATTAAGACGACAATTTTCTCAGAAATCATTGTCCTTTATAATTTAATTTTTCATCGCCTAGCATCGGGGTCATTCTAAGTAAAATAAGTGTTCAGAAAAAATTGCACATGTTAGAATGCTAATTGAATTTAACTAATGTATCCTAGCTCTGCTAGGTCGAATTTCTCCCTGTATTCTTACCTTTAAGTCAAGAACTTCAGGTGAACCAGTTCCTACCAGCTGGATGAAAGATGCTGCAAGAAACTGGACAGCCAGTAAACGCTTCCATCACAGATGAAATGCTGTTGAACCGGAAGGGTCTTTACAACTGTGGAGCAGAAAAAACAGATAAGAAATTACATATATAAGGTAACCCTCTCGGTGCATAGCGCTGACTTACAGAGGGTCGATCCTTACAACAAAGTATCTTAGAAAATAGAGATAAGAATTTGCAGACAAAAGGTGTAACCCTCTCGGTGCATATAGCGCTGACTTATGTGGACACCTTTTCTGAAGAACGATAATTGCTGGCAGTGGCCACAAAGGAACTTCATATAGGGCATTATAATCTGCAAACCTCTAACAGTGCCTTGTGCATTGTTACTTATAAGGTAACCTCTCAGTGCATATTAGTAGCACTGATTTATTTTCAGAGGTCCTTATCTGTGGATTTTTATTAAGACGACAATTTTCTCAGAAATCATTGCCCATTATAATTTAATTTCTCAGTGCCTAGCATCGTAGTCATTCTAAGTAAAATAAGTGTTAAGAAAAAAATTGCACATGTTAGAATGCTAATTCAATTTTACTAATGTATCCTAGCTCTGCTAGGTCGAATTTCTCCCTGTATTCTTACCTTTAAGTCAAGAACTTCAGGTGAACCAGTTCCTACCAGCTGGATGAAAGATGCTGCAAGAAGATGGACAGCTAGTAAACTCTACCATCACAGATGAAATGCTGTTGAACCGGAAGGGTCCTTACAACTGTGGAGCAGAAAAAACAGATAAAAAATTGCATATATAAGGTAACTCTCTCGGTGCATAGCGCTGACTTACAGAGGGTCGATCCTAACAACAAAGTATCTAAGAAAATAGAGATAAGAATTTGCAGACAAAAGGTGTAACCCTCTCGGTGCATATAGCGCTGACTTATGTGGACACCTTTTCTGAAGAACGATAATTGCTGGCAGTGGCCACAAAGGAACTTCATATAGGGCATTATAATCTGCAAACCTGTAACAGTGCCTTGTGCATTGTTACTTATAAGGTAACCTCTCAGTGCATATTAGTAGCACTGATTTATTTTCAGAGGTCCTTATCTGTGGATTTTTATTAAGACGACAATTTTCTCAGAAATCATTGCCCATTATAATTTAATTTCTCAGTGCCTAGCATCGTTGTCATTCTAAGTAAAATAAGTGTTAAGAAAAAAATTGCACATGTTAGAATGCTAATTCAATTTTACTAATGTATCCTAGCTCTGCTAGGTCGAATTTCTCCCTGTATTCTTACCTATAAGTCAAGAACTTCAGGTGAACCAGTTCCTACCAGCTGGATGAAAGATGCTGCAAGAAGATGGACAGCTAGTAAACGCTACCATCACAGATGAAATGCTGTTGATCCGGAAGGGTCCTTACAACTGTGGTGCACAAAAAACAGATAAGAAATTGCATATATAAGGTAACCCTCTCAGTGCATAGCGCTGACTTACAGAGGGTCGATCCTTACAACAAAGTATCTAAGAAAATAGAGATAAGAATTTGCAGACAAAAGGTGTAACCCTCTCGGTGCATAGCGCTGACTTATTTTGACACCTTTTCTGAAGAACGATAATTGCTGGCAGTGGCCACAAAGGAACTTCATATAGGGCATTATAATCTGCAAACCTGTAACAGTGCCTTGTGCATTGTTACTTATAAGGTAACCTCTCAGTGCATATTAGTAGCACCGATTTATTTTCAGAGGTCCTTATCTGTGGATTTTTATTAAGATGACAATTTTCTCAGAAATCATTGCCCATTATAATTTAATTTTTCATCGCCTAGCATCGGGGTCATTCAAAGTAAAATAAGTGTTCAGAAAAAATTGCACATGTTAGAATGCTAATTGAATTTAACTAATGTATCCTAGCTCTGCTAGGTCGAATTTCTCCCTGTATTCTTACCGTTAAGTCAAGAACTTCAGGTGAACCAGTTCCTACCAGCTGGATGAAAGATGCTGCAAGAAGATGGACAGCTAGTAAACGCTACGATCACAGATGAAATGCTGTTTAACCGGAAGGGTCTTTACAACTGTGGAGCAGAAAAAAACAGATAAGAAATTGCATGTATAATTAAGGTAACCCTCTCGGTGCATAGCGCTGACTTACAGAGGGTCGATCCTTACAACAAAGTATCTAAGAAAATAGAGATAAGAATTTGCAGACAAAAGGTGTAACCCTCTCGGTGCATATAGCGCTGACTTATGTGGACACCTTTTCTGAAGAACGATAATTGCTGGCAGTGGCCACAAAGGAACTTCATATAGGGCATTATAATCTGCAAACCTGTAACAGTGCCTTGTGCATTGTAACTTATAAGGTAACCTCTCAGTGCATATTAGTAGCACTGATTTATTTTCAGAGGTCCTTATCTGTGGATTTTTATTAAGACGACAATTTTCTCAGAAATCATTGCCCATTATAATTTAATTTTTCATCGCCTAGCATCGGGGTCATCATTCAAAGTAAAATAAGTGTTCAGAAAAAATTGCACATGTTAGAATGCTAATTGAATTTAACTAATGTATCCTAGCTCTGCTAGGTCGAATTTCTCCCTGTATTCTTACCGTTAAGTCAAGAACTTCAGGTGAACCAGTTCCTACCAGCTGGATGAAATATGCTGCAAGAAGATGGACAGCTAGTAAACTCTACCATCACAGATGAAATGCTGTTGAACCGGAAGGGTCCTTACAACTGTGGAGCAGAAAAAACAGATAAAAAATTGCATATATAAGGTAACTCTCTCGGTGCATAGCGCTGACTTACAGAGGGTCGATCCTTACAACAAAGTATCTAAGAAAATAGAGATAAGAATTTGCAGACAAAAGGTGTAACCCTCTCGGTGCATATAGCGCTGACTTATGTGGACACCTTTTCTGAAGAACGATAATTGCTGGCAGTGGCCACAAAGGAACTTCATAAAGGGCATTATAATCTGCAAACCTGTAACAGTGCCTTGTGCATTGTTACTTATAAGGTAACCTCTCAGTGCATATTAGTAGCACTGATTTATTTTCAGAGGTCCTTATCTGTGGATTTTTATTAAGACGACAATTTTCTCAGAAATCATTGCCCATTATAATTTAATTTCTCAGTGCCTAGCATCGTTGTCATTCTAAGTAAAATAAGTGTTCAGAAAAAATTGCACGTGTCAGAATGCTAATTGAATTTTACTAATGTATCCTAGCTCTGCTAGGTCAAATTTCTCCCTGTATTCTTACCTTTAAGTCAAGAACTTCAGGTGAACCAGTTCCTACCAGCTGGATGAAAGATGCTGCAAGAAGATGGACAGCTAGTAAACTCTACCATCACAGATGAAATGCTGTTGAACCGGAAGGGTCCTTACAACTGTGGAGCAGAAAAAACAGATAAGAAATTGCATATATAAGGTAACTCTCTCGGTGCATAGCGCTGACTTACAGAGGGTCGATCCTAACAACAAAGTATCTAAGAAAATAGAGATAAGAATTTGCAGACAAAAGGTGTAACCCTTCTCGGTGCATAGCGCTGACTTATTTTGACACCTTTTCTGAAGAACGATAATTGCTGGCAGTGGCCACAAAGGAACTTCATATAGGGCATTATAATCTGCAAACCTGTAACAGTGCCTTGTGCATTGTTACTTATAAGGTAACCTCTCAGTGCATATTAGTAGCACTGATTTATTTTCAGAGGTCCTTATCTGTGGATTTTTATTAAGACGACAATTTTCTCAGAAATCATTGCCCATTATAATTTAATTTTTCATCGCCTAGCATCGGGGTCATTCAAAGTAAAATAAGTGTTCAGAAAAAATTGCACATGTTAGAATGCTAATTGAATTTAACTAATGTATCCTAGCTCTGCTAGGTCGAATTTCTCCCTGTATTCTTACCGTTAAGTCAAGAACTTCAGGTGAACCAGTTCCTACCAGCTGGATGAAAGATGCTGCAAGAAGATGGACAGCTAGTAAACGCTACGATCACAGATGAAATTCTGTTGAACCGGAAGGGTCTTTACAACTGTGGAGCAGAAAAAAACAGATAAGAAATTGCATGTATAATTAAGGTAACCCTCTCGGTGCATAGCGCTGACTTACAGAGGGTCGATCCTTACAACAAAGTATCTAAGAAAATAGAGATAAGAATTTGCAGACAAAAGGTGTAACCCTCTCGGTGCATATAGCGCTGACTTATGTGGACACCTTTTCTGAAGAACGATAATTGCTGGCAGTGGCCACAAAGGAACTTCATATAGGGCATTAAAATCTGCAAACCTGTAACAGTGCCTTGTGCATTGTTACTTATAAGGTAACCTCTCAGTGCATATTAGTAGCACTGATTTATTTTCAGAGGTCCTTATCTGTGGATTTTTATTAAGACGACAATTTTCTCAGAAATCATTGCCCATTATAATTTAATTTCTCAGTGCCTAGCATCGTTGTCATTCTAAGTAAAATAAGTGTTCAGAAAAAATTGCACGTGTCAGAATGCTAATTGAATTTTACTAATGTATCCTAGCTCTGCTAGGTCGAATTTCTCCCTGTATTCTTACCTTAAATCAAGAACTTCAGGTGAACCAGTTCCTACCAGCTGGATGAAAGATGCTGCAAGAAGATGGACAGCTAGTAAACTCTACCATCACAGATGAAATGCTGTTGAACCGGAAGGGTCCTTACAACTGTGGTGCACAAAAAAACAGATAAGAAATTGCATATATAAGGTAACTCTCTCGGTGCATAGCGCTGACTTACAGAGGGTCGATCCTTACAACAAACTATCTAAGAAAATAGAGATCAGAATTTGCAGACAAAAGGTGTAACCCTTCTCGGTGCATAGCGCTGACTTATTTTGACACCTTTTCTGAAGAACGATAATTGCTGGCAGTGGCCACAAAGGAACTTCATATAGGGCATTATAATCTGCAAACCTGTAACAGTGCCTTGTTCATTGTTACTTATAAGGTAACCTCTCAGTGCATATTAGTAGCACTGACTTTTATAGAGGCCCTTATCTCTGGATTATGATTAAGACTTACAATTTTTCTCAGAAGTCATTACCCTTTATAATTTAATTTCTTAGTGCCTAGCATCATTGTCATTCTATGAGTTAAGACTTTTTAGAACGCTAATTGAATTTTACTAATGTAACCTAGCTCTGCTAGGCCGAATTTCTCCCTGTATTCTTACCTTTATTAAGTCAAGAACTTCAGGTGAACCAGTTCCTACCAGCTGGATGAAAGATGCTGCAAGAAGATGGACAGGATAGTGAATAACATGCAGAGGAACTGAGGCAGGGAAGATGCAAGACTCACTGATGAGCTGATATTCCCAAAGGTGAGAATTGATGAAGTTCATTTCATTACTTGTTTGTGAAGTGGTGGGCTAGCTGGTGAATCCTACAGTCAGTCAGCAGTTTACCATTTCAAGTACACTGAGTATCTATATGTTTATATTGCAAGGCATTGTACAGTCACTTCAACAATTGTCCACTTTGCCCAACACATAGCCCACTTGCCACTTGCCATTTATGCACAATCTGGCATATGGCGCGCAGGCCAAGTGGCACTTAAGCAAATGGGTGAAGTGACCGACACCCTGTCGGGTATTAGACCTCATAAAAAGTAGCACATACTGACCTGTAGCTCAGTGCCTATTGTATTTTGTAATTACCAGTCATGAAAGTGCAGTTAGTTGTTGGTTGCATTGTCTGTGTTGTTTACTAAGAGTTGGCAAATAATTCATGTAGTCAGAACATGTATTGTACTTTGTAGAGAGGATGGATATCTTCCTGCAAGTGGATCTGATAGAAGCTTCATGAGGGATGAAGAGCAACATAAGACACTCATCACATGATACTGATCAAGGAACTAGGATTAGGATACAAGACTCACTGATGACCCTAGCTGCTTGATGATGATGAGCTTGCCATTACTTTTATTCTGAAGGTGAGAATTATGAGAAATCCCCACAGAATTTACTGGAAATTTCTTCTGTTTGAAGTAGTTACTGAATCAGTCAGTAGAAAGCCAAGCCCAGGAGAACAATTACAGTCATGGTAACCCATTCTACCTGGAGTATTTGTGGTCAAATTACAAATGAGGAACTTATTCATACTTAGTGGCTACAATTAGATCCTGAACCAAGCACCTCCTTACTTTGGAATAAGTTCATAGCCTTTTCTTGTTTTCCTATGTTGGCTTATTAAACTGTTGGTCTGGAAAGTCTTAAGTCAATACCATCAACACCAACAGTATCACTACACACATTATGCATGTGTGCAATCTCAGTGAATGTTTCTTTGTTCACTTTTCAATCACTTAGAAATGAACCATTCGGTTTCCCTTGCGGTTATTAATGTGCAATCTTTGAAAAGTGAACAAAGAAAAATTGACTGGAGCGGGATTCAAACTGGCGACCTCCTGAATACCGTACGTACAGGCGCTAGGCTACCAACTGAGCCATCCAGCCCTACGTACGTTGGTGGTGACCCCAATAGTCAATTATTCCTGTTCGTTTGGCAGTCAGAGGCCATGAAGTCAGAAGCCACGCACACACTGCCATACCCCAAGGATCGTTTCAATGATACACGCAGCAATGCTGCAACCTGGGAACGGTACATGGGGGATTTTCAATCTTGTTAGATTATTTCCCCTGGGTGGAGGGGGGGGGGTGCAAATTAGCAGAATTGAGCTGCAAACTGGCACTACTATCATTTTTTATTGGCAGGGGTCTGTAGATCTTATCACACCTCTTCATTTAAATTGACCAGAAAGAATGCTATTTGAATATTTTTAAGGAATTGTAGTAAACAGACAAAATTACTGCACCCTGCTGTTGTGGAATTTTTTTAATGTTTTATTTCTATTTGCATGAATATTTATTTCAGAATCCACCTGCTGTGTATGGACAAGACAACAATGGGCTCAGGACTGAGGGCTTACAGACACTCTGCAAGAAGGAATCACAGTTCATCATCCACAAGCCAACATCAATCATGAATATTTATCATGCTGTAGCTATTATTGTCTGCTCCAATGGAATCCCAAATCTTTATAAAATATCTGAGATATTTCATGGACAAATGAATGACAATGGCTACAGCAAGGTAAATCATGTAGTAAATGGGCTAATCTGTATTAAAGTTGGTTACAAATTTGGATTTAAAACAGAAGAGTTTTGGAACATTCCTGACAGGTTAGCCCCAGATGTTTTCATAGAATATGTAATAGTTTTCATTTATGTGTGTAAAAGTATGATTGGCATATACAGGGTGTCCCAAAAACCGCAACACTTTGCGTCGGAACTATTATATGAATATTAAACTGTTTATCACTTCAAGATTCAGGTATATGATACAGCCATGTATTGGCTATCACCATGTAGAAATTGAGCAAAATTGGACCTAAATTGAGTGAAAAAACTGATTTACCCAAACTCAAACCCGGTTTTCATCTTTCTTTCATACACATTATGTGTGTATTGACCACTATGAGTGTTATCCTTGCAAATTTGTTTTTAAGGAGTACTCTTTCAATTGGCCATATTTGGGGCCAATGTCAGCCGCAATATGCTTAAATTCTACATGGTTATAGCCAAGACATGGCTGTATCACATACCTGAATATTGAAGTGATAAACAGTTTAATTTTAACACAATGTTGCATTTTTTTCTGGGACACCCTGTATGTGGAAATAGAAACAATTCAGAGGTATAATTTAAGCTACCTGTAAGTTGCTAAGAGAATGTCAGTTAGTTTAAGGAGCTTGTGCTTTGTTCAGAACCAGCTGTATATTCCCATTGAAGAGATATTCCCATGTTACATTTCATGAATCTGTTAATGAATCCTGATGGGGTGAGGGGTTAGGTTATTATAGTTAATTACATACAGAAACTGCACCTGATATACTCCCCTATACACACACATACATTGGATTCAATGTTGAACCAGTGTATCTAAGCAATTAGTCCCATTTTAGGTATGTCTCACTGTTGGTGTGCATATAACAGATTCCTTCTTTTTGTTAAATTTGTTTTGAAGAAAAACTTTATTTTTGGAAAACAGGTCTGAATGTTCAAATGCAGTTTGACCACAGCAATAACTAAGTACACTTGCAGGTTGACACTATTCCTCCTTTTGTGGGTTTTGTTTGCATGTTACCATCTCATGTTCTTGCACTTTCCATTCACCCAGCACAGCACTGCCTTCATCTTGTTGATTTTTATTAACACATTTGTCACCAACAAAAGGAGAAAATGTGCCTGCTTGCAAGTGTCCTTGATAACAAAATTATCACAATACAGAAAAACACTTCAGTTTGGTGAAAGTCATACAAATGTAATCAATTGATTGAAATTAGGACTAAAATTAGAATGAAAAACACCACGGTGAAAAACTTTATTTTATCAATACTTTAAAAGTCTGAAAAGTTATATGCATGATCCAATGGGTGTGAGACAGGGCACCAGACTCATTATCCTGGCTGATTCATAAGGGATAGTAAAAATAATCTTTTTTGTTTGGAAAGATTTCAGTATAAATGCATAAAATATCCTGAGAAATTTTGTTTGCAAAAAAAAATTCTGCCCCTTTTCCTTTGCACTGATATAATTGGTATGGTAAAGACATAATATATTAAAGAAGTACTGTACAGGGGCCGATTTCACGAAACTCGTCTTATTTTAGGATCGATCTTTTGACTTAGGACGAGTCCTGGCTGTAAGATCGATCTTAGCTATGACGCGTCCTAGGATCGATTTCACCAAACGTGTCTTTGGCAAGATCAGTCTGTCATGCTGATAAATAAATTGTAATATATTGGACGAGGATGGCCTTTCCAAATACAACGGCTGTACTATGTTTACTTGATTCAATTGGAGCGAATGCGTGCAACAGTCGTTGTTTTATGCTTGCGGTGTGCGCGCGCAGCATGAATGAAGTAGGCCTACTTAAACACAAGATGGCTGATTGGTTGTTATTCGGGCGAAGTTTTCGTCCGCTGAAATAAAATATCTGCTAACACGTAACGTACTCACATGGGCGACGAGATCAAATTCATATGAAATAATCCCTGTCAAACAATAGACCATCCGCTACGATTTCCTCGTCATTTTAAACTATCGAGTGGATTTCTCCGGTCACGGAATAATTATTAACTCGCCAAGCCTAGGCCTACCTCCCCGCCCGCCGAGTCGCGATTACACAGCAAGAAGTGTGAAGCGCCATTGTTGCTATTCAGTGTTTAATATGTACGTGTTCGTGCAGATAAGACGACCCTCAGACCCGTCCTAAGTTAAGACGAGTTCAACCGCGTTGCTATGGAAGTTGAGATGCATTGAACGCGTCTTAACTTTGGTGAAATCGATCCTAGGACGCGTCCTGACATAGGACGAGTTACCCTTCCTAAGACGCGTCTTAGCGTTTCGTGAAATCGGCCGCTGGTCATGGATATGCTGACAGTTGGTTTAACTTAAAGTGATCAAGGGAAGATTTATACAAGCAAAATATGTAAAGAACTATTTTAATTATTTTGATCTAATAATAATTTAGAAGTTTTTGAAAAGACCATCAGTTTCTACTTGATGATAATTTTTTTATTATTAGTCTATCCACATTTTTCCCAAAGCATTTTCAACTCTGATTTCTTGTTATTCCAACCGGCATCATTATCAGTCTGTACGAGGGACAATAAGAGACAAAATGAGGAGTCCTACCCAGAAACCTTATATCTCATGTTGTGCTATTAGCAGATGGGTAGCATTCCTCTACCTTTCTGTAAATGATTGACTATAATAATCAAACTGAGGGCCAGGGCAAACAAATCATGTCATATTTTATCCTTCGGTTTACTTAACTTAATGAAATGAATTTATTTACTCCTTCATCATCACTGATCAATTGAATATTAACTGATTGTTGAACAAAGAAATGAAATTTAATCCTTAATCTAAAATTCAAATTGAAATCATTTAATGCAATAGAAAACAAGGTACAAAGTTTGCTTACATTCCAAACAGACATTGTTTTGTAATTGTACCCATGAAACCATTCATTTAGAAGAAATGAAAACATAAACTTTCTGAGATGCATACATTAATGTCAATATTTAGACCTGGAGCAAAGAATGCTTGATTGCTCTCAAAGAAAGAGGGTCAGAAAGGAATTTGCAGAAATGTTTCCCTTCAAGGGTTTGTTCTGTTTTTGGCCTTTCCTAGGTTTGCAGTTGGAGGTTATTATTTCCAGACAAAAACCTGCAAAAATGGTTTCATTTCCTGCTGCTATTTCCTGATATGATATATTCTCATCTTTATGAAGACGCTTAATTGTGACAAATGATAAGGCAATGTCAAAGTCAAAATTGTATTTAACTTTAATTGTGTACAATTTAGCATTATTTTAATTATGTCAAATAAAATAATAACAATGGCTGAATGATTGAAAAAAAAAACCCAGAAATTTGTTGAAGTCAAATTTGATTGAAGTCCATTTCCTTTGTTTTGATAATTACATTAGGGGCCTATAATGTACCTTTGTAATTTATCCATGTTTTACCGAGGGTGCAAAAACTTTGAATTTCCATGGCTATGACCTTAAAAATGAAGCAACAAAAACAAACGTGTTTCTGTTTTGAACAACCAGGTTCCAGAATTTATTCAATCTTAGAAACCAGTGCAATACCTTTGTTTTTTCGAGATACATTTTCCAAAATTCTCGCGCACCATTGGTATATCTGAGATGCCGGATTATGGTTTTTCTTCTAATAAAGTTGCAGACGATAATGAAAGAAAAATGTGGCCTGGGCCAATTTCATGGAGCTGTTAAGAACAAACAAATTGCTTAGCATGAAATGTCTTGCTCACAGTGACCAACAGCCAAAGAACAAACACAAGTGATGTGTTAACAACACATGGATGATTGAAATTTTGTTGTTTTTATTAAACAGAACTTTCATGGTTAGCAAATATTTGTGCTAAGCAGGACCGTGAAATTGGCCCATTACCTTGAAGCTGCTTAATTGTCATTGGTTTATTAACTTAAAAAAAAACGCCCTCATCTATCAAACACAAAATCCCATATGAACCGCCGATACGGCTGATTTTGTACACAGCCTGCTGTTCACACACGTATAGGCAATGGCGAGTTAGAAAATCAGCCGTTTAGGCGTTCTCCCGGGCCTGTGCTTAGCGGTCTATGGTTGTACACAGTCTATGAGAGAGGGACTGGGTAGAAAATCAGCCGTTTAGGCGTTCTCTCGGGCCTGTGCTTAGCGGTCTATGGTTGTACACAGTCTATGAGAGAGGGACTGAGTACAAAATCAGCCGTTTAGGCGTTCTCCCGGGCCTGTGCTTAGCGGTCTATGGTTGTACACAGTCTATGAGAGAGGGGCTGGGTAGAAAATCAGCCGTTTGGGCGTTCTCCCGGACCTGTGCTTAGCGGTCTACGGTTGTACACAGTCTATGAGAGAGGGGCTGGGTAGAAAATCAGCCGTTTGGGCGTTCTCCCGGACCTGTGCTTAGCGGTCTACGGTTGTACACAGTCTATGAGAGAGGGGCTGGGTAGAAAATCAACCGTTTGGGCGTTCTCCCTGGCCTGTGCTTAGTGGTCTACGGTTGTACACAGTCTAAGAGAGAGGGGCTGGGTAGAAAATCAGCCGTTTGGGCGTTCTCCCGGGCCTGTGCTTAGCGGTCTACGGTTGTACACAGTCTATGAGAGAGGGGCTGGGTAGAAAATCAGCCGTTTGGGCGTTCTCCCGGGCCTGTGCTTAGCGGTCTACGGTTGTACACAGTCTATGAGAGAGGGGCTGGGTAGAAAATCAGCCGTTTGGGCGTTCTCCCGGGCCTGTGCTTAGCGGTCTACGGTTGTACACAGTCTATGAGAGAGGGGCTGGGTAGAAAATCAGCCGTTTGGGCGTTCTCCCGGGCCTGTGCTTAGCGGTCTATGGTTGTACACAGTGTATGAGAGAGGGGCTGGGTAGAAAATCAGCCGTTTGGGCGTTCTCCCGGGCCTGTGCTTAGCGGTCTATGGTTGTACACAGTCTATGGGAGAGGGGCTGGGTAGAAAATCAGCCGTTTGGGCGTTCTCCCGGGCCTGTGCTTAGCGGTCTACGGTTGTGCACAGTCTATGAGAGAGGGGCTGGGTAGAAAATCAGCCGTTTAGGCGTTCTCCCGGGCCTGTGCTTAGCGGTCTACGGTTGTACACAGTCTATGAGAGAGGGACTTGGTAGAAAATCAGCCGTTTAGGCGTTCTCCCGGGCCTGTGCTTAGCGGTCTATGGTTGTACACAGTCTATGAGAGAGGGGCTGGGTAGAAAATCAGCCGTTTAGGCGTTCTCCCGGGCCTTTTCTTAGCGGTCTATGGTTGTACACAGTGTATGAGAGAGGGGCTGGGTAGAAAATCAGCCGTTTAGGCGTTCTCCCGGGCCTGTGCTTAGCGGTCTATGGTTGTACACAGTCTATGAGAGAGGGACTGGGTAGAAAATCAGCCGTTTAGGCGTTCTCCCGGGCCTGTGCTTAGCGGTCTATGGTTGTACACAGTCTATGGGAGAGGGACTGGGTAGAAAATCAGCCATTTAGGCGTTCTCCCGGGCCTGTGCTTAGCGGTCTATGGTTGTACACAGTCTATGAGAGAGGGGCTGGGTAGAAAATCAGCCATTTAGGCGTTCTCCCGGGCCTGTGCTTAGCGGTCTACGTACACAGTAACTTTATACCGTATAACTGAATTAATTAGTAGACCATTAAAGGTGTTTAAAACTATGGTAGTACTACCATACTTAATTGGTAGGAAACCAAAACAGACATGTTCACAGATTTAGGTATAAAAAGTATAAAGATGGTGATGGTAGAAACATATCGTTAATTTGTCCACCTGAAATGCTGTAAATACAGAAAAGATTAAAAGTAATGACCAAAAATAATTTTGATCTTTTAAAGATAAGAAAAAAAACGGTGAAATTAAAAAACAAATACTGTGGGCGTTTTTCACTGTTTTCTCAAAAAGTGGCCACCGTTTGGGACTGAACATTTCACAGATGACTGTTACTGCAGCATCTTTCTTAATATTGTTGCCCATGAATCTGCATTATTTTCTTTGACCAAAAAACAAAATAATTATTATGATAATCTTTAAGGTGAGGACCGTAAAGTGACAATAGCGCCCTCAGTCGGACAAAACACAAGTTAATAATTTTCAGACATTGCAACTTCTTGAGGCATATTTACCTCATTATTTCGTGTTTTTGTGCATATTTCTGCATGGATTTCTCTTCGCAAATCTTAAAAACCAGTCGGAGAAGAGGCTCAGGATGATTCTGGGACAAGAATTGGGCCGAGGGAAGGTGTCCGATGTGAGCAAAATGAAACTTTAAGACGGACATGAAGTGAGTTGTCAAAGTTTGTTTACCACAAATCACAAGTAACATTTATCATACATGTCAGTACACGGTCGTGTATGCGTTGTTTTACCTAGCCCACTCGCCCCTTACCAACTCGCCCCCTGGCCCTGCCAACTGGCCCCCTAACTCCCCAACTAATTACCCCTTACCAATTAATTCGCCCCTTACCGACTCGCCCTAGCCCCACTAGTGTGGCACGAATTTTCGCTCAAGCCGCTCCATATCCTTAAAAGGCCTAGTAATAGCCACACGTCCAACCGCCTGATTTACGAGGGATATGTTTGGCTCTGGTGCGCCACCCTCTTGTCATCACATTTCACACACTTTCTACATATACAAATGTTCCTTAGTGTCTCATCTTCCCAATGATATATTATTCGAATGATTTCAATCTTGTATTCATCTATTTTTCGGTCATTGGTGCAACACTGGCGCCATTAATGGCGCCGGTCGCGCACCACAGCCGAACATATCCCTCGTAAATCAGGCGGTTGGATGTGTGGCTAAGGATGGAGCGGCTTGAGCGAAAATTCGTGCCACACTAGTGGGGCTAGACTCGCCCGGGCTATAGACATCATTATAACCAACTTGCCCCTTACCAACTCATTCCCTTATATATCAACTGCAGACTCGGCCCTTGCCAATTCTTTCTGTCTTTACCAACTCACCCTTCTGCCAATTGACCTGCTAATTGTGTTTGCTGTTTCCACTGCTCATATGCACAATCAATATACTATGTGCGCTGGCCTATAGTACACTCTGCCATTTTTGTGTTTCTCATGGCCATATGTATAGATCTGTAAATGTGGATCGATGGACGAGTAACAAAGTTGCTGATAGTTGTTTACGACAATTAAGACACCGCTGATGAACTAATTCTGTACTGGGCCAATTCAGTGCAATGTTTTTTTTAATTTTATAAAACATACATGAAACAGTGTTTGTTACCAATAAACACAGGTCTAGTTATCTTTTCTTGAAGGAACAGGGTGTTAATTTGTCTAATAGCATTTTCATATGTTAAGTTCATGAAGGAAGCTGAAATATTACTCAGCTATTCTTTGTGTTGTTCATTCAATGCCTGATGTTTAGTGCGTGTGTGTTGTTTATTTTCTGTTGCATGTATGTTGAGTGTCACTCTGCATGTCACTGACTCCCTTCAACATTTCCCTGCAGACCTCAAAACCACTGCCAACTTTCCACAAACTTACCTTGCTTACATCAGAAGGCCAAACAGTAAATGAGACATAAGTAACAGGAATATGTGTAATTCTCTTCTCTTATAGGAACTTGATGTAAATGCTGGTCCAATGGCATTGGTTCAATATCTGCAAGCAACAACAAGCTATTAGTGCACAGGCACAGTACTGCCGACTCGCTGCAAAAGTAGGTAAGTGACTCTTGAAACAGTCTTTAATTCCAGAAACAAGAAAACACCCACAGAAAGGGTGCTGAGCTGTAGAAAGTCATGCTGGAACGATACAAAACAATTGATGCTACTAACAGGATGAAAGGTTTCTATATTTACATTGTAGATTCATAGAGCAATCTCTCCCATAGATCACTGCAGAAGATGGACATACATACATGATGCAGCAAAGCACGATGGTTGGTCTTGTCAAAACTGAGAGTGAACTTAGTCAGAGGCTAAATTGTTTGCTTTAAAAGGAGAAAACTTCCTATTATATACCTAATTGACATTATTTTATGATATTTGGGATATTGTATATCCCAAATATCTCTGAAAAAATGGTTATACTTTTTTTATAATTATGAAAATGCCTCATTCATTGGTAGTAATGATTTCAACTGCCTGTCCATCCCAAGCAATGACAACAAAACTACCTGTCCTCTACCAGCAATGATTAGAAATTGTAATTTCAAACATAGAACTGGGAATTAACCTTCACTAAAGAAATCATGACTAAAAAGAAGTTAACCACAGGAGGAATTACCAATAGTCACCACTAGAGGGCGCACTCTATAGACCAACCCTCTCCTCCCCTCATATAATGTATAAATAGAGAGATTACTGTAACACACAACCTGATAGTCACCACTAGAGGGCGCACTTTATAGCATTGATGTAGGTCTTGTGAGAGGTCTATAGACCAACCACTGAAAATAACTCCCTCTCCTCCCCTCATATAATGTATAAATAGAGAGATTACTGTAACACACAACCTGATAGTCACCACTAGAGGGCGCACTTTATAGCATTGATGTAGGTCTTGTGAGAGGTCTATAGACCAACCACTGAAAATAACTCCCGCTCCTCCCCTCATATAATGTATAAATAGAGAGATTACTGTAACACACAACCTGATAGTCACCACTAGAGGGCGCACTTTATAGCATTGATGTAGGACATACACTGTATGTCGCATGATTTTTTTCATTTAATATCTTTGTTTGCTTAGTTACAGTACAAAGAACTCAAGTGAAATGTAAACAATAAGTTATTAAAACAGCGGTCAACTGCTGCGACAAACGCAATAACAGGGCGCAGTTAGTGGTAGTGATTCATCCATAATGTCATATGTCATGGCCGCCACAGAAATGCATGATACTGAGATAGACCAATTCACACAGTGCATAGCATGGCCCTATACATGTAGGCTAATATATGTACTCTAGTCAAGGCTGCTACATGCAGTAGAGTCTTGGTAATTTGCTCTGTTAACCTGAGTCTTTCCCCACAATAAGGCATCAGTTTCTATTAAATAGCAAACTATGAAAGGCGCTAATTGGTAATAAAGTCATACAGTGATGCTATACGGTTAGTGATAATGGTTATTGCTTGTACAAACCATAGCTGAATCTAAATGAATGCAATTTTATACAACCACCATAGGATCAGCTAGGGATAATAACAGTCTTTGGATTGGCTTGTCTAATCAGCTTCACTATATATACAGTGCTTTTAGTTTGAATTTTGAGAAAGGTGTTTCTTCAAATTACAAGATTGAACTGAATGTTTGAAACTTGAGTCAGAAACATTGACATTGGGCAAACAAAGTGAAGGTTGAATAGTATGCAGTTAGATACTGTACATATGTATGTATTGTGTTCCCAAGATCACATGCTAATTGTCTGGGTTTGATTTGTAGAATATTAATGAAGGATATTGAGTTGTTTCCATGGAAACACATTGATACATAATGGTAGATTTAGTGTTTAGGTTGTTGGTGTGGTTATAATTTTCAGAGGAAGTGTGGTTCTGAGATGTGCTTTCTATGTTGACAGTCACTTGTAATGTATTATGAGTACACCACTGCCCGCCTCTCGGTTTGTCAGACCAACTCATGAATTTCTGTCTAATATTTCCACCTCGCAACAACAATTACTGTATACTTTTTAATACACATTTTATTAGGCACCATGCTGAAAATCACAGAAATTTCAATAACTGTCAAAAGTAGGCCCTATCGGTATACAGAAATTTATGAATTAATATGTACACCAAAAAGCAGCATATTTTCCTTTGAAGCTAGCGTAACTCTTGTATGGCATGTACCGGTGACAGAGCTCACACAACGGCAGATAATTATATCTCAATCACGCTATGCCTACACATCATGCATGCAGTGTGCTGTGCATGCTGAAGGCTTGTATACTTAGTATTAATAGACTTGCCACTGTCCTTACATCACTTTAAATGGTCTGCACAAATTGAACTTATACAGTGTACATACTGTGCAAATAAGCTGATGTTTTATACTGTATAGGGTCTAAGATTTCCACAACTATTTCAAGGCTAACAACAAGTTTTTGATTTGGTTGGTGTGCTAATTAGAGTTTCCACATTCTTGATCAAAACTGTGATGTCATCTAGGTAACTGAAATTAGCAGTAACCCAATTGATTTGTGCACAAAAAGTTGGAGTTGTTTTATAGGTTTTCTGAAATTCTGACAGATCTTTTCCCCCTCAATGTTTTTTTTTAAGTTTTAGTTTTAAGTTATAGGTTTATTTCATTATATTTTGCTGTTGGTTAGCAACATGAGCATGCATGAAAATCCCCTGAATTTGCAAACCATTCAAAGGGAAACTAAATGCTGGTTGCATGAAACCAAATTTAAGAATTGCCCTTCATTATCTGCCAGTCAATTCTCTGTATGAAGGCAATAAAATAACCTGACTATAAAAGCACTCCAGGAACCATTTAACTATTAACATACATACATGGGGGTGTATGTTTAGTTGTATCTTGAATGACTCAATAGTTAGTAGTCAATAGGTATATCACTGTACATGTGTACTGTTGTACATCAGTAGCGCTCCGCACTTGTGCTAAAAATAGCACCGGACCTCAGACAAACATTACAACCATGCACACGTGTGTGTGTGTGTGCGCGTGCGCGTGCATGTACACTACATGTGTGAGTCAATGTTTGTCTGACATCCGGGGATTTTGTGATGTCATTAGTGCGGAGCGCTATTCAAAATTGGTGCTTGTGGCCTGCTTTGCACAGGCGACAGCTTTTCTCCAAAGTCATGTAGACATGGTAGAGGCTCACACGGAATTGACTGATGCACGTTTTGATACTGTTCTCAACTTCTTGTCTCATAATGAAATATAATACCATAATGAATGATGTCATAACCAGCCTTCCATTGTGCACATTCATGTAGGTCAGTGGTGTCTGATGGACTCAAAGCTACAGTGTTTTTGAATGTAATTCAGGTCATAATGATCTCATAACCAGCCTTCCGTTGTGCACATTCATGTAGGTCAGTGATGTCTTATGGACTCAAAGCTACAGTGTTTCTGAATGTAATTCAGGTCATAATGATCTCATAACCAGCCTTCCGTTGTGCACATTCATGTAGGTCAGTGGTGTCTGATGGACTCAAGGCTACAGTGTTTCTGAATGTAATTCAGGTCATAATGATCTCATAACCAGCCTTCCGTTGTGCACATTCATGTAGGTCAGTGGTGTCTGATGGACTCAAAGCTACAGTGTTTTTGAATGTAATTCAGGTCATAATGATGTCATAACCAGCCTTCTGTCGTGTACATTCATGTAGGTCAGTGATGTCTTATGGACTCAAAGCTACAGTGTTTCTGAATGTAATTCAGGTCATAATGATGTCATAACCAGCCTTCTGTTGTGCACATTCATGTAGGTCAGTGGTGTCTGATGGACTCAAAGCTACAGTGTTTTTGAATGTAATTCAGGTCATAATGATGTCATAACCAGCCTTCTGTTGTGCACATTCATGTAGGTCAGTGGTGTCTGATGGACTCAAAGCTACAGTGTTTCTGAATGTAATTCAGGTCATAATGATGTCATAACCAGCCTTCTGTTGTGCACATTCATGTAGGTCAGTGGTGTCTGATGGACTCAAAACTACAGTGTTTATGAATGTAATTCAGGTCATAATGATGTCATAACCAGCCTTCTGTTGTGCACATTCATGTAGGTCAGTGGTGTCTGATGGACTCAAAGCTACAGTGTTTCTGAATGTAATTCAGGTCATAATGATGTCATAACCAGCCTTCTGTTGTGCACATTCATGTAGGTCAGTGATGTCTTATGGACTCAAAGCTACAGTGTTTCTGAATGTAATTCAGGTCATAATGATGTCATAACCAGCCTTCTGTTGTGCACATTCATGTAGGTCAGTGGTGTCTGATGGACTCAAAGCTACAGTGTTTTTGAATGTAATTCAGGTCATAATGATGTCATAACCAGCCTTCTGTTGTGCACATTCATGTAGGTCAGTGGTGTCTGATGGACTCAAAGCTACAGTGTTTATGAATGTAATTCAGGTCATAATGATGTCATAACCAGCCTTCTGTTGTGCACATTCATGTAGGTCAGTGGTGTCTGATGGACTCAAAGCTACAGAGTTTCTGAATGTAATTCAGGTCATAATGATGTCATAACCAGCCTTCTGTTGTGCACATTCATGTAGGTCAGTGGTGTCTGATGGACTCAAAGCTACAGTGTTTCTGAATGTAATTCAGGTCATAATGATGTCATAACCAGCCTTCTGTTGTGCACATTCATGTAGGTCAGTGGTGTCTGATGGACTCAAAGCTACAGTGTTTTTGAATGTAATTCAGGTCATAATGATGTCATAACCAGCCTTCTGTTGTGCACATTCATGTAGGTCAGTGGTGTCTGATGGACTCAAAGCTACAGTGTTTCTGAATGTAATTCAGGTCATAATGATGTCATAACCAGCCTTCTGTTGTGCACATTCATGTAGGTCAGTGGTGTCTGATGGACTCAAAGCTACAGTGTTTATGAATGTAATTCAGGTCATAATGATGTCATAACCAGCCTTCTGTTGTGCACATTCATGTAGGTCAGTGGTGTCTGATGGACTCAAAGCTACAGTGTTTCTGAATGTAATTCAGGTCATAATGATGTCATAACCAGCCTTCTGTTGTGCACATTCATGTAGGTCAGTGATGTCTTATGGACTCAAAGCTACAGTGTTTCTGAATGTAATTCAGGTCATAATGATGTCATAACCAGCCTTCTGTTGTGCACATTCATGTAGGTCAGTGGTGTCTGATGGACTCAAAGCTACAGTGTTTCTGAATGTAATTCAGGTCATAATGATGTCATAACCAGCCTTCTGTTGTGCACATTCATGTAGGTCAGTGGTGTCTGATGGACTCAAAACTACAGTGTTTATGAATGTAATTCAGGTCATAATGATGTCATAACCAGCCTTCTGTTGTGCACATTCATGTAGGTCAGTGGTGTCTGATGGACTCAAAGCTACAGTGTTTCTGAATGTAATTCAGGTCATAATGATGTCATAACCAGCCTTCTGTTGTGCACATTCATGTAGGTCAGTGATGTCTTATGGACTCAAAGCTACAGTGTTTCTGAATGTAATTCAGGTCATAATGATGTCATAACCAGCCTTCTGTTGTGCACATTCATGTAGGTCAGTGGTGTCTGATGGACTCAAAGCTACAGTGTTTTTGAATGTAATTCAGGTCATAATGATGTCATAACCAATCTTCTGTTGTGCACATTCATGTAGGTCAGTGGTGTCTGATGGACTCAAAGCTACAGTGTTTATGAATGTAATTCAGGTCATAATGATGTCATAACCAGCCTTCTGTTGTGCACATTCATGTAGGTCAGTGGTGTCTGATGGACTCAAAGCTACAGTGTTTCTGAATGTAATTCAGGTCATAATGATGTCATAACCAGCCTTCTGTTGTGCACATTCATGTAGGTCAGTGATGTCTTATGGACTCAAAGCTACAGTGTTTCTGAATGTAATTCAGGTCATAATGATGTCATAACCAGCCTTCTGTTGTGCACATTCATGTAGGTCAGTGGTGTCTGATGGACTCAAAGCTACAGTGTTTTTGAATGTAATTCAGGTCATAATGATGTCATAACCAATCTTCTGTTGTGCACATTCATGTAGGTCAGTGGTGTCTGATGGACTCAAAGCTACAGTGTTTATGAATGTAATTCAGGTCATAATGATGTCATAACCAGCCTTCTGTTGTGCACATTCATGTAGGTCAGTGGTGTCTGATGGACTCAAAGCTACAAAGTTTCTGAATGTAATTCAGGTCATAATGATGTCATAACCAGCCTTCTGTTGTGCACATTCATGTAGGTCAGTGGTGTCTGATGGACTCAAAGCTACAGTGTTTTTGAATGTAATTCAGGTCATAATGATGTCATAACCAGCCTTCTGTTGTGCACATTCATGTAGGTCAGTGGTGTCTGATGGACTCAAAGCTACAGTGTTTATGAATGTAATTCAGGTCATAATGATGTCATAACCAGCCTTCTGTTGTGCACATTCATGTAGGTCAGTGGTGTCTGATGGACTCAAAGCTACAGAGTTTCTGAATGTAATTCAGGTCATAATGATGTCATAACCAGCCTTCTGTTGTGCACATTCATGTAGGTCAGTGGTGTCTGATGAACTCAAAGCTACAGTGTTTCTGAATGTAATTCAGGTCATAATGATGTCATAACCAGCCTTCTGTTGTGCACATTCATGTAGGTCAGTGGTGTCTGATGGACTCAAAGCTACAGAGTTTCTGAATGTAATTCAGGTCATAATGATGTCATAACCAGCCTTCTGTTGTGCACATTCATGTAGGTCAGTGGTGTCTGATGGACTCAAAGCTACAGTGTTTCTGAATGTAATTCAGTATGATGTCATAACCAGCCTTCTGTTGTGCACATTCATGTAGGTCAGTGGTGTCTGATGGACTCAAACCTACAGTGTTTATGAATGTAATTCAGGTCATAATGATGTCATAACCAGCCTTCTGTTGTGCACATTCATGTAGGTCAGTGATGTCTGATGGACTCAAAGCTACAGTGTTTCTGAATGTAATTCAGGTCATAATGATGTCATAACCAGCCTTCTGTTGTGCACATTCATGTAGGTCAGTGGTGTCTGATGGACTCAAAGCTACAGTGTTTTTGAATGTAATTCAGGTCATAATGATGTCATAACCAGCCTTCCGTTGTGCACATTCATGTAGGTCAGTGGTGTCTGATGGACTCAAACCTACAGTGTTTCTGAATGTAATTCAGGTCATAATGATGTCATAACCAGCCTTCCGTTGTGCACATTCATGTAGGTCAGTGGTGTCTGATGGACTCAAAGCTACAGTGTTTATGAATGTAATTCAGGTCATAATGATGTCATAACCAGCCTTCTGTTGTGCACATTCATGTAGGTCAGTGGTGTCTGATGGACTCAAAGCTACAGTGTTTCTGAATGTAATTCAGGTCATAATGATGTCATAACCAGCCTTCTGTTGTGCACATTCATGTAGGTCAGTGATGTCTTATGGACTCAAAGCTACAGTGTTTCTGAATGTAATTCAGGTCATAATGATGTCATAACCAGCCTTCTGTTGTGCACATTCATGTAGGTCAGTGGTGTCTGATGGACTCAAAGCTACAGTGTTTCTGAATGTAATTCAGGTCATAATGATGTCATAACCAGCCTTCTGTTGTGCACATTCATGTAGGTCAGTGGTGTCTGATGGACTCAAAACTACAGTGTTTATGAATGTAATTCAGGTCATAATGATGTCATAACCAGCCTTCTGTTGTGCACATTCATGTAGGTCAGTGGTGTCTGATGGACTCAAAGCTACAGTGTTTCTGAATGTAATTCAGGTCATAATGATGTCATAACCAGCCTTCTGTTGTGCACATTCATGTAGGTCAGTGATGTCTTATGGACTCAAAGCTACAGTGTTTCTGAATGTAATTCAGGTCATAATGATGTCATAACCAGCCTTCTGTTGTGCACATTCATGTAGGTCAGTGGTGTCTGATGGACTCAAAGCTACAGTGTTTTTGAATGTAATTCAGGTCATAATGATGTCATAACCAGCCTTCTGTTGTGCACATTCATGTAGGTCAGTGGTGTCTGATGGACTCAAAGCTACAGTGTTTATGAATGTAATTCAGGTCATAATGATGTCATAACCAGCCTTCTGTTGTGCACATTCATGTAGGTCAGTGGTGTCTGATGGACTCAAAGCTACAGAGTTTCTGAATGTAATTCAGGTCATAATGATGTCATAACCAGCCTTCTGTTGTGCACATTCATGTAGGTCAGTGGTGTCTGATGGACTCAAAGCTACAGTGTTTCTGAATGTAATTCAGGTCATAATGATGTCATAACCAGCCTTCTGTTGTGCACATTCATGTAGGTCAGTGGTGTCTGATGGACTCAAAGCTACAGTGTTTTTGAATGTAATTCAGGTCATAATGATGTCATAACCAGCCTTCTGTTGTGCACATTCATGTAGGTCAGTGGTGTCTGATGGACTCAAAGCTACAGTGTTTCTGAATGTAATTCAGGTCATAATGATGTCATAACCAGCCTTCTGTTGTGCACATTCATGTAGGTCAGTGGTGTCTGATGGACTCAAAGCTACAGTGTTTATGAATGTAATTCAGGTCATAATGATGTCATAACCAGCCTTCTGTTGTGCACATTCATGTAGGTCAGTGGTGTCTGATGGACTCAAAGCTACAGTGTTTCTGAATGTAATTCAGGTCATAATGATGTCATAACCAGCCTTCTGTTGTGCACATTCATGTAGGTCAGTGATGTCTTATGGACTCAAAGCTACAGTGTTTCTGAATGTAATTCAGGTCATAATGATGTCATAACCAGCCTTCTGTTGTGCACATTCATGTAGGTCAGTGGTGTCTGATGGACTCAAAGCTACAGTGTTTCTGAATGTAATTCAGGTCATAATGATGTCATAACCAGCCTTCTGTTGTGCACATTCATGTAGGTCAGTGGTGTCTGATGGACTCAAAACTACAGTGTTTATGAATGTAATTCAGGTCATAATGATGTCATAACCAGCCTTCTGTTGTGCACATTCATGTAGGTCAGTGGTGTCTGATGGACTCAAAGCTACAGTGTTTTTGAATGTAATTCAGGTCATAATGATGTCATAACCAATCTTCTGTTGTGCACATTCATGTAGGTCAGTGGTGTCTGATGGACTCAAAGCTACAGTGTTTATGAATGTAATTCAGGTCATAATGATGTCATAACCAGCCTTCTGTTGTGCACATTCATGTAGGTCAGTGGTGTCTGATGGACTCAAAGCTACAGAGTTTCTGAATGTAATTCAGGTCATAATGATGTCATAACCAGCCTTCTGTTGTGCACATTCATGTAGGTCAGTGGTGTCTGATGGACTCAAAGCTACAGTGTTTCTGAATGTAATTCAGGTCATAATGATGTCATAACCAGCCTTCTGTTGTGCACATTCATGTAGGTCAGTGGTGTCTGATGGACTCAAAGCTACAGTGTTTTTGAATGTAATTCAGGTCATAATGATGTCATAACCAGCCTTCTGTTGTGCACATTCATGTAGGTCAGTGGTGTCTGATGGACTCAAAGCTACAGTGTTTCTGAATGTAATTCAGGTCATAATGATGTCATAACCAGCCTTCTGTTGTGCACATTCATGTAGGTCAGTGGTGTCTGATGGACTCAAAGCTACAGTGTTTATGAATGTAATTCAGGTCATAATGATGTCATAACCAGCCTTCTGTTGTGCACATTCATGTAGGTCAGTGGTGTCTGATGGACTCAAAGCTACAGTGTTTCTGAATGTAATTCAGGTCATAATGATGTCATAACCAGCCTTCTGTTGTGCACATTCATGTAGGTCAGTGATGTCTTATGGACTCAAAGCTACAGTGTTTCTGAATGTAATTCAGGTCATAATGATGTCATAACCAGCCTTCTGTTGTGCACATTCATGTAGGTCAGTGGTGTCTGATGGACTCAAAGCTACAGTGTTTCTGAATGTAATTCAGGTCATAATGATGTCATAACCAGCCTTCTGTTGTGCACATTCATGTAGGTCAGTGGTGTCTGATGGACTCAAAGCTACAGTGTTTATGAATGTAATTCAGGTCATAATGATGTCATAACCAGCCTTCTGTTGTGCACATTCATGTAGGTCAGTGGTGTCTGATGGACTCAAAGCTACAGTGTTTCTGAATGTAATTCAGGTCATAATGATGTCATAACCAGCCTTCTGTTGTGCACATTCATGTAGGTCAGTGATGTCTTATGGACTCAAAGCTACAGTGTTTCTGAATGTAATTCAGGTCATAATGATGTCATAACCAGCCTTCTGTTGTGCACATTCATGTAGGTCAGTGGTGTCTGATGGACTCAAAGCTACAGTGTTTCTGAATGTAATTCAGGTCATAATGATGTCATAACCAGCCTTCTGTTGTGCACATTCATGTAGGTCAGTGGTGTCTGATGGACTCAAAACTACAGTGTTTATGAATGTAATTCAGGTCATAATGATGTCATAACCAGCCTTCTGTTGTGCACATTCATGTAGGTCAGTGGTGTCTGATGGACTCAAAGCTACAGTGTTTTTGAATGTAATTCAGGTCATAATGATGTCATAACCAATCTTCTGTTGTGCACATTCATGTAGGTCAGTGGTGTCTGATGGACTCAAAGCTACAGTGTTTATGAATGTAATTCAGGTCATAATGATGTCATAACCAGCCTTCTGTTGTGCACATTCATGTAGGTCAGTGGTGTCTGATGGACTCAAAGCTACAGAGTTTCTGAATGTAATTCAGGTCATAATGATGTCATAACCAGCCTTCTGTTGTGCACATTCATGTAGGTCAGTGGTGTCTGATGGACTCAAAGCTACAGTGTTTCTGAATGTAATTCAGGTCATAATGATGTCATAACCAGCCTTCTGTTGTGCACATTCATGTAGGTCAGTGGTGTCTGATGGACTCAAAGCTACAGTGTTTTTGAATGTAATTCAGGTCATAATGATGTCATAACCAGCCTTCTGTTGTGCACATTCATGTAGGTCAGTGGTGTCTGATGGACTCAAAGCTACAGTGTTTCTGAATGTAATTCAGGTCATAATGATGTCATAACCAGCCTTCTGTTGTGCACATTCATGTAGGTCAGTGGTGTCTGATGGACTCAAAGCTACAGTGTTTATGAATGTAATTCAGGTCATAATGATGTCATAACCAGCCTTCTGTTGTGCACATTCATGTAGGTCAGTGGTGTCTGATGGACTCAAAGCTACAGTGTTTCTGAATGTAATTCAGGTCATAATGATGTCATAACCAGCCTTCTGTTGTGCACATTCATGTAGGTCAGTGATGTCTTATGGACTCAAAGCTACAGTGTTTCTGAATGTAATTCAGGTCATAATGATGTCATAACCAGCCTTCTGTTGTGCACATTCATGTAGGTCAGTGGTGTCTGATGGACTCAAAGCTACAGTGTTTCTGAATGTAATTCAGGTCATAATGATGTCATAACCAGCCTTCTGTTGTGCACATTCATGTAGGTCAGTGGTGTCTGATGGACTCAAAACTACAGTGTTTATGAATGTAATTCAGGTCATAATGATGTCATAACCAGCCTTCTGTTGTGCACATTCATGTAGGTCAGTGGTGTCTGATGGACTCAAAGCTACAGTGTTTCTGAATGTAATTCAGGTCATAATGATGTCATAACCAGCCTTCTGTTGTGCACATTCATGTAGGTCAGTGATGTCTTATGGACTCAAAGCTACAGTGTTTCTGAATGTAATTCAGGTCATAATGATGTCATAACCAGCCTTCTGTTGTGCACATTCATGTAGGTCAGTGGTGTCTGATGGACTCAAAGCTACAGTGTTTTTGAATGTAATTCAGGTCATAATGATGTCATAACCAATCTTCTGTTGTGCACATTCATGTAGGTCAGTGGTGTCTGATGGACTCAAAGCTACAGTGTTTATGAATGTAATTCAGGTCATAATGATGTCATAACCAGCCTTCTGTTGTGCACATTCATGTAGGTCAGTGGTGTCTGATGGACTCAAAGCTACAGTGTTTCTGAATGTAATTCAGGTCATAATGATGTCATAACCAGCCTTCTGTTGTGCACATTCATGTAGGTCAGTGGTGTCTGATGGACTCAAAGCTACAGTGTTTTTGAATGTAATTCAGGTCATAATGATGTCATAACCAATCTTCTGTTGTGCACATTCATGTAGGTCAGTGGTGTCTGATGGACTCAAAGCTACAGTGTTTTTGAATGTAATTCAGGTCATAATGATGTCATAACCAATCTTCTGTTGTGCACATTCATGTAGGTCAGTGGTGTCTGATGGACTCAAAGCTACAGTGTTTATGAATGTAATTCAGGTCATAATGATGTCATAACCAGCCTTCTGTTGTGCACATTCATGTAGGTCAGTGGTGTCTGATGGACTCAAAGCTACAGAGTTTCTGAATGTAATTCAGGTCATAATGATGTCATAACCAGCCTTCTGTTGTGCACATTCATGTAGGTCAGTGGTGTCTGATGGACTCAAAGCTACAGTGTTTCTGAATGTAATTCAGGTCATAATGATGTCATAACCAGCCTTCTGTTGTGCACATTCATGTAGGTCAGTGGTGTCTGATGGACTCAAAGCTACAGTGTTTTTGAATGTAATTCAGGTCATAATGATGTCATAACCAGCCTTCTGTTGTGCACATTCATGTAGGTCAGTGGTGTCTGATGGACTCAAAGCTACAGTGTTTCTGAATGTAATTCAGGTCATAATGATGTCATAACCAGCCTTCTGTTGTGCACATTCATGTAGGTCAGTGGTGTCTGATGGACTCAAAGCTACAGTGTTTATGAATGTAATTCAGGTCATAATGATGTCATAACCAGCCTTCTGTTGTGCACATTCATGTAGGTCAGTGGTGTCTGATGGACTCAAAGCTACAGTGTTTCTGAATGTAATTCAGGTCATAATGATGTCATAACCAGCCTTCTGTTGTGCACATTCATGTAGGTCAGTGATGTCTTATGGACTCAAAGCTACAGTGTTTCTGAATGTAATTCAGGTCATAATGATGTCATAACCAGCCTTCTGTTGTGCACATTCATGTAGGTCAGTGGTGTCTGATGGACTCAAAGCTACAGTGTTTCTGAATGTAATTCAGGTCATAATGATGTCATAACCAGCCTTCTGTTGTGCACATTCATGTAGGTCAGTGGTGTCTGATGGACTCAAAACTACAGTGTTTATGAATGTAATTCAGGTCATAATGATGTCATAACCAGCCTTCTGTTGTGCACATTCATGTAGGTCAGTGGTGTCTGATGGACTCAAAGCTACAGTGTTTCTGAATGTAATTCAGGTCATAATGATGTCATAACCAGCCTTCTGTTGTGCACATTCATGTAGGTCAGTGATGTCTTATGGACTCAAAGCTACAGTGTTTCTGAATGTAATTCAGGTCATAATGATGTCATAACCAGCCTTCTGTTGTGCACATTCATGTAGGTCAGTGGTGTCTGATGGACTCAAAGCTACAGTGTTTTTGAATGTAATTCAGGTCATAATGATGTCATAACCAATCTTCTGTTGTGCACATTCATGTAGGTCAGTGGTGTCTGATGGACTCAAAGCTACAGTGTTTATGAATGTAATTCAGGTCATAATGATGTCATAACCAGCCTTCTGTTGTGCACATTCATGTAGGTCAGTGGTGTCTGATGGACTCAAAGCTACAGTGTTTCTGAATGTAATTCAGGTCATAATGATGTCATAACCAGCCTTCTGTTGTGCACATTCATGTAGGTCAGTGATGTCTTATGGACTCAAAGCTACAGTGTTTCTGAATGTAATTCAGGTCATAATGATGTCATAACCAGCCTTCTGTTGTGCACATTCATGTAGGTCAGTGGTGTCTGATGGACTCAAAGCTACAGTGTTTTTGAATGTAATTCAGGTCATAATGATGTCATAACCAATCTTCTGTTGTGCACATTCATGTAGGTCAGTGGTGTCTGATGGACTCAAAGCTACAGTGTTTATGAATGTAATTCAGGTCATAATGATGTCATAACCAGCCTTCTGTTGTGCACATTCATGTAGGTCAGTGGTGTCTGATGGACTCAAAGCTACAGAGTTTCTGAATGTAATTCAGGTCATAATGATGTCATAACCAGCCTTCTGTTGTGCACATTCATGTAGGTCAGTGGTGTCTGATGGACTCAAAGCTACAGTGTTTTTGAATGTAATTCAGGTCATAATGATGTCATAACCAGCCTTCTGTTGTGCACATTCATGTAGGTCAGTGGTGTCTGATGGACTCAAAGCTACAGTGTTTATGAATGTAATTCAGGTCATAATGATGTCATAACCAGCCTTCTGTTGTGCACATTCATGTAGGTCAGTGGTGTCTGATGGACTCAAAGCTACAGAGTTTCTGAATGTAATTCAGGTCATAATGATGTCATAACCAGCCTTCTGTTGTGCACATTCATGTAGGTCAGTGGTGTCTGATGAACTCAAAGCTACAGTGTTTCTGAATGTAATTCAGGTCATAATGATGTCATAACCAGCCTTCTGTTGTGCACATTCATGTAGGTCAGTGGTGTCTGATGGACTCAAAGCTACAGAGTTTCTGAATGTAATTCAGGTCATAATGATGTCATAACCAGCCTTCTGTTGTGCACATTCATGTAGGTCAGTGGTGTCTGATGGACTCAAAGCTACAGTGTTTCTGAATGTAATTCAGTATGATGTCATAACCAGCCTTCTGTTGTGCACATTCATGTAGGTCAGTGGTGTCTGATGGACTCAAACCTACAGTGTTTATGAATGTAATTCAGGTCATAATGATGTCATAACCAGCCTTCTGTTGTGCACATTCATGTAGGTCAGTGATGTCTGATGGACTCAAAGCTACAGTGTTTCTGAATGTAATTCAGGTCATAATGATGTCATAACCAGCCTTCTGTTGTGCACATTCATGTAGGTCAGTGATGTCTGATGGACTCAAAGCTACAGAGTTTCTGAATGTAATTCAGGTCATAATGATGTCATAACCAGCCTTCTGTTGTGCACATTCATGTAGGTCAGTGATGTCTGATGGACTCAAAGCTACAGTGTTTCTGAATGTAATTCAGGGTAGTAGAGGAAATCATTTTGATGTTTTATTTTGTTTCTCTATGAATTTGGGATATGGCATAATGTACAGCGTATGCTGAATTTACTTGCACAAAAAACTCCCCACTGATATATATAGGGTCAACAAAAACAAACAAATAGCATTGTTATATTTGTGCTCCTCCTTGGTTGTTTTTAATAATTTAACCAGAATGCAAAACCAATGAACAGAAAAGCAAAACTAATAATGCATAATTATTTAAATGGAAAGTGTCCTGATTGGCCTCTAATATTTTCTGAATGTGAGATGTTTGGTGCCAAGAATGATATTTAATGGCCGACAAAAATCATGAAGTTCTATTTAACTAAAACGCCAAACTATGAAATTAAAAGGTGTCACAAGTTCACTTGAAAGGAAAACCAGTTCCAAAAAGTTCCAAACAGAAATAAAGAAAGAAACTTGCAAGTAGGAAGCGAGGGAATGATTTTGTGACATGGAACGAGCGAGGGAATTGATTTGGGGAGGCAAACGACGAGCGAGAGAATTGATTTGGGGAGACAGACCACGAGCGAGGGAATTGATTTGGGGAGACAGACGACGAGCGAGGGAATTGATCTGGGGAGGCAAACGACGAGCGAGGGAATTGATTTGGGGAGGCAAACGACGAGCGAGGGAATTGATTTGGGGAGGCAAACGACGAGCTAGAGAATTGATTTGGGGAGGCACACGACGAGGGAGAGAATTGATTTGGGGAGACAGATGACGAGCGAGGGAATTGATTTGGGGAGACAGACGACGAGCGAGGGAATTGATTTGGGGAGACAGACGACGAGCGAGGGAATTGATTTGGGGAGACAGACGACGAGCGAGAGAATTGATTTGGGGAGGCACACGACGAGCGAGGGAATTGATTTGGGGAGACAGACGACGAGCGAGGGAATTGATTTGGGGAGGCACACGACGAGCGAGGGAATTGATTTGGGGAGACAGACGACGAGTGAGGGAATTGATTTGGGGAGGCACACGACGAGCGAGGGAATTGATTTGGGGAGGCACACGACGAGCGAGGGAATTGATTTGGGGAGACAGACGACGAGCGAGGGAATTGATTTGGGGAGGCACACGACGAGTGAGGGAATTGATTTGGGGAGACAGACGACGAGCGAGGGAATTGATTTGGGGAGGCACGACGACGTGCGAGGGAATTGATTTGGGGAGACAGATGGCAAGCAAGGAGTTGATTTTGACAGACGGCAAAAAGGAAGATTGATTTTTTTGTCTAGTAGGCAACCAGTAATTTATGCAATTGGGCCAATCAAAGTATGTACACATAATTATATGGGGAGTGGTTGGACACAGCCAAACGACAAGTTGCCATATTTATGGATATGGATATAAATTCAAACATTTTATAGGCCTATATATGCCCTGATTTGATGCTTATCTTTCTGGTTGTCAGACAGCAATGTCTTGAACTTGTATTTTAAATGATATCAGGTTTTATGTGTACATGATGTGCAGTTGGTTGAATGGGAATGAATGTAATATGATGGCAACCACTTGTGTATTATGTAAGCACTTTTCACATAGATGCACACAGCAAGAGCACATTATATGCTTGCAAATTTGGAATCACACATCATAGTTATCTGCCATTTATACAATTTCATCAAATAACCACAAGGGAAACTGACTGAAATTAAAGTCATTGAAAAGTGAACAAAGAAACATTTACAGGAGCTGGATTCGAACCGGCGACCTACTAAATACCGTATAGGCGCTCTACCATCTGAGCTATCTAGCCCTACAATGCTGTGTGTATCCATGAAATGATCCCTGGGATATAGCATTGTGTGCTGGGTTTCATGTCATTCGTGCTTGAGACAGACAAACACATGTTTCAGACAAACATGATCTTTGATTTTTCTGTTTTCCCAAGTGAAGCATGTACATGATGAAAGCAGAATAATGAATTTTCATTTTTGCAGCCTCATGATTTGTGTGACTCTCTGGTTTGAAGAAAGTGATTTGGTGTAAAAATGGGATGTCCTTGTTTCATTTCCCCATGTTAAACTTGTATGGAATTTTCGGTGGAGCAGATACGAACTACCTTTCATTACACATGTATATGAGGTCACCTTCAGGTATACTGCCAACTGCCATGTTGGGTATCTCAGTGAATTGGTATTGGTGCTGTGCAGTGTGATATTACATGTATTTATCAGACAATGAACAGAATTTGTGAATATATATCTCCTTGTGTGCCAATGCCTTCCATCTTCCATAGATCCTAGCACAAAAAACATCTATGCCATTTCAATACTTGTGAGGGGAGCACGTACACAGGTAAAATGTGTCATGAAATTACTACCTAGTTGCAATGGCAATAATTAACAGGTGGCATTGAAACCTGTCAGACATGTTTGAATGCCATAACAGACATGTGTCTATTATCTATGGTCCATGACATTGTATCATAGTTAGGTTATTATTGTCCATTTGTGACGGTGAAAATAGGGCTTATTGTTTATTGAACAATGCTGTACCAGATGAAATGTAATTAGGTAACGTGTTTGACTGTATGTAGGTTTGAATGGCTTTATATTTTGCCAATGTCATTCATAGAGTAGATTGGTTACATGCCCTTGGGCAGCACATACCAAACTGACTCACCTTGCAGATAATTAGAATTCTATAGGCTTTGTATCTAGCAGAGGGGAATTGAGTAAGGAGAGCTTGGATCCAAATTCATGAAAGAGGGACACTGTTGGATGATGATGGTGTTTTACATTGTTTAATATTGCATACCCAGATAACATCACTGCATTGGGCCAACCTTGCCCCAACGTAAACATCAGCCCATCGTTGGCCCAATGTTGGCCCAATGTTGGCCCACTGTAAATTGAACAGAATGTCCTACATTATGCCAACGTTGGCTCGACGTTGGCCAACGTTGGCCCAATTGGTGGCGCAGGAGGGACATTGCATATCACAATATGTCTGGGCACATTATTTGTGATGTTTGACACATCATACATCACAAATTCCCAAATATCTGCGCATATTTTTGTGATGTGCGATGTTTGCAAATCATAAGTATCCGTACTTAATGATGTGCGATATATCACACGTCACAAACCTGCGCACATTTTCCTTGTGTGTTTTTTATAATTTATGCGGCATGATTTTTTTTAATAATCTTTGTTTGCTTAATTACGGTACAAAGAACTAAAGTGAAATGTAATTAATACATGTTCACACATATATGCAGTACAAGGGCTGTTTACCTCACATTACCACAATCTTCACAGGGGTACTGGATCATAAACCATGCATTGCCACACAAAGCACACTAATGTGTATTGTATTCAGGAAATCACATTTTTTACAGGAAAAATCTCATACACGTGTGTTAAACTGTGATATGGACGTGGGTTAAAGAATTTCACTGAAAAGAGTTAAAATCCTATGGATGCTTTACATGTTCAATTGGTCTAAGTCAGACATGCTTTCAAAAGATAACAAATAGTTATAGGAAACTGATAAGTAAGTTATGCATCTACATGTAAGTGTTTATTTTTACGAGAAAAGACATGTATTATTTCATTGCTTCATTTGTTTTTAATATCCGTTCATATGGGTCTATAACAGCGGAACATGATAACATCAAACATGTTAGTGTAACTGCTGAATCTATTATAATAAAAACAGGGAAATCAATTCATTCTTTAACCATTCATTTCCATGATCAGCTTTATGGCCTTTATTGTGGTGAGAACATTTCAAGTTGTTTAGACTGTTAGTTAGTCACCATATATTACATGTAGACCAAATTGGTCTTGACAGAGATACATGTACCCTGAAATTGATGACAGAATCATTTCCTTTTTCTGGAGGAGATATAAATATTCATTACCTGAGAGAACTCCTGTTGTGATTGGTTCATTTGCTGCAGTGACTCTGACTTCCCAGAGTTGTACACGTATATACTATTTGACAAATGGGTTATATAGTCACTTCTCAGCAGATAATTCAGAGAGTGTGCAGACAGTGAAAGTCCATGACAGGATTGAGGACCAACTGTTGTCTGGAGGAATAGACACTTGCTGTGAAGCTGGTTTCAAACAACGCTGAAGAAGCATCCTAAATTGTAATCTTTCTGATTGACAGACAGTGTTCAGACATGAAATATCCAATTCAAACCACTGTGCTGTTGCTGACCTTCAAGATGAGAGTTGTCATTGCTTACTTGCTGCTGACTGTAATGGCAGAAAACTGTCAAGGGGAGTGTCTGACTCGGTTCACTCCCAATTATTACAAGGCCAACAATCGTACTTTACTGCATCATGTATATCAAGCAAAGACTACATCTTCTGCAGTGATATGTGGTAGAGATTGCTCTATGGATCGTGAATGTGCATCATTCAACTATCATGAGAGTAACCACTACTGCCAGATGAATAACATTAGTAGGAATATGAATACTTCTATCTTTGTTGAACTACAAGGAAGTGCCTACTATGACAATAACTATGAAACACCATTATTTGCAGCATCTTTTGAACCCAAGTACCAAAGCTGTCTGATGTTGCTTCAAGCTGGTCACCATGACAATGGCATCTATACCATCTATCCTCTTGGAATGAGTGATGGCATACAGGTATACTGCGACATGACAACTGCTGGTGGAGGCTGGATAGTATTTCAGAGGCGTCAAGATGGCTCTGTTGACTTTTACCGTGACTGGGCTGACTACCAATCTGGATTTGGCAATCTATCGGGTGAGTTCTGGTTGGGTAACAATAATTTGCGCAATTTGACTACTTATGGGAAATTTGAGCTGAGAGTAGATCTAGAGGATTGGGAGGGAGGCACAGCATGGGCAGAATATGGTCAGTTTGAAATCATAGGTGAGAAATACAAACTCAATATTGGCTCATATAATGCTATGAGTACGGCAGGTGACTCGATGGCAGCGCATAATGCTCGTTTTTTCTCAACTAGGCAAAAAGATTTTGATGCCTCAGGTGGTAACTGTGCACAGTCATATGAAGGTGCATGGTGGTTCAAAAGATGCTTTGTCTCTCACCTCAATGGCAAATACTACAATCAGGCCAATGAAGGCAGTACACAAGGTATACAATGGAAATACTGGAAAGGGTGGTATTCCCTGAAGGAATGCAGCATGAAAATCAGGGAAGTCCTGTAAACAAAATAACTTACAAAGTTTCTGCACAAAACACAGGAATTGATCCCCATTCTAATCCTCAAACAATATCAGACTGTTGCACAAGGTATCCCATTAGTTTATACACAGCTAATCAGGGCAGCTGAAAAAAGCTCAAAAGATATCACAAAAAAATGCTTGTTTTTCATGACAATGATTTTTGAGAAGATAAAGATAATTGCATAAAGGGAATATATTTAAGTGTCCATGAGCCTCTATTTATTCTTGCACTGGACTGATTACATCTGAGGCCTAATTCTTCTTTGACATGTGACCATGAATAATTGCTATGTAATCTGGAGATTGTATTATGGATGGGGCATGACATGCTTCCACTTCAATGACTTCATGATATCAAAACATTCAAGCTCTCTCTCACATGTCTTTATTCATGATTGTATATCAACCCAAATCTATAAGGACATCATTTTCACATGTTGGGGCACTGATGAATGAATAATGTATGGGAGACATGATGTCTGTCCTTAACCAGATCAACCCTGGCACTTATGCATGTAATGTGCACATTTGTATTACATTGTATTTAATAGTAACGGTTTTTGTGTTTGCATGTTAGTACCTTCATGTATATCAATGTACAAGGCTTTATTACTAACCTTCATTTGGCTACTGTAGTTATTAGACTGATTGGGTGCATACATTTGCAGAGTTGCTTTTGTTTTCTGGTTTCACAAACTGACAAATTGACCGGCACACACACTGAGACACATGGCTAAAATCAGTTTCATAAATTGATGAAATGAAACCTATCTCTGTGTCACTTGCTGAATCAAATGTGTTTAATAATGCCTAAGTCATCAAAGTATGCATAATCATTTGAGTAAAATGACTCAGCTGTTTCACTGATACCTGACAAATGTTGCACCTAATTGCAAATCATGTCTACTGCCTGTATTAAGAGCTGTATTGAAATACTGTTTATCAAGTACTGTTTTAGCATTGCAATATTGGTGATATTACACATTTAGATAGACACAAATTGACAAAATTATAGAAGTTGTTGGAAACTACATGTATTTCTGACCCACTCTGTCAGAATGAGTCATAAGCAGCACATTTGACAGACTGAGATATGCACATGTATGTGATCACAAAGGGTATACTGGGAGATTTCAAATGGTATTTGTAGGAAGCCTGTGGCATAATGTGTCGTTGAGATGTCAGTTAAGAGATTCTGTTGAATATTTCTGATGGATTCTCTCTGTGTTCAAACAGTCAAAACTGACAAATTTGGCTAAATCTGACTAGTTCACACAGAGTGGGTCACAAAATATCAAGAATTTATTATAATAGCATTGTAATATTAATTGACATTGTGATGTAATCTGGATGGAACTATTTATCATGTATTGTGTGAGTTCTGTGATATTTTTCATGAGTGAATGATTATTGAAATATTAGAAAACTGTATTAGTGACAGAGTTATTTAATGGTATGGTACATCATTGATCAAGTCATTTTTTAAAGAGAAATTTCATTGAAGTCATTTTGTTTTAAAAACAAATGCACCTACCCCACTGTTGTACAGGGGTTTAAGGAAAACAAATAGAAATTTGGCTTCCAAGCTGAAACTAAACAATGATATTATTGATGTTGATCAATAATGTACCCTACCTTTAAGTACTCTCAGATGTACTGCCTTTGCTTTTACATAATATTTTTTGTGAACAAATATATCCATACATTTCAGCATACACAAACTAATAATAATACTACAACTATACTAAGGCCAATCACATTTGGGAATTATTGAATATCTTGAATTTACTGAAGCTATGTTGGGAGACAAATGATCGAAGTACAATGTACATGTAAAAGCACATACATGACATCTGTAATGTTAGTAGACATGGTGTAATATTGGTATATGGAAACTGTTACTTGAGTATTGTCTTAATATTGTGATGTCATTGGTGATGTGAGGTGATGATTTAATTACGTACATTCTCAAATTGTAGGCAATCAGCTTTTATGAAATTCATTAAATGTATTAAAATAAGCTTATAGCCATTTGGCACTTTTCAATCAATGATGGATCCAAGTTTTCAAGATGCTATCTCTTTGTGTGTCTTTGATGAGCAAACCATGTGACCACAGCCTTCTTGAACTAAACTTCAGACAGCAAAACATTGGAATGCAAGCTACAGTAGGAGGTTGTGTTGTGAGGGTCATTGTTCAAATATCTGAAATGGCTCATGTGATAGCATCTTTAGAATGAAATTGAAAGTGAAAATTCTTTAAAATGTACATTTTTTGGCATAGCTTAACAAGGAAGCAAATTTTAAATTGATTTATGAACTAAAAAAATGAAGGCTCTTATAGTTTGGATCCATCAATGATTGATAATTTTGTTGTTATTTGAAAAAAAAAATATTGTACTTAAAAGTGATTTTTAATATTTGATTGTTTACCGCACTTCTGAAATGATGATTAAAATTGGGCACACATTTAATATATCTTGACCTTTTTCTAGATTTAGTATATAATTGATGTGTTATATAAAACTTATATTCACTGACCCTTACTGAATCAACATAAACAATGAAACTTATTTAACATATGCTGTATAAAGTGAAACAACATCTAAATTTATAATTGAATAATATTGGTTTAAGTCCAAGACTATGTAATTTGTCTTTGCTGAAAATGGAAATTATGAGCAATTTATAATTGAAATGTACATTACTGTTTGTTTAACAATGAGTGCAGAAAGATTCTAAGCCTTTTAAAGATTTTACAAGTTATAATGCCCCTTTAAACGTTCATATTTTGATAATATTTAGATATTTAAATTTATTGTTTAGTAATGTTTAGCACTTTTAATGAATGTTTTTACTTAAAATTAATCAATGATGGATCCAACTTACCATAATGCTATTTCATTGCTATTTTAAACATGAAAAGAAATTTGAACTCAAAAGATAGCATTTTGTTTTTACATGAAAACTATGTTTTTTGATAATTATGTTCAGAAAAGTCTAAACATTCTGTTTGAATAATATAAAAAAGAAAATGTATCTAAATTAAAGAAAAATACAAACACTTTGGATCGATCAATGATTAACACTTATATCAGTGTGAATAAATGGATGTTAAATGTTTTTATAATAAAAATACCACAAGTCCACTATACAGAAACTGAGGTTAGGAAATGCTTGAAATATGGATCTTGTCATACCACTGTATTACCAATAACTTTTTATATGTTGAATTATTCAAATACTGAGAATGATATCAGTATTTAACCTTTCCATTGCAAGCTGAAAATGTTTGGATAATAACCTTGTTACCCTTGAAGAATCCATGCCTTACCAAGACTTGAGTTGAAGGAAGGTATTAATATTCATTCCTAAATATTCATTTATAACATGATTTGAAAATAGTTTGATGTTGAAATCACACACATAGATTGAACAGCCTGACTAAACAGCAACTTCATCTGCTACTTGTGTTGCTGCACTTAAATGTTCTTTAATTATATAAATCCATGAATGAATATTTTCTCTCAAACTCTAAGGATTGTTATTGTTACCCCAAGATAAGTTATGGAAAGAATGATCCCAAATACTAGTTTGTTAAATGATGGATATTTTGAAATAAATGAAGCATTTAATGTGGTGAAATAATATAATGTATTCAATTTTGCCTTAATTTGTGTTGTCTGTGTGTCAGTGCTTACAGGTATTCATCATTTCCTTTATATTCATGATCCTTTGTTTGGGTGTTGCTAATGAATAATACTCTCCCATGAAAAGTGTTTATATTGCCTTTATAGGACTCTGCCATAGTATTCCACTGAAAACAGTAAAAACATTTATTACACAGAATTTATACCATTTACACCCAAGCCAAGGATAGGCTGTGATTATAATAAGCTAACTGGTCATAAATCGCCGTCAGAGGGCGGCAAACACTTTATATTGAACAGTTTTGTTTGTGCTTTCGAGAAAATAAATAAATATGTGATCGGACACCACTTAAGTTATCTGCTGCCATCTATACTGTTTACTATTTGGCAACGGCAACCTGTGGCAAAGGGACATGACCCTATTATTTACACTTTGGCACGCGACAAACATTGTTCACATTCCTGACATTCTGCAGCGCACTTCATTGTTTAGACTTGTCTCGAGTCGATTTGTCCTGCGGTCGACATGTCTGATATTCAATTTGCTGCCATTTACAGCAAATTACTAGGACGTGGAGCTAAACCTTCATAAAACAAGACAATTAACTTGCTGATGAACTGAAGAAGGTAAGGTAAGGTAATTTATTTCCCTTTGGGTCTTTAACGTCATTGGCAGTAGGTTTATACAATAGCACATCGTCCTAAGTAATAACTTAATAAGAGTTTTATTATTCAAAAATTAAACTTCTGACCTCGCAGCGCGCAGAAACCAGTTTCTGTTTATGTGAATCCAGGACATTTACATATGATATGCAAATTTAAGCTAAATTATGAATATTCATAATACACTACCTATTTTGAATATAATACAAAGGCCACGCCTCGGTTTGTATAAAAGAACGAGCAGCAAGCAGCTGGTAAAATAAAGTCACGAGAGGGCGCAATACAAATCGGCACGTGCGGCATCAGGAAAATATTGCAGCCACACGAGTCTTTTTTTATTTTCACCCCAGAGATCAGAGATCATATCACTTTTAGCATCATATATCATATCATACCACGTCTTCCTGTGTGTAATTTATATATTATGGCAATGCGGGATTAATTAAGCCTACATTCTGAGCGCAATCTGTTTCATCTACCCTTTGTAGGGCAAGTTGAGAAAAATTACAGCCACACGAATCTTTTTATTTTCAGTCTAGTTCACAGATCATAGGCATCATAATAGTCCCGCTTAGTGAAATTTGTGACGATTTATAAATCATGTAATGTCCTGTCTGAATTTTAGATAGATGTGTGGAGTAAGCCTTAACCCAGCACGATCTGTTTCATTTTACCGGCACTCTTTAATTCGTTTTTATCCAATTCAAGGATTTATTGGAAAAATTATATCTCACCAAGACGACTTGGCTAGGAAAATAATTTTAATTCTGAATAATTGGTATGGCACTCATAACACTCCGTAAATCGGCGAATAGTGAAGACTCAACTCTAGAGGGCGGCCTTCATTTAGAAGCCATGGACCGACGAATTTCCTCACATAAACACAAGAAAAGACAATTTATTTCTCCATGGTTCAAGTAACAGGTAATATATCTTGGTATAATTTGGCTTAAAGTTTATATATTTACCCTTGTAGAACCTTTTTTCAATGGATTAAATAAACGTATTGGCTGATAAAAACGTGAATTTGGATGGAGAGTGTACGTTTACAACTAGGCCTAACAGTTAGTACTAAATAGTAATACAAACAGACGTTCGTACATACACGTACGTACATGTACGTACTGTCTACTGATGTAGGCCTTGTCTATGTCTACAAGGCCTACATCAGTCGTACGTGTATGTAAATACTAAGGCTGAGTCATCTCGGAATTGTTTTGTTCTGGAACCCGACCAAGTTTTTTCGGTCGGATCCGTTGTTCCGAATTCCGATAAATGAATTCACGAAGTATGATCTACTTTGGCGACCCAAACAAATAAAGAGAAAAATCTGACATCAAACACATGCAAAAACACGGTTGGAGTACCGAGTGTGGTTACACCAATTACGCTTGTAATTTAGTTGCGAGATCCCTGTAAAATATTCCTTCTGAAATTCCGAAGTACCAAAAATCACGTTTTCCTGATCAGCTAAATCTGACTTGGAATTCAATCAGTCATTTTTTTCCTATTGGCTACGTAGAAACATTGAGAAATCCTTCCAAAATCAACGGTCGCACTGTGAGTATTTCTTCCATGGTAAGACGTAAGCAATCATCGCGCACGCTATGCCATTGAATTTCCCATGCATGTTACTGGTACTTCGCTCAAAGTGCACCAGCGAAAGTCTCAACCACGTGTGTTGGCAGGAAGCTTTCTGTACATGTACACATCATGTACATCAACATGTGTACAGTACACAACGTACGTACGATGTGTGTATGTGTGGCATGCACGGTGAAGTAGGGCTCGGACGGACCGTGGACTACGATCGGTGGTGGTAGCCCTACGCGTACGATCCGACCGACTCGGCTTTTCACATCACTAGTTTTTCAGACAGAAACTTTAACTTTAAGATTGGTAAGATTGAATAAAATAATCGTGATTTTTATTAAGATTTGAAGAAGAAAGTTAAGAAAAAGTATTTCTTATGTGTTTTATTCTTTCATCGGAACGCCGGAACGAAAAATCGAAAATGGAATCCGATCGCATCGGTCGGAATTCGGCATTCCGACCGTTCCGACTCAGCCTTAGTAAATACACAGACCTGTGTGTTGTGTGTTGGAGCTTAGCTTTAGGTGTAAGACTCCATTCATTTTACTGCAATTATTGTGCACTTCCCTATATACATGTATTACTAAAGCTAGGGCATTGTTTTTCTCTGGTTTTGAATAATTATATTAATAAGTACTAAATTAAGACTAAGTCTCTAGCTAGGCTAGTAGGAGCCTAGGTGTTTGGGCTCTGAGCAAAATGTTTACTGTACATGTATGTCGTTGTAATGTGTTGTCTGTGTAAAATCTTGGACATAAAACCAGTTACATTTCATTTTAAGTAAAGGATATCACCGTTCAATAAAGTGCATGCGTAGAACAGCGGGTGTGCACTGTAAATGTAAGCAGAGTGTGCTCTCTTGCCTTCCATAAATTATGGAGTGGATTCAGTATGTAATATATTCAGACAACAAAGATCTTTGTTCAGTGGATCTTGAAGAAAGTGACTCTGGCATTTTTTTTCTGAATCTGCCCCAAATCCAGTGCTTTTAAAGAAATGTTCCTGCTTAATTGTTTGATGTTGCAGTGAGCCACAGTGAGAGATCTGGTTGGAACAGCAGACCATTGGGAATTCATCCATCACCAGCCACAGACCTAGTGGAAGATGACCTATGGCTAATTCTACCCACTACCCAGCCTGACAGAGAATGGGCTTGCTGGTTGTCCATCTACAAAGGGTACAACCATGTAAATGTGAGCCAGTTATCAGCCTTGAACCATCCACCTACAACCCACTCAGCTACCCAGCAAGTAAACCACCAAGACAACCAGTCATCTGGCTGTCCATCAGGAGAGACAGTCACCAGCCATCCAACCTGCTATCTTGTCTGTCAAAGAAGATCATCCATCATCAAACCAGGTGGAGAATGATTATCCAACTAGCCAATTGGCCAGCCAGCATACCAACCAGCTGGCCATCTGATCTATCTGGGGAGACAGTCACCAGTCAACCAGAGTGTGACTATCCAACCAGCCAACCAGCCAGATACACAGCCAGCCAGCCAAGATGCCCCACTGAAATTGGGACAGGTACATTTTTACAAGTATTGATTTATTATGTACATTGTCTGCCAATGCCCACCTTATCAATCACTGATGTTAGGCTGATGGGAAGGTAGTCAACCAGCAATTGGTGAACAAAGACCAAGGACAAACATCCATCTACTTATGGTACATGTACTTCAGACTCTGGTGAGCTGTGTTTGTATATATCAGGTGTTCTTTGCAAGAAATAAGGCAGTGCAGGCGTTTCCGGCTTTTTAAAAGAAAAGTTTCACTTGCTTGCGTGGCTAGTGAATCAGGTATTTACAAGCACACATTTTTATCAACCCTCCAATTATGTCAACATTTAATGTACATTTATTTATTCTTATCATAGGTTTGACAATCAACTTGCCGCAGCCTGATCTCAAATCATGCCATGACCCCAGATATCAACAAGGCAACCAGTCATCAGGCTGTCTGTCAGGAAAAGACAGACACCAGCCACCCAGCCAGTGAGAGTGTGACTGTCCAACTAGCCAGCCTCTAAGGAAGCAGTCATCCAGCCATTCAGCCAGGCAAGAAGATGCCTCCCTTGGATAGAAACAGGTACATTTTGTCAAGTATTGATTTTCATTTTTCTTGTTCATCCATGTTTCAACTTTTTGCCCCAAGAATCTCATCGTGTCGTCGTATTGTCACATCGTGTCGACGCATAGTTGCTTTTTGCCATCTCGTTGTTGCAGAATCTCATCGTGTCGTCGTATTGTCGCATCGTGTCGTCGCATAGTTGCTTTTTGCCATCTCGTTTTTGCAGAAACTCATCGTGTCGTCGTATTGTTGCTTTTTGCCATCTCGTTTTTGCAGAAACTCATCGTGCCGTCATATTGTCGCATCGTGCCGTCGCCTTGTGCCATCTCGTTGTTGCAGAATCTCATCGTGTCGTCGTATTGTTGCATTGTCGCATTGTGCTGCCGAATAGTCTTCTTGTGCCATCACATAGTCTTTTCGTTCCGTCGGATTGTAGCCTGGTCTTCTCATGCCATCTCTTTGTCGCATCTTGCTGTCACATTGTTGCATCATGCTGTTGCAAAGTCTTCTCGTGCCATTTGTACAATCGCAGTTGTACCGTGCTGATCCTCCGGCTACCCGTCTGAGTATCTTAAATCAAACATTGGATGCTGACCCACCGATTGATTGTGATCCACCTAAGCTCTTAGAAAGGACTCCGGTGAACAGTCTGAAAAGTGGGAAGGCTGCAGGGATCTGTGGTATTCATGTGGAGTTCTTAAAAGCTGGTGGGGATAGTGCAGTTGAGACATTGCATGACATACTAGGTTCAGTATGGACTACTAATGAGATCCCATCTGACTGGAAGAGGGGCATCATACAAGGGTCAACACTATCTTTTTTTTGGTGGTCCGCCAGGGTATAAATAAAACCACAACACCCGGTCTTCAGTTGCCTGATGAAGGTTAGCAGTCCTTTACAATCGAAACATCGCTGCCAGCAACATGATATTGCTTGACTTTGAATAACTTCTTACCCTGTTTAAAGAAATCTTATATTTACATAGGAATTTCAAAAAAAGCCTTTTTTGATGACATGTCAAGTCACATACACAACGAGTACATACATTGTGAATTACTGGAGTGTTGCTAGAGACTGTACACAGTACATGTTCCAACGTATGCCATTCGGGTATTGTTGTGTGACAGAGTACAGACATTTCAACAGAAAGACGTAATTTATATATTAATTGTGCTGCCAATTCAAGAATTCTTTAATTTGTAAATTCAACAAATTGTTGGTGCCATGTCCACATTCAAGTATCTTCTCTTACTGCAAAACACACTACATTATGGTTCACAGTCTAATTTTGATTCTGCCTACCATGACAGGTTTTCAAAATAAGGATAAGACAGTGCTTAAATTGCTGTTTGATTGTTTCATTCATAAATCTTTTAATCTGTCAACTTCCAATGATTTTTGTTGTCACAGGTTTGATCTAAGCCAGATATGATCTCAACTGATGCCAAGACCTCAGATACCAGCAACGTAACCAGTGATCTAGGTGTCCATCAGAAGAGACAGTTATCAGCATGGAGTCCAAACCAGTAAAACTGTGACTGTCTAACCAGCTAGCCAGCCAGCCAGCCCACCCAACCAATAACCGGGGGAGTCATCAAACCAGTAAGACTATGACCATCCAACTAGGGAGCCAGCTAACCAGCCAACCCAGCCATCTAGTCTAACAAGGAAAGACAGTCACCAGCCATCCTTGGAGTCATCAAACCAGTAAGACTATGACCATCCAACTAGGGAGCCAGCTAACCAGCCAGCCCAGTCATCTGTCTAACAAGGAAAGACAGTCACCAGCCATCCTTGGAGTCATCAAACCAGTAAGACTATGACCATCCAACTAGGGAGCCAGCTAACCAGCCAACCCAGCCATCTAGTCTAACAAGGAAAGACAGTTACCAGCCATCCTTGGAGTCATCAAACCAGTAAGACTATGACCATCCAACTAGGGAGCCAGCTAACCAGCCAGCCCAGTCATCTTGTCTTACAAGGAAAGACAGTCACCAGCCATCCTTGGAGTCATCAAACCAGTAAGACTATGACCATCCAACTAGGGAGCCAGCTAACCAGCCAACCCAGTCATCTAGTCTAACAAGGAAAGACAGTCACCAGCCATCCTTGGAGTCATCAAACCAGTAAGACTATGACCATCCAACTAGGGAGCCAGCTAACCAGCCAGCCCAGTCATCTTGTCTTACAAGGAAAGACAGTCACCTGCCATCCTTGGAGTCATCAAACCAGTAAGAGTGTGACTGTCCAACTAGCCAGCCTCTTGGGAAGCAGCAACAAGCAGTCACCCATCCGTTCATCCAGCCATCCTCGGAGTCATCAAACCAGTGAGAGTGTGACTGTCCAACTAGCCAGCCTCTTGGGAAGCAGCAACAAGCAGTCACCCATCCATTTAGCCTAGCCAAGAAGATGCCACACTTGGATTGGGACAGGTACATCTTAACAATTATTTATAGATTTTCAGACTTGTTCATCCATACTTTATTGTCAGTTACCGATGTTAGGCTGATGGTAGGTTAGTTTACCTGGGGACCAAGAACAACCATCCATTTATCTTATTGGACAGTTAGTTTAGACTCTGGTGAGTTGCATTTTTTATAAGGTGGTCCTTGCAGGACTGAAATACGGAAATATAGTCCACGAAATAAGACAGTGACCGTGTGCTGTTTGATTCAGTTTCATTTGCAATTCTTTTAACACTCTGTTGATTTCCAATGTTGTTTTTCTTGTCACAGATTTGATCTTATGCAACTTTGCTGGACCTGATGTCCTGATCTGAGCTGATGCCAGGCCCCCTGATTCCAGTAAGGCAACCAGTTATCTGTCCATCAGTCAAGGGAGACAGTCATTATGCAGCCACCCAGCCCAGCCATCTAGTCTGACTGTTCAACTAGCCATCCCCTTAGGAAGCAGTCATCCAGTTACTCAGCCAGCCAAGAACATGCCACACTTTGGACTGCCACAGGTACAAAATAGAAGTATATACATTCAATGAACTTGCATCTTGAAGGAATATGAACTTTTCAACAGAAAGACTGGGTTTATTTCTTGATATTTCCTGAAGTTACCAACTTAAAACTTATCAATACAAGTAATGAACCGCTGCAAACTGCTCATCAGCCAACAAAATTACCTGAAATATATAAAATGCTTAAAACTAGGAGGGCCTAACATCGGTTTCTATCCTAGCAGGCTCTTTCTCAAAAGACTCTTAAGTTAGTCAGTTTTTGCCAGCACAATAAAGTTTCAGGGGAATTTGAAGCAGTTGCTTGAACATTTCTATTCCTGTACCTTGTCAATTATTGCTGTTAAGCTGATAGGAGGGTATTTAACTGGGGTACAATTTTGTGTGTGATTTCATGGCTTCTGACTGCCAAACGAACAAAGATAATTGACTATTAGGGACATGACCTACATAGGGCTGGATAGCTCAGTTGCCTGTACAGTATTCCGTGGGTCGCTGGTTGGAATTCCACTCCAGCCAATTTTCCATTGTTCACTTTTCAAAGACTTGAAATTAATCCAGTCAGTTTCCCTGTGGTTATTTGGTGATGAAATTTGTTGTTGATTTAATTATATAAGTTTTTAATTGTTAACCAATCTTTCTCAATTTCTTTTATTGTATTAGGTGATCTTGTCAAGGCATTCTACCAATGAGATGTCACCCATTCCAGCGATGTTGCCTGTCCAGTACTAGAAGGAGTCATCATAAAGTAAATTGATTTATTGTTAATAGTTTTACTTTTGTGTAATTAAGAATCCATTTGTGATTATTGATGTCAGATGTTAATGTAGGTGGTAAATCTCAGCAGGATTACTCATACAAACTTGCAGCTATCAGGCTCCTCTGGTGGGATTTGAGCCAGAGACCAACCAAATACCTGTGAGAGAAAAACCCATTTAAGCAAAAAATTAACTTCTGTGACCAAGAATATGTAGCATTGCTGAAGGACAAAAACGTTGCCATGAGTTTGACATAAGGATCTCAACATAGTTCCTCTGGTGGGATTTGAACCAGGAACTTTAGGTTAATGCTCAGATTATCTGAGAAATCTATCTGATAAAGTAAAGAACCCAATCCACATTGGTGCCCCTGGTGGGATTTGAACCAGGAACCCTGTTTATGCTTGTAGGCGAGAGTATTGGTGATCAAAGACACTCATTATGGTGAATGATGGCAGATCCACATTGTGCCCCTGGTGGGATTTGAACCAGGAACCCTGTTTATGCTCATAGGTGAGAGTATAGGTGATCAAAGACACTCATTATGGTGAATGATGACAGATCCACATGGTGCCCCTGGTGGGATTTGAACCAGGGACCCTGTTTATGCTCATAGGTGAGAGTATAGGTGATCAAAGACACTCATTATGGTGGATGATGGCAGATCCACATGGTGACCCTGGTGGGATTTGAACCAGGGACCCTGTTTATGCTCATAGGTGAGAGTATAGGTGATCAAAGACACTCATTACGGTGAATGATTGCAGATCCACATGGTGCCCCTGGTGGGATTTGAACCAGGGACCCTGTTTATGCTCATAGGTGAGAGTATAGGTGATCAAAGACACTCATTATGGTGAATGATGGCAGATCCACATGGTGACCCTGGTGGGATTTGAACCAGGGACCCTGTTTATGCTCATAGGTGAGAGTATAGGTGATCAAAGACACTCATTATGGTGAATGATGGCAGATCTACTTTGTGCCCCTGGTGGGATTTGAACCAGGAACCCTGTTTATGCTCATAGGTGAGAGTATATGTGATCAAAGACACTCATTATGGTGAATGCTGGCAGATCCACATGGTGCCCCTGGTGGGATTTGAACCAGAGACCCTGTTTATGCTCATAGGTGAGAGTATAGGTGATCAAAGACACTCATTATGGTGAATGATGGCAGATCCACATGGTGCCTCTGGTGGGATTTGAACCAGGGACCCTGTTTATGCTCATAGGTAAGAGTATAGGTGATCAAAGACACTCATTATGGTGAATGATGGCAGATCCACATGGTGCCCCTGGTGGGATTTGAACCAGGAACCCTGTTTATGCTCATAGGTGAGAGTATAGGTGATCAAAGACACTCATTATGGTGAATGATGGCAGATCCACATGGTGCCCCTGGTGGGATTTGAACCAGGGACCCTGTTTATGCTCATAGGTAAGAGTATAGGTGATCAAAGACACTCATTATGGTGAATGATGGCAGATCCACATGGTGCCTCTGGTGGGATTTGAACCAGGAACCCTGTTTATGCTCATAGGTGAGAGTATAGGTGATCAAAGACACTCATTATGGTGAATGATGGCAGATCCACATGGTGCCCCTGGTGGGATTTGAACCAGAGACCCTGTTTATGCTCATAGGTGAGAGTATAGGTGATCAAAGACACTCATTATGGTGAATGATGGCAGATCCACATGGTGCCCCTGGTGGGATTTGAACCAGGGACCCTGTTTATGCTCATAGGTGAGAGTATAGGTGATCAAAGACACTCATTATGGTGAATGATGGCAGATCCACATGGTGCCCCTGGTGGGATTTGAACCAGGGACCCTGTTTATGCTCATGTGAGAGTATATGTGATCAAAGACACTCATTATGGTGAATGATGGCAGATCCACATGGTGCCCCTGGTGGGATTTGAACCAGGGACCCTGTTTATGCTCATGGACGAGAGTATAGGCGATCAAAAACACTCATTATGGTGATTGATGGCAGATCCACATGGTGCCCCTGGTGGGATTTGAACCAGGAACCCTGTTTATGCTCATAGGTTTCAGCTTAGGTGGTGCCCCTGGTGGGATTTGAACCAGACACCCCTCAAGTGAAATACTACTCAATGAACCTTATCTTATCCTAGCTGACCGAGTAGGCTTTGGTTTACCTCCATACATTAACATCTAGTTTTGTTTACTTCATATTTGTGTAATTGTATCATACATTGTAACTTATACTGAAGAAACACTCAATGCTATGACAGCTGAATATTTGTTTAAATCATTGCAGAACAATTTGGCTTTTGGAATTTTGTTTTTATGTAATAATTTCTGAAATAGTCAAATTCTTGCCTGAGATGGATCTTTTCTTGGGTAAGATGGTCATGATATGAAGAGAAAGATACTTTGTAGACTCAATCTTTCCTGGTCCAAAACTATGTATGCATACAAACAAATACCAATAACTCTCTACTGAATCTTACAAATGCAGTGTAAAGTGGTCATGTGCATTGTGTGTTTCTGACAGCTAGGGTTTATGTTGGGATGGGATGGATTCATGATTTTTTTTACCAGTTTTTTCGCGCTCAAATTATAACCCTGCCTTGGTCTGCTGGTGGCAAATCAATTTCAATTCTTTATTACATGTATGTTTCACACCTTGTGGCCCAGTTACAAAAACCATTTGCCCTGGTTGGGGATGTCTAAAAATGTTCATCAGTTTTGCACGTTACTTTGTATTTTTGCTCATCTTAGCGCATTTTCCCCTGGGTGGGACAATTTTGTTCACAATGATCAGGCTTTTCCTCTAAAACATTCTCAGCGTGGCATTTATGATTCCCATATTCTGCCTTCAAATTATTTCACGCTTTTGTGCCATCAATTTGTCATACGCTTCACGTTCCTCTTTTCCTTCACAAATGAATCCATCCCTTCTCATTGTAAAATATTCAAACTTGCATGTGGTTCAGGATTGGTACTCCACGTTGGTATCACCGTTTAGAAATGTAGAAAAAATCAATTATCTTGACTTTCTGTCATGAAATTCTGTCGGAGCTATTTTGGAAGACATTTCTATCATTTTATCTCCAGTTCTAAAGCATCAATCTTAGTCATTTTGGAATTGTTTTGAAATGGCAGCATCAAAATAGAAACCATTTTCCTCTTCATTAGCATAATACATGTAATTAGACAGTATTGAGATAGTGCACTTCACTCATAATCCTTTCTGCATATTTTTGCATAAGTTTCTCATCCTCTGCACAATCTCAGACTCTTACCAATATTGTATCCCTGGGTGGGACTTGAAACAAACCTTTTGATGGCCAAATTCCATCTCCATTCATGCCATTATGTTAAAATGTGATTCACAATCCTGAACCATATCTTTGCTGAAGAATCTTACATTCTTTTTACATGTTTTAGGGAACACTCATTTGAAGTGACATGGTTGTAGTTGTACATGTCTGATGTCAAAAATGTGGGTTAACAAAAGTTTCAAATTCATCTAAATTCTTTTTAAATTCTGGCATTTATGTCATTTTGGGGTTGAGGTACACATGTACAACAGTATTTTTTCCATTTTTATTCAATTTGGGGTTTGCATTTTTCTTTTCTTCATTCTTGTCTTCTTGCTTTTTTTGGGGGGATGATATTTTTTTCTCTCAAAATTGATTTCCAGACTAACTCCATCATTTCAAGTGAATGCACTCTAAAATTGAATTAATTGCCTTAATTAATTTATTGCCTTTTTCTTAAGAATGTTTTCTATATGTAGGTGTGTGAGTTTCTCCAACAGACAGATTGATCATGCGCTGCTATGAAACAAAAACAAGCTAAATATGTATGTACACATACAAGAAAATGCATGAAAATTCTTGCAGAAGCACTGAAAAAGGCATGTACATGCATGCGACACACTAAATGCCATTGTTTTATACAGAAATATTGGCCAAATGCCTTGAAATTTGTATCTTAAACTTCTTCAAAACATCATGACAAAATTGATTCATGAAAAGAAATTTAAAATTGTCTCTTTAGAGATGCCAAAAACATTTTTTTCTAAATTGTATAAACTTTCTTCCCATGTACATTGTCACATACATGTAATTATCTTTCACTTCAAAACTTTTTCAAAACATCATAACAACATTGATTTATAAAAACAAATCTCAAATTTTCTCTGCAAAACTAGAGAAGCAAAAAGCAAATTTTTTATATTTTGACTGATTTGACAGCACAAAATGTTTCAAAATTTTCTAAAAATGTCATTCCAATGTAGATTGTCACATATTAAGGAGCTGATTTAGATTCTGTTTGTTGGAGTAATTCTCACATTGTTATTTAAATTTGTTATAATCTGTTGTTAAAGTGTTTAAATCCTGTACAGATCAAATACACATAGGAAAGAAGCTCAGACGAGCAAAATGCAAGTGCCGGCTGGTGCGCCCTCTGCTGTCTAGGATGTGGAGCAACTGTAATGACCCAGGTGCATTGGTTGATATGCGTCAGCTTGAGTGAAACCTGTCTTCAGTGTTGCTGGTATTCTACTCTGTAAGTGTTCTGCCTCACATGATTTGACAAGCTCATACCCAAATTCTGCATGCGGCTAAAACTAGAAGAAAGGAATTGATTGTTGTACACTAAGATGCTGGTAGCGCTTGTATGATTGGTGCGAAGGACAGAGGACCCTTTTTTTCGCACAGTTTTTTTCGCACTGATACTTTTGTTATCCTAAGTTGGTACCCTTCATCTTACTGTTCCTGTGTAACCAGGTCTCTTTTTAGGCCGGTCATGATGACCAACCCTTTTGCATAGGACATCTGCTTCTGATCTGAGGGGGCTCTTGACCTGATAGATGATGGTGACCTCTACTCAGTTGTTGATGTGATGATTAGAGAAACAGTTTTTTGACATTGCTGGCTTACTTTGTTACAGTTCTCAAGTTTTGACAATTGGTTTCACTTGTGTAGTAGAAAGTAAGGTTGTGTAGGAAGGCAAGAGGGACCACATAAAAATTTAGCAAGCTGTGGTGCTATGACAAAATAATACCATAATTTTCTTCAGTGCAGAAACATTTAATATCATAACCATAGGACAGAAATAAATAAGGCTGAAATAACCAATATATAACCACAGCAAGTTATCTTCATATTAACTTAACCCTAAAAATACTGACAAAATCGGTACAATAATTGAGATTGAAAACATACAACAACTAAATTAGAATTATCAAAGAATAATCATAATAATGAAATAATTAGGAATATAAAACCAATATAGGGACATTTCCAGAAAATTTTGCCTTAATATACAAAATCACACAGATGATGGATAATGTTGCAACAAAAACATATAAATATAAAAATCAAACTGAAGGAGTGATACATTAACTTCAACCTAAATATTACTTGTGTAATAGAGATTTTAATGATAATTTGATTCTTATAAGACAGGTGGAACACAAGAATGTTTTCACCCTTAAAACAAAAAATAAGAATCACTGAACAATTTTCAGTAATGACATGTAAATAATATTTAATGACATGCATCAAGGCTTTATATATTCAGTGGTCCTCTCAACATTTTGACTAGTTTGCACTTTTTTATACCAGAATATTTATCAAGTTTATTTACACAGATCTATAATAAATAAGAAAATCACTATAAAATACAAAAATAGAATTTCCTTGTAATCTAGACTTTGATAGAGAAGACAATAGGTTTAGGAGTCCTAAACCTATGACATAAACCATCTATCTACATTAGAAATCAATTCACTTATTTATTCCCACATAGGTAAACAAATTGACAAAGTCAGTCAAATTAATGAGATTAAAAACAATCAAGAACTAAATGAAAACATATTAAAAAAAATACTCAGATCCCTGTTCAATTCAATTACGGTTTATTAAGAATACGAAATAAAACGTCCGAAGACTAAAAATATTAGGTTTACAATTACAAATCAACATTTCTACATGTAGTTAAAAACTGTTTAGTTAAAATATAAATAAACTTACACACAAACAGATTGAACAATAAACATGAATTTAACAATTGGAATTAAACCAATATGGGGTATTTTCAGAAGCCCTAATAGGCTTGTATAAAAACCATTGCCAAAAACATAGCCTAGGATCTATATTGCAATAGAAACAAATAATAACTAGACATTTTAAGTGTTCATCCCGTGGATGAACACAAAGCTGTTCCGATTTGTCTTAAGTTGCTTATTTGGCTGATAACAGAGAATTGTCTATTTCTGTAAGCACCGATTCTACACTAAGCATAAGCAGTGATTGTCATGTTATTAACTAAAAATCTGATGATGTCATGATGACTTCATCATTAAAGAGATAGATTATAAATAACATAGAGATCATACCCACCAAGTTTCAAGGCATTTAGGGATAAAATAAGAATTGTTTTTTTGATGACGTCAATGGTGATGTCATAATAATTTTCCTGGCAGCATGCATATCTACAGCAATCTGTAGCAATGCTATTGCCAAAAGAATAAATTGCTAAGAAAATTAACTAATTAAAAATTCAAGTGATTGTCACATGCGTAATAAATTACCAAATAAAACTAAATCAGTTTCCACTGCAGATTTACCTGATAAGCATTCATATAATTAAATTTTCAAGCTCTTCAAATAAAGCTAAGAATAAGAAGAAGATGCAACACAAATGACAACATAAATGTTAAGTTAGACGGGTGATAATTAATAATGAAAAATAATAATAACAATAAAAATCCCAAGCTTTTTAAAACCCGTTCCAACCTGGAACGTATCGGAACAGCAAATAAACATTTCAGCACTAGGATAGTTAAGCCTTAAATTAAGGTATTAAGTGATTAGGGTAGATAATATTAATAGGGTAGCATTCTTCTGTTACACAAGTGAAACCAAGAAATCCATGAGGACATGATTGTTTCATTGAAGCTCATAAAAGTACATAATTTTAGGGGGTAATTTTTGTTTCAGAATACATAAACTACAAAACTTGGGAGCAAAAAAGTTAATCCAAAATTTGAAGTAAGCTGCATGTTGAAATGTTGTTTCTCTGGTCAGCACATCATCATCTGGGTTGAAGTTGTTGTCATTTTGAAGGTCAAGGACTCAATTAGTGATGGAGTAGAAGTGTCCAATGAATCGGTCTTTATTTTTCCTTTTTTTACCCCAAAGTTCAGCATCAAAATGTCTCCTAAGAACATATAGCGGCTTGGTTGCCCGAACAGGGGGTGAAGTCTGAAGTACACCCATGCAGGTCTATTAAGATTTAAGTGTACAACAATGAATCCTTTCTGAGCTTTGTTCAGGCCTTTGCTAGTCTTTTCAATGCGTGGCATTTGCATGCCAACAATAGCGCGCATAAGCAATGAGCTTGTTGAAATGTGTGTTGCAGATCACTTGTAGAGCAGAATACTAGTAAGACTAAGTCAGGTTTCAACTCAAGAGGGCGCTTTATCAGCCGATGTACTTGGGTCATTAAGTTGCTTCACATTCTAGACAGCAGAGGGCGCACCAGCCGGCACTTGCAATTAGAAAAAAAAAATAATAAAAAATTCAAATGACACAACAGATAGTGATCTCCTCTTGCATTTTTATTTGTCAATGGCTGAACTACCCCCTCTATACAAAATGTACGTGTGGTTAACCAAGAGTACACTTAACTGGTTTTAAAGGGACTGCATTGCAAACAGAATCTCTGAAAATGGACAACAGTAAGAGGGCGCCATTTCAGCAAACTTTCATCCAGCATCAACAGCGCCCTCTCACTATGGACCATATTTCAAAGATGCTTATTGAAACAGTTCCAACAATACAAGCCTCTTGGCAATTTCCATGTGACCTCTATACACATTAACTTGACACTGCACAGAGGTCATATGTAAATAACCTAAAGGTTGTATGACTGGGACACATTTCAACTTGCAATGCAGACCCTTTGCAAAGATGCCATTTCTAACCTAACCTATGACCTTATTTTTCTTATTACAGCGCAACTAATGCAACAGAAATATGCGATGGGCGGCAAGTTTATAGGTTCGTTTGAATGAGAGAACTTGCAAAATAGCAGGACAGATGCAAAGAATATTGACTTTTGAATGTTGACGCGCATATTTAAGTTTCTTTCTTTCCTTTTTGTATTTGCAGGAATGTGCTTTTGGATGCAACATGATGATTCTAATGTGGATGAAGTCAAGCAATACGCAATACTGATGTTGGAGCGCAGAAAATTTGGAAAGGTCAAAGAATAATGTACGGCACCCTTGAAACCAGTAGTAACCTGCTACCTTAAGTGAGTCAGATTCTAATTAACACTTCAGAATTTGGTTTTCTTTTATGCTGAACCACAATGAAAAAAGGGGAATTAAAATTGAAAAATGTACGCGAAAATAGAAAATGTTACAAATGTTTTTAGGATAGTTTTCACTCTTGCAATGTGTAAAAATTCAGGTAAAAAAATTGGTTTGAAGTGGATTTGAAAAACAAACAGTTGAAACCAAAGAAATTTCAGATGAGAGTTGTTTACTATTTTTTTTTTAGATCATTGGCGCTATGCATGCACATTTCACACATTAAAACCAGAAATTCTAAAATTCAAAGAAAGGTTGCCAATTTTAGCACAGGTAATATACGCGAAAAAAACTTAATCATTTTTTAGGATAGTTTTTGGCTCTGTAATTTGTAAAATTTCTGGTAAAAAATTTGGTTTGAAATGGATTTGAAAAACAAAAGTTGAGGATATCAAAGAAATTTCAGATGAGAGTTGTTAACTATTTTTAAAAGAATGTTGGCGCTACGCATGCACTTCATATGAATTCAAACCAGAAATGATAAAATGCCCAGAAAGGTTGACAATTTTAGCATGGGTAATACTGTATATGAATTCGGTAAAAAAAAAAATCTTGGTGCTGCACATTATGCAAATTAAAACCAGAAATGACAAAAATGCCAAAGGATTATCAATTTTAGAGCAGATTATTTGAATTTGCTAACTGACTCAGTTAAAGGTAACAGGTTACATGTACCTATGGTTAACCACTTAAAGTATGGCGACAATTTGCCAGCTGATAACGTAACTCATGTTAAGCGTTGAGTGATTTAAAAAAAAAAAATCCAAAATGTTTCCCAAATATCCTTATTTGGTGAAAATTACTTTAACATGCAGCTAAATACTTGCCCGACAATTTTGTGCTTTTTTGACACAATTCCATCTCAGAATCAACTGTCTAATTTTTGACTTTGTTCAATTTTTGATTTTTGGAGATGTACAATCTCGGCCTTCGTGAACAAAAACTGATTTTGTTCAGTACATGGAACCTACAATGGGCCATTTATTCAGAGAAAAATCAAGTGGTTTTTATAAAGCATTTTTGTTTGTAATTCCAGAAATCTTTCAAGAAAATGCATTTCACTTTAATATTCATTTTTGTGACAGCTTAAATCAGTACTTGAAAAGATAGGTAACAAGGTCAAGGATATCAACTGGCAAATAACCAACCATTCACATCGTTTCAATGCAATGCCAAAAACGACTGGAATCTGGTCAATAACGCGCAATTCTAATATTTCATTTGTGCTCAATTTGTAAGCTTTGCTTAATGCATATGAAGTGATCTTAAAATTGTCATTTTTGCTCTCAGATTGAAACAGATTTGCATAAAATCAACAAAGTCCTGCTTTCATTTTATACTCTCCAGTGAAAACTTTAAGTATTTCGGGTCCATTTTGTTTAGTAGTGACAAGAATTTCCTTATTTTAATCAATTAAAAAACAACAAAGCTCAGTTGAAAAGAAAATTTGGCCAAAAATTCTTTGCCGCAGCTATTTGAAAGTACACATGACCAGATACCAGAGTTGTTTGGTTCAAATAAAGCACACAACAAATGAGTGCACCAGGCACTCATATCTTTAATCACTTCCATGTACAAAAACTGTTAACAAGGCCATCTAACTGTGAAACACGGTTTGCAAAATTCAGTCCTTGAAGTTGCATCTTGGCATCGTTAAGTTTCTTCCAAGGCAGGAGTCTCTGGTTCAGACGGAGGCAGAAATATTTCTTGAATCACGTTCAGTGCTCAACAAATTCAGAATTCAAACAGTGTAATATGCGTCTGCCATGTGGCAAGCCTTATTTGGGAAATTTCTTCTAAATTTAGACGTCAAATTGGGATCTTGTAGCTGAAGAAATGTTGGAATATCCAAACAAATGCCGACACTTCACGTCTGATGTCATTAAGTTAGATTTACACGGATGTCATCTCTTGCGTCTTCGAAGCCAAACCGTCTCAGCCTTTCAAGACCTGAACAAAAACGAAAAAAAAGCAAAATGTGATTTTTCAGAGACCACATAATTATATTATGCTGCTTTGAAATTGAAATTAACAATAAGCAGAATGCAAAATCTGGTAATCCTACACAAATGCTGAGATTGAAATACTAGACACTCCTTTCTTTTTATTCGTTAAAAACCTGGTAGTTCTCATGTTCTTAAAGAGTGGAAGAGTTCCACGGATGACAATCATCACTTTGTTAGTGACAGGCAAAGTCAGGAGTTTTAAGTCTAAAAGGTAATATCATACTTTGGTTTTTGTCCAAGAAATACAGATTCATGGGCAAAAATATCGAGGAAAATACAGTAACAGTCATCTGTGAAAATGTCAGTCCCATACGGTGCCAACTTTAAAAAAAGAAACAGTGAAAAACGGCAACAGTGTTTCTTAAGTCTTTTCTCTGTTTTTTATCTTTAAAAGATGAAAAATCATTATGGTCAATAGTTTTACTCTTTTCTGGAAAAATACAGCATTTCAGGCAAAAATATTTGAACGGTATGTTTCTACAATCACCATCTTTATACCCTGAAAGTTAGGTAAATCTGTGAAGATTTCTTTTTCGGTATGCTACCAAAGTATGATACTACCTTTAAAAGATGAAAGGTTTCAAAATATTTTGTATTATTTAAAAATATTTGTTTGAGTAAGTATATACATGTACAGAGATTGGTGGTTTCTGCAACTTGTAGGAACCGAAACTTAGAGGTTAATTTATGAAAGTCTTTCCCATTACAGACGGTTTCAAATGTTGTATGTGATTTTTGGCAGGTACAGTATGGAAGTTGGACATTTGAGAAGTTTTTCAGAAAATAAAGAATATCCTATTGAAAAATTACAGGAGACAACGTCTTAAATTTTGTGACTTCTTTGTGATAATTGTGGCTCTTATTTTGTTTTATAAGGAGTTTTTTTTACATCTACCATAACGTTAATAACATATAATGTTATATTGTAAGCATATGCTTGAATATTTGAGCCTGAAAAACAGCATGGTGCCACATCCTAAAATAAAATTGCGGCTCTCGGCAATAATGAATGATTTTAGTAATAAAACCTACCATTTTTGGACTTGAGAGTTTCTTAAAAGACAAACCAAGCCAAGAGCCTTCTCACTTTTACGGGAACCTTCCATTTTAACGAATTTTTGAAAAATATGGATGAAGAAATTGTAGTGATTTCTCTTGTGGTGCCGACATGATGTTACCTGGACGAAACGCAGGCGTGAAATGCCGCGTCTTCGGTCCCACGTGATATAAAAACCATTCATAAATCACTGGCCACGCAATAAGATAGCGCCCTCTACTTATTGTTTCAGACAAAATACAATACGTCTGGAGCGACGTCACACTGTTGCTAGTCTTGTTTCAAGTCGCTACTCACCAGGGAGCGGCTAAAAAGACCGTAGATTACGGTCATTTAAGCCGCTCTAGGGAAATCGCGGACTTGAAAGAAGACTAGCAAGAGTTACATAGCGCCCTCTATACTCCAGTTAACACCTTTAAACAAATGCTTTGTTTAGTCTTTCTTCAGTCTGTCTTTCCACTAGCGCAACATGAAATACCGTAGAATACGGTCATTTAAACTGCTCTAGGGTAGGCGCGGACTTGAAAGAAGACTAGCAAGAGTTACATAGCGCCCTCTTTACTCCAGTTAATACCTTCATCAAAACAAAGGCTTTGTTTAGTCTTTCTTCAAGTCTGTCTTTCTACTCGCGCATCATGAAAGACCGTTAATTTGCGGTCTTTTTAGTTGCTATCTAGATTGAGATACTTCAAAATAAGACTTATATTGCCTGCTAATCATTTTCCATGAAACAACGGCCAGTTTAGCTTAGTCTGACACAGAAAATAGACAAGGAACACTTGTGCGGTGTCTAGTCTTGTTTCAAGTACGAACTACCTATGGCGCGGCTGAAAAGACCGTTAATTGCGGTCCATTTCATCATGCCCAATATAGTTAAGACTTGAAAAGAGACTAGGTACCGACTATCAATTTCTAGTCTTTTTTCAAGTCTTTACTATCCCGACCGAGGTGAAATTCACCGTAAAGTACGGTCTTTTTAGGTGCTGCCTGGTAAGTAGCGACTTGAAAAGAGACTAGCAACAGTGTGACGTCACTCCAGGCTTATTGTATTTTGTCTGAAACAATAAGTAGAGGGCGCTATTTTATTGTGTGTAGTGATTTATGAATGGTTTTTATATCACGTGGGACCGAAGACGCGGCATTTCACGCCTGCGTTTCGTCCAGGTAACATCATGTCGGCACCACAAGAGAAATCACTACAATTTCTTCATCCATAAAGTTCTCAAAAATCCGTTCAAATGGAAGGTTCCCGTAAAATTGAGAAGGCTCTTGGCTTGGGTTGTCTTTTAAGAAACTCTCAAGTCCAAAAATGGTAGGTTTTATTACTAAAATCATTCATTATTGCCGAGAGCCGTAATTTACTTGTTTCGTTTTAGGGTGTGGCACCATGTCGTTTTTCAGGCTAAAATATTCAACCATATGCTTACAATATAACATTATATGTTAATAACGTTACGATAAATGTAATTAAACTTCTGATAAACCAAAATAAGAGCCACAATTATAACAAAGAAGACACAAAATTTAAGACGTTGTCTCCGGTCATTTTTCAATAGGATATTCTTTATTTTCTGAAATACTTCTCAAATTTCAAACTTCCATACTGTACCTGCCAAAAATTACATACAACATTTGAAACCGTCTGTCAAGGGTAAGACTTTCATTATTAACCTCTAAGTTTCGGTTCCTACAAGTTGCAGAAACCACCAATCTCTATACATGTATTTCAAACAAATATTTTAAAATGTTACAAAATATTTTGAAACCTTTCATCTTTTAAAGGTAGTATCATACTTTGGTAGCATACCGAAAAAGAAATCTTCAAAGATTTACCTAACTTACAGGGTATAAAGATGGTGATTGTAGAAACATACCGTTCAAATTTATTTTTGCCTGAAATGCTGTATTTTTCCAGAAAAGAGTAAAACCATTGACCAAAATGATTTTTCATCTTTTAAAGATAAAAAAAAGAGAAAAGACTTAAGAAACATTGTTGCTGTTTTTCACTGTTTTTTCAAAAAGTTGGCACCGTATGGGACTGACATTTTCACAGATAACTGTTACTGTATTTTCCTCGATATTTTTGCCCATGAATCTTTTTCTTTGACAAAAACCAAAGTATGATATTACCTTTTAGACTTGAAACTCCTGACTTTGCCTATCACTGACAAAGTGATGATTGTCATCCGTGGAACTCTTCCACTCTTTAAGAACATGAGAACTACCAGGTTTTTAACGAATAAAAAGAATGGAGTGTCTAGTATTTCAATCTCAGCATTTGTGAAGGATTACCAGATTTTGCATTCTGCTTATTGTTAATTTCAATTTCAAAGCAGCATAATATAATTATGTGGTCTCTGATCAAGCACATTTTGCTTTTTTTCGTTTTTGTTCAGGTCTTGAAAGGCTGAGACGGTTTGGCTTCCAAGAAGCAAGAGATGACATCCGTGTAAATCTACCTTAATGACATTGGACGTGAAGTGTCGGCATTTGTTTGGACATCCCAACATTTCTTCAGCTACAAGATCTCAATTTAACGTCTAAATTTAGAAGAAATTTCCCAAATAAGGCTTGCCACATGGCAGAAGCATATTACACTGTATGAATTCTGAATTTGTTGAGCACTGAACGTGATTCAAGAAATATTTCTGCCTCTGTCTGAACCAGAGACTCCTGCCTTGGAAGAAACTTAACGATGCCAAGATGCAACTTCAAGGACTGAATTTTGCAAACCGTGTTTCACAGTTAGATGGACTTGTTAACAGTTATTGTACATGGAAGTGATTAAAGATATGAGTGCCTGGTGTACTCATTTGTTGTGTGCTTTATTTGAACCAAACAACTCTGGTATCTGGTCATGTGTACTTTCAAATAGCTGCGGCAAAGAATGTTTGGCCAAATTTTCCTTTCAACTGAGCTTTTTTGTTTTTCTAATTGATTGAAAATATGAAAGTTCTTGTCACTACCAAACAAAATGGACCTGAAATACTTAAAGTTTTTACTGGCGAGTATAAAATGAAAGCAGGACTTTGTTGATTTTATGCAAATCTGTTTCAATCTGAGAGCAAAAATGACAATTTTAAGATCACTTCATATGCATTAAGCAAAGCTTACAAATTGAGCACAAATGAAATATTAGAATTGCGCGTTATTGACCAGATTCCAGTCGTTTTTGGCATTGCATTGAAACGATGTGAATGGTTGGTAATTTGCCAGTTGATATCCTTGACCTTGTTACCTATCTTTTCAAGTACTGATTTAAGCTGTCACAAAAATGAATATTAAAGTGAAATGCATTTTCTTGAAAGATTTCTGGAATTACAAACAAAAATGCTTTATAAAAACCACTTGATTTTTCTCTGAATAAATGGCCCATTGTAGGTTCCATGTACTGAACAAAATCAGTTTTTGTTAACGAAGGCCGAGATTGTACATCTCCAAAAATCAAAAATTGAACAAAGTCAAAAATTAGACAGTTGATTCTGAGATGGAATTGTGTCAAAAAAGCACAAAATTTTCCGGCAAGTATTTAGCTGCATGTTAAAGTAATTTTCACCAAATAAGGATATTTGGGAAACATTTTGGAATTTTTTTTTTTAAATCACTCAACACTTAACATGAGTTACGTTATCAGCTGGCAAATTGTCGCCATACTTTAAGTGGTTAATCATAGGTACATGTAACCTGTTACCTTTAACTGAGTCAGTTAGCAAATTCAAATAATCTGCTCTAAAACTGATAATCCTTTGGCATTTTTGTCATTTCTGGTTTTAATTTGCATAATGTGCAGCACCAAGATTTTTTTTTTTACCGAATTCATATACAGTATTACCCATGCTAAAATTGTCAACCTTTCTGGGCATTTTATCATTTCTGGTTTGAATTCATATGAAGTGCATGCATAGCGCCAACATTCTTTTAAAAATAGTTAACAACTCTCATCTAAAATTTCTTTGATATCCTCAACTTTTGTTTTTCAAATCCATTTCAAACCAAATTTTTTACCAGAAATTTTACAAATTACAGAGCCAAAAACTATCCTAAAAAATGTCCAAGTTATTTTCGCGTATATTACCTGTGCTAAAATTGGCAACCTTTCTTTGAATTTTAGAATTTCTGGTTTTAATGTGTACAATGTGCATGCATAGCGCCAATGATCTAAAAAAAAAATAGTAAACAACTCTCATCTGAAATTTCTTTGGTTTCAACTGTTTGTTTTTTAAATCCACTTCAAACCAATTTTTTTACCTGAATTTTTACACATTGCAAGAGTGAAAACTATCCTAAAAACATTTCTAACATTTTCTATTTTCGCTTCCTTTTTTCAATTTTAATTCACCTTTTTTCATTGTGGTTCAGCATAAAAGAAAACCAAATTCTGAAGTGTTAATTAGAATCTGACTCACTTAAGGTAGCAGGTTACTACTGGTTTCAAGGGTGCCGTACATTATTCTTTGACCTTTCCAAATTGTCTGCGCTCCAACATCAGTATTGCGTATTGCTTGACTTCATCCACATTAGAATCATCATGTTGCATCCAAAAACACATTCCTGCAAATACAAAAAGGAATACAAAGAAAGAAACTTAAATATGCACGTCAACATTCAAAAGTCAATATTCTTTGCATCTGTTCTGCTATTTTGCAAGTTCTCTCATTCAAACGAACCTATAAACTTGCCGCCCATCGCATATTTCTGTTGCATTAGTTGCGCTGTAATAAGAAAAATAAGGTCATAGGTTAGGTTAGAAATGGCATCTTTGCAAAGGGTCTGCATTGCAAGTTGAAATGTGTCCCAGTCATACAACCTTTAGGTCATTTACATATGACCTCTGTGCAGTGTCAGGTTAATGTGTATAGAGGTCACATGGAAATTGCCAAGAGGCTTGTATTGTTGGAACTGTTTCAATAAGCATCTTTGAAATATGGTCCATAGTGAGAGGGCGCTGTTGATGCTGGATGAAAGTTTGCTGAAATGGCGCCCTGCTTACTGTTGTCCATTTTCAGAGATTCTGTTTGCAATGTAGTCCCTTTAAAACCAGTTAAGTGTACTCTTGGTTAACCACACGTATGTTTTGTATAGAGGGGGTAGTTCAACCATTGACAAATAAAAATGCAAGAGGAGATCACTATCTGTTGTGTCATTTGAATTTTTTATTATTTTTTTTTTCTAATTGCAAGTGCCGGCTGGTGCGCCCTCTGCTGTCTAGAATGTGAAGCAACTTAATGACCCAAGTACATCGGCTGATAAAGCGCCCTCTTGAGTTGAAACCTGACTTAGTCTTACTAGTATTCTGCTCTACAAGTGATCTGCAACACACATTTCAACAAGCTCATTGCTTATGCGCGCTATTGTTGGCATGCAAATGCCACGCATTGAAAAGACTAGCAAAGGCCTGAACAAAGCTCAGAAAGGATTCATTGTTGTACACTTAAATCTTAATAGACCTGCATGGGTGTACTTCAGACTTCACCCCCTGTTCGGGCAACCAAGCCGCTATATGTTCTTAGGAGACATTTTGTGGTGAACTTTGGGGTAAAAAAAGCAAAAAATAAAGACCGATTCATTGGACACTTCCACTCCATCACTAATTGAGTCCTTGACCTTCAAAATGACAACAACTTCAACCCAGATGATGATGTGCTGACCAGAGAAACAACATTTCAACATGCAGCTTACTTCAAATTTTGGATTAATGTTTTTGCCCCCAAATTTGATAATTATTTTATATGCATTCTGAATTAAAATGTATCCACTGAAAAACTTGTACTCGTATGTGCAGTAATGAAACAATCATGTTCTCATGGATTTCTTGGTTTCACTTGTGTAAAAGAAGAATTATTATTTGTATGGTAATTACTTAATACTTTAACTTAATTTTTATCTATCCTGGTGCTGAAATGTTTATTTGCTGTTCCGATACGTTCCAGGTTGGAACGGGTTTTAAATAGCTTGTGATTTCTATTCGTTATTATTATTTTTCATTATTAATTATCACCCTAGTACCCTACTGCCATAGCATTTATGTTGTAATTGTTATTTTTGTTTTGTCTACTTCTTATTCTTAGCTTTATTTTAAGAGGTTAAAAGTTAATCATATGAAAGCTTATCAGGTAAATCTGCAATGGAAACTGATTTTGTTTTAATTGTTAATTAATTAGGCACGTAACAGACATTTGAATTTTTAATTAATCAATTTTCTTAGCACTCTATCTTTTGCAATAGCATCGCTACATATTGCTGTAGATATGCATGCTGTTGCTGAAATTATTATGACATCATCATGACGTCATCAAAAAGAACAATGTTTATTTTATCCCTTATTTAATGATTAATCACCTTGAAACATGGTGGGTATGATCTCTGTGTTACTTATAATCTACCTGTTTAATGATGAAGTCATTATGACATCATCAAATGTTTAGTTAATAACATGGCAATCAATGCTTACGCTAAGCCTAGAATTGGTGCTTACAGAAATAGACAATTCACTGTTATCAGCCTAATAAGCAACTTAAGACAAATCGGAACAGCTTTGTGTTTCGTCCACGGGATGAACACTTAAAATGTCTAGTTATTATTTGTTTCTATTGCAATATAGATCCTCTATATTTTTGTCAATGGTTTTGATACAAGCCTATTAGGGCTTCTGAAAATACCCCATATTGGTTTATTCCAATTGTTAAATTCAGGTTTATTGTTCAATCTGTTTGTGTCTAAGTTTAGTCATATTTTAACTAAACAGTTTTTAACTACATGTAGAAATGTTGATTTGTAATTGTAAACCTAATATTTTTAGTCTTCGGACGTTTTATTTGGTCGTTTCTATACAAGCCTATTAGAGCTTCTGAAAATACCCCATACTGGTTTATTTCTAATTTTTTAAATCATGTTTATTGTTCTTTCTTCCGTGCCCAAGTAAATTTATATTTAAACTGACAGTATTGTCAATTTTTAACTACAAATGTTGATTTGTAATTGTAAACCTAATATTTTAAGTCTTCGGATGTTTTATTTCGTATTCTTAATAAACCGTAATTGAATTGAATTGAACAGGGATCTGAGTTTTTTTTTATATTGTTTTCATTTAGTTCTTGTTTGTTTTTAATCTCATTAATTTGACTGCCTTTACCTATGTGGGAATAAATACTGAAGTGAACTAAAGTGAATTGATTCCTAATGTATATAGATGGTTTATGTCATAGGTTTAGGACTCCTAAACCTATTGCCTTCTCTTTCAAAATCTAGATTACAAAAGTTTCCTATTTAAGCATATTTTAAAAGTGATTTACTGATTTCTTATAGATATGTTTAAATAAACCTGATATAAAATGGTGCAAACTAGTCAAAATGTTGAAAGGACCACTGGTTATAAAAAAGCCTTGAGGAATGTCTTTAAAGATTATTGACATGTCATTACTGGAAATTGTCCAGTGCGTTTTATTTTTAGGTGAAAGTGTTTCTTGTGTTCTGTCTGCCTTATAAGAATTGAATTATCAATAAAATCGCTATTACACAACTAATATTTAGCTTGAAGTTAATGTATCATTCCTTAAATTTGATTTTTATTATTATTTGTTTCAACATTTGTTTTGCAACATTATCCATATCATTTGTATGATTTTGTCTATGGCTAATTTTTATGGAAATGCCCCTATATTGGTTTGTTCCTAATTATTTCGTAGTAATCTGATTATTCTTTGATAATTTTATTTGGTTTATGGATGTTTTCAATCTCAATTATTGTACTAACAGACTGACCTTGTCAGTATTTTTTTAGGGTTAAGTTATAATTAAGATAACTTGCTGTGGTTATTTATTGGTTATTTCAGCTTTTTTTTTTAAATTCTGTCCTATGGTTAAATCACTGTGGTCTTCTTAGCTAGTTTTATATTCAATGTTTCTGAACTGAAGAAATTAATGTTATCATTTTATCACAGCACCACAGCTTGCTAAATTTTTAAGTGGTCCCTCTTGCCTTCCTACACAACCTTACTTTCTACTACACAAGTGAAACCAATGGTCAAAACTTGAGAACTGTAACGAAGTAAGCCAGCAATGTCAAAAAACTGTTTCTCTAATCATCACATCAACAACTGAGTAGAGGTCACCATCATCTATCAGGTCAAGAGCCCCCTCAGATCAGAAGCAAATGTCCTATGCAAAAGGGTTGGTCATCATGACCGGCCTAAAAAGAGACCTGGTTACACAGGAACAGTAAGATGAAGGGTACCAACTTAGGATAACAAAAGTATCAGTGCGAAAAAAACTGTGCAAAAAAAGGGTCCTCTGTCCTTCGCACCAATCATACAAGCGCTATCAGCATCTTAGTGTACAACAATCAATTCCTTTCTTCTAGTTTTAGCCGCATGCAGAATTTGGGTATGAGCTTGTCAAATCATGTGAGGCAGAACACTTACAGAGTAGAATACCAGCAACACTGAAGACAGGTTTCACTCAAGCTGACGCATATCAACCAATGCACCTGGGTCATTAAAGTTGCTCCACATCCTAGACAGCAGAGGGCGCACCAACCGGCACTTGCATTTTGCTTGTCTGAGCTTCATTCCTATGTGTATTTGATCTGTACAGGATTTAAACACTTTAACAACAGATTATAACAAATTTATATAACAATGTGAGAATTACTCCAACAAACAGAATCTAAATCAGCTCCTTAATATGTGACAATCTACATTGGAAGGACATTTTAAGAAAATTTTGCAACATTTTCTGCTGTCAAATCAGTCAAAATTTAAAAAAGTTGCTTTTTGCTTCTCTAGTTTTGCAGAGAAAATTTGAGATTTGTTTTTATAAATCAATGTTGTTATGATGTTTTGAAAAAGTTTTGAAGTGAAAGATAATTACATGTATGTGACAATGTACATGGGAAGAAAGTTTATACAATTTAGAAAAAAATGTTTTTTGGCATCTCTAGTTTTAAAGAGACAATTTTAAATTTCTTTGCATGAATCAATTTTGTCATGATGTTTGGTAGAAGTTTAAGATACCAATTTCAAGGCATTTGGCCAATATTTCTGTATAAAACAATGGCATTGAGTGTGTCGCATGCATGTACTTGCCTTTTTCAGTGCTTCTGCAAGAATTTTCATGCATTTTCTTGTATGTGTACAAACAAATTTAGCTTGTTTTCGTTGCATAGCAGCGCATGATCAATCTGTCTGTTGGAGAAACTCACACACCTACATACAGAAAACATTCTTAAGAAAAAGGCAATAAATTAATTAAGGCAATTAATTCAATTTTAGAGTGCATTCACTTGAAATGATGGAGTTAGTCACTTCGTCTGGAAATCAATTTTGAGAGAAAAAAATATCATCCCCCCAAAAAAGCAAGAAGACAAGAATAAAGAAAAGAAAAATGCAAACCCCAAATTGAATAAAAATGGAAAAAATACTGTTGTACATGTGTACCTCAACCCAAAAATGACATAAATGCCAGAATTGAAAAAGAATTTAGATGAATTTGAAACTTTTGTTAACCCACATTTTTGACATCAGACATGTACAACTACAACCCCTGTCACTTCAAATGAATGTTCCCTAAAACATGTAAAAACAAAGTAAGATTCTTCAGCAAAGATATGGTTCAGGATTGTGAATCACATTCTAACATAATGGCATGAATGGAGATGGAATTTGGCCATCAAAAGCTTTGTTTCAAGTCCCACCCAGGGATACAATATTGGTAAGAGTCTGAGATTGTGCAGAGGATGAGAAATTTATGCAAAAATATGCATAAAGGATTATGAGTGAAGTGCAATATCTCAATATTGTCTAATTACATGTATTATGATAATGAAGAGGAAAATGGTTTTTATTTTGATGCTGCCATTTCAAAACAATTCCTAAATGACTAAGATTGTTGTTTTAGAACTGGAGATAAAATGATGGAAAAGTCTTCCAAAATAGCTCCGATAGAATTTCATGACAGAAAGTCAAGATAATTGATTTTTTCTACATTTCTAAACTGTGATACCAAACGTGGAGTACCAATCCTGAACCACATGCAAGTTTGAATATTTTACAATGAGAAGGGATGGATTCATTTGTGAAGGAAAAGAGGAATGTGAAGCGTATGACAAATTGATGGCACAAAAGCGTGAAATAATTTGAAGGCAGAATCTGGGAATCATAAATGCCACGCTGAGAATGTTTTAGAGGAAAAGCCTGATCATTGTTAAAAAAATTGTCCCACCCAGGGGAAAAGGCGCTAAGATGAGCAAAAATACAAAGTGACAAGCAAAACTGATGAACATTTTTAGACATCCCCAACCAGGGGAAATGGTTTTTGTAACAGGGCCACAAGTTGTGAAACATACATGTAATAAAGAATTGAAATTGATTTGCCACCAACAGACCAAGGCAGTATTATAATTTGAGCGCGAAAAAACTGGGAAAAAAAATTCATGAATCCATCCCATCCCAACATAAACCCTAGCTGTCAGAAACACACAATGCACATGACCACTTTACACTGCATTTGTAAGATTCAGTAGAGTTATTGGTATTTGTTTGTATGCATACATAGTTTTGGACCAGGAAAGATTGAGTCTACAAAGTATCTTTCTCTTCATATCATGACCATCTTACCCAAGAAAAGATCCATCTCAGGCAAGAATTTGACTATTTCAGATATTATTACATAAAAACTAAATTCCAAAAGCCAAATTGTTCAGCAATGATTTAAACAAATATTCAGCTGTCATAGCATTGAGTGTTTCTTCAGTTTAAGTTACAATGTTTGATACAATTACACAAATATGAAGTAAACAAAACTAGATGTTAATGTATGGAGGTAAACCAAAGCCTACTCGGTCAGCTAGGTTAAGATATGGTTCATTTTGTAGTTTTTCAGTTGAAAGGTGTCTGGTTCAAGTCCCACCAGGGGCACCACCTAAGCTCCTACCTATAAGCATAAACAGGGTCCCTGGTTCAAATCCCACCAGAGGAACCATGTGGATCTGCCATCATTCACCATAATGAGTGTCTTTGATCACCTATACTCTCGCCTATGAGCATAAACAGGGTTCCTGGTTCAAATCCCACCAGGGGCACCATGTGGATCTGCCATCATTCACCATAATGAGTGTCTTTGATCACCTATACTCTCGCCTATGAGCATAAACAGGGTCTCTGGTTCAAATCCCACCAGAGGCACCATGTGGATCTGCCATCATTCACCATAATGAGTGTCTTTGATCACATATACTCTCACCTATGAGCATAAACAGGGTCCCTGGTTCAAATCCCATCAGGGGCACCATGTGGATCTGCCATCATTCACCATAATGAGTGTCTTTGATCACCTATACTCTCACCTATGAGCATAAACAGGGTCCCTGGTTCAAATCCCACCAGGGGCACCATGTGGATCTGCCATCATTCACCATAATGAGTGTCTTTGATCACCTATACTCTTGCCTATGAGCATAAACAGGGTTCTTGGTTCAAATCCCACCAGGGGCACCATGTGGATCTGCAATCATTCACCATAATGAGTGTCTTTGATCGCCTATACTCTCGCCTATGAGCATAAACAGGGTCCCTGGTTCAAATCCCACCAGGGGCACCATGTGGACCTGCCATCATTCACCATAATGAGTGTCTTTGATCACCTATACTCTCGCCTATGAGCATAAACAGGGTCCCTGGTTCAAATCCCACCAGGGGCACCATGTGGATCTGCCATCATTCACCATAATGAGTGTCTTTGATCACATATACTCTCCCCTATAAGCATAAACAGGGTCCCTGGTTCAAATCCCACCAGGGGCACCATGTGGATCTGCCATCATTCAACATAATGAGTGTCTTTGATCGCCTATACTCTCGCCTATGAGCATAAACAGGATCCCTGGTTCAAATCCCACCAGAGGAACCATGTGGATCTGCCATCATTCACCATAATGAGTGTCTTTGATCACCTATACTCTCACCTATGAGCATAAACAGGGTCCCTGGTTCAAATCCCACCAGAGGCACCATGTGGATCTGCCATCATTCAACATAATGAGTGTCTTTGATCACCTATACTCTCGCCTATGAGCATAAACAGGATCCCTGGTTCAAATCCCACTAGGGGCACCATGTGGATCTGCCATCATTCAACATAATGAGTGTCTTTGATCACCTATACTCTCACCTATGAGCGTAAACAGGGTCCCTGGTTCAAATCCCACCAGGGGCACCAATGTGGATTGGGTTCTTTACTTTATCAGATAATTTTCTCAGATAATTTGAGCATTAACCTAAAGTTCCTGGTTCAAATCCCACCAGAGGATCTATGTTGAGATCCTTATGTCAAACTCATGGCAACGTTTTTGTCCTTCAGCAATGCTACATATTCTTGATAACAGAAGTTTCCTTGTTGCTTTTGGTTTTTCTCTCACATGTATTTGGTTGGTATCTGGTTCAAATCCCACCAGAGGAGCCTGATAGCTGCAAGTTTTCACGAGTAATCCTGCTGAGATTTTCCACCTACATTAACATCTGGCATAAATAATCACAGACAAATGGATTCTTAATTACACAAAAGTAAAACTATTAACAATAAATCAATTTACTTTATGATGACTCCTTCTAGTACTGGACAGGCAACATCACTGGAATGGGTGACATCTTATTGGTAGAATGCCTTGACAAGATCACCTAATACAGTCACAGAAATTGAGAAAGATTGGTTAACAATTAAAAACTTATATAATTAAATCAACAACAAATATAAATTTCATCATCAAATAACCACAGGGAAACTGACTGGATTAATTTCAAGTCTTTGAAAAGTGAACAATGGAAAATTGCCTGGAGTGGAATTCCAAACAGCGACCCACGGAATACTGTACAGGCAACTGAGCTATCCAGCCCTATGTAGGTCATGTCCCTAATAGTCAATTATCTTTGTTCGTTTGGCAGTCAGAAGCCATGAAACCACACACAAACTTGTACCCCAGTTAAATACCCTCCTATCAGCTTAACAGCAGTAATTGACAAGGTACAGGAATAGAAATGTTCAAGCAACTGCTTCAAATTACCCTGAAACTTAATTGTGCTGGCAAAAACTGACTAACTTAAGAGTCTTTTGAGAAAGATCCTGCTAGGATAGAAACCGATGTTAGGCCCTCCTAGTTTTAAGCATTTTATATATTTCAGGTCATTTTTTTTGGCTGATGAGCAGTTTGCAGCGGTTCATTACTTGTAGTGATACGTTAAAAGTTGGTAAATTCAGGAAATATCAAGAAATAAACCAAGTCTTTCTGTTGAAAAGTTCATTTTCCTTCAAGATGCAAGTTCATTGAATGTATAACTTCTATTTGTACCTGTGGCAGTCCAAAGTGTGGCATGTTCTTGGCTGGCTGAATAACTGGATGACTGCTTCCTAAGGGGATGGCTAGTTGAACAGTCAGACTAGATGGCTGGGCTGGGTGGCTGCATAATGACTGTCTCCCTTGACTGATGGACAGATAACTGGTTGCCTTGCTGGAATCAGGGGGCCTGGCATCAGCTCAGATCAGGACATCATGCAGGTCCAGCAAAGTTGAATAAGATCAAACCTGTGACAAGAAAACAAAACAACATTGGAAATCAAATTAAAATAATTGCAAATGAAACTGAATCAAACAGCACACAGTCACTGTCTTATTTCATGGACTATATTTCCGTATTTTAGTCCTGCAAGGACCACCTTATAAAAGATGCGACTCACCACAGTCTAAACAAAATGTCCAATAAGATAAATGGATGGTTGTTCTTGGTCCCCAGGTAAACTAACCAACCATCAGCCTAACATCGGTAACTGACAATAAAGTATGGACAAACAAGTCTAAAAATCTGTAAATAATTATTAAGATTTACCTGTCCCAATCCAAGTATGGCATCTTCTTGGTTGGCTAAATGGATGGGTGACTGCTTGTTGCTGCTTCCCAAGAGGCTGACTAGTTGCACAGTCACACTCTCACTGGTTTGATGACTCATGACTCCAAGGATGGCTGGTGACTGTCTTTCCTTGTTAGACTAGATGGCTGGGCTGGCTGGTTAGCTGGCTCCCTAGTTGGATGGTCATAGTCTTACTGGTTTGATGACTCCAAGGATGGCTGGTGACTGTCTTTTCTTGTTAGACTAGAACACTGGGCTGGCTGGTTAGCTGGCTCCCTAGTTGGATGGTCATATTCTTACTGGTTTGATGACTCTAAGGATGGCTGGTGACTGTCTTTCTTTGTTAGACTAGATGACTGGGTTGGCTGGTTAGCTGGCTCCCTAGTTGGATCGTCATAGTCTTACTGGTTTGACGACTCCAAGGATGGCTGGTGACTGTCTTTCCTTGTTAGACTAGATGACTGGGCTGGCTGGTTAGTTGGCTCCCTAGTTGGATGGTCACAGTCTCACTGGTTTGATGACTCCAAGGATGGCTGGTGACTGTCTTTCCTTGTTAGACTAGATGACTGGGCTGGCTGTTTAGTTGGCTCCCTAGTTGGACGGTCAAAGTCTTACTGGTTTGATGACTCCAAGGATGGCTGGTGACTGTCTTTCCTTGTTAGACTACCGTAGATGGCTGGGATGGCTGGTTAGCTGGCTCCGTAGTAGGATGGTCATAATCTTACTGGTTTGATGACTCCAAGGATGGCTGGTGACTGTCTTTCCTTGTTGGACTAGATGACTGGGTTGGCTGGTTAGCTGGCTCCCTAGTTGAATGGTCATAGTCTTACTGGTTTGATGACTCCAAGGATGGCTGGTGACTGTCTTTCCTTGTTGGACTAGATGACTGGGTTGGCTGGTTAGTTGGCTCCCTAGTTGGATGGTCATAGTCTTACTGGTTCGATGACTCCAAGGATGGCTGGTGACTGTCTTTCCTTGTTAGACTAGATGACTGGGCTGGCTGGTTAGCTGGCTCCCTAGTTGGATGGTCATACTCTTACTGGTTTGATGACTCAAACCAGTTTTTGGTTGGGCTGGCTAGCAGGTTAGACAGTCACAGTTTCACTGGTTTGGATTCCATGCTGATAACTGTCTCTTCTGATGGACAGCCAGATCACTGGTTACGTTGCTGGTATCTGAGGTCTTGGAAACAGTTGGGATCATATCTGGCTTAGATCAAACCTGTGACAACAAAAATCATTGGAAGTTGACAGATTAAAAGATTTATGATTGAAACAATCAAACAGCAATTTAACCACTGTCTTATCCTTATTTTGAAAACCTATCATGGTAGGCAGAATCAAAATTAGACTGTGAACCATAATGTAGTGTGTTTTGCAGTAAGAGAAGATACTTGAATGTGGACATGGCACCAACAATTTGGTGAGTTTACAAATGAAACAATTCTTGAATTGGCAGCACAATTAATATATAAATTATGTCTTTCTGTTGAAATGTCTGTACTCTGTCACACAACAATACCCGAATGGCATACGGTGGAACATGTACTGTGTACAGTCTCTAGCAACACTCCAGTCATTCAAAATGTATCTAATCGTTGTGTATGTGACTTGACATGCCATCAAAAAAGGCTTTTTTTGAAATTCCTATGTAAACATAAGATTTCTTTAAACAGGGAAAGAAGTTATTCAAAGTCAAGCAATATCATGTTGCTGGCAGTGATGTTTTGATTGTAAGGGCTGCTAACCTTCATCAGGCAACTGAAGACCGGGTGTTGCGGTTTTATTTATGCCCTGGCGGACCACCAAAAAAAAGATAGTGTTGACCATTGTATAATGCCCCTCGTCCAGTCAGATGGGATCTCATTAGTAGTCCATACTGAACCTAGTATGTCATGCAACGTCTCAACTGCACTATCCCCACCAGCTTTTAAGAACTCCACATGAATACCACAGATCCCTGCAGCCTTCCCACTTTTCAGACTGTTCACTGCAGCCCTTGTTTCTAAGAGCTTAGGTGGATCACAATCAATCGGTGGGTCAGCAACCAATGTTTGATTTAAGATACTCAGACGGGTAGCCAGAGGATTAGCATGGTACAACTGCGATTGTACAAATGGCACGAGAAGACTATGCAACAGCACGATGTGACAATGTGACAGCAAGATGCGACGAAGAGATGGCATGAGAAAACTAGGCTACAATCACATGGCATGAGAAGACTATGCAACAGCAAGATGCGACAATGTGATAGCACGATGCGACAAAGAGATGGCATGAGAAGACCAGGCTACAATCACATGGCACGAGAAGACTATGCAATAGCAAGATGCGACAATGTGACAGCAAGATGCGACAAAGAGATGGCATGAGAAGACCAGGCTACAATCCGATGGCACGAAAAGACTATGTGATGGCATGAGAAGACTATGCAACAGCATGATGCGACAATGTGACAGCAAGATGCGACAAACAGATGGCATGAGAAGACCAGGCTACAATCCGACGGAACGAAAAGACTATGTGATGGCATGAGAAGACTATTCGGCAGCACAATGCGACAATGCAACAATACGACGACACGATGAGATTCTGCAACAACGAGATGGCAAAACGCAACTATGCGACGGCACGATGCGACAATATGACGGCACGATGAGATTCTTCGATAATGCGATGACACGAGGCAAGTATGCCACAGCGTGATGCGACAATGCGATGGCATGAGGAGACTATGTGACGCCGTGAATTGATGCAACAATGCGATGGTACAAGGCGACTATGGGACGGCACGATCCGACAATACGACGGAATGATGAGACTCTGCGACAATGCGATAGCACGAGGCAAGTATGCGACAGCACGATGCGACAATGCGATGGCATGAGGAGACTATGTGACGCCATGAATTGATGCAACAATGCGATGGTACAAGGCGACTATGGGACGGCACGATCCGACAACACGACGGTATGATGAGACTCTGCGAAAATGCGATGGCATGAGTCGACTATGCAACAACACGATGCGACAATACGACAGCACGATGCAACTTTGCGACAACGCAATGACATGAGGCAACTTTGTGACGACACAAGGCGACAATGTGATGGCATGAGGCAACTATGCGAAGGCACGATGTGACAAGTCAACAGCACGATGCAACTTTGCGACAACGCAATGACATGAGGCGACTTTGTGACGACACGAGGCGACAATGTGATGGTATGAATCGACAATGCGATGGCACGATGCGACAACACGACGGTATGATGAGACTCTGCGACAATGCGATGGCATGAGTCGACTATGCAACAACACGATGCGACAATACGACAGCACGATGCAACTTTGCGACAACGCAATGACATGAGGCGACTTTGTGACGACACAAGGCGACAATGTGATGGTATGAATCAACAATGCGATGGCATGATGTGACAAGTCAACAGCACGATGCAACTTTGCGACAACGCAATGACATGAGGCAACTTTGTGACGACACGAGGCGACAATGTGATGGTATGAATCGACAATGCGATGGCACGATGTGACAAGTCAACATCACGATGCAACTTTGCGACAATGCAATGGCATGAGGCGACTTTGTGACGACACGAGGCAAAAATGCGATGGCATGAGGCAACTATGCGAAGGCACGATGTGACAATGTGATGGCATGAGCCGACAATGCGACGGCACGATGCGACAATGCGATGGCACGTTGCGATAATGCGACGGCACAACGCGAGGGTAAGATGTGACAATGTGATGGCACAATGCGACTATGGGACAATGTGATGGCACGAGAAGACTATAGCCCTGTCCGCACTGGACTTTTTTTTCCCGGGGGTTTCACCAAGCTGATGGGTAAATGAAAAATGGGCAAATATTACCTGTGTTCGCACTTGACTCGGGTAACTTAACCGTGCATGCATGGAAGAATTAATACCGAGCTGTCAATACTTGGCTCATGAGGGTACCCGACTCGCACTGTCCACACTGCACTTTCTGTCTCGGGTAAAGTGTCTCAGGAATTCTTCCTGGGCAGAAGTTGGCGGGTAGAATTTAGTGCATAGTAGACTATGCAACAGGGGTAACGGTGAAGTTGAGGCCCTTCCTAAGTAGCGACTTCTTGGCAGATGAGATTATTCTTACAGAGAGGTTCAGCACCCACCTCAGGCTCCCCACCACCCGTACCATGTCCCCAAACCGTACAACGGATAGACCCACCAGGAAACATCAGACCAATGCCACAAAGTGCCGACGTCCACATCACAGCACGGACCAGAGGCGGGTTGCTAGTACATAAATAGCACTGTAGCACCCAGTCTTCAGTTTATAGCCAATAAAGGTTAGCAGTCATTGCAATTGAAACATCGTCACCAGCAACAAAACATTGTGTGACTTTGATTATTACTTCTCCCCCAGTTTCAACTATGCAAAGAGTTACCCTTTTTATGCTGAAAACATTACTTGCATTTGCCAAATTTGCTTGAGAAAGACAAGCAGATCAGCCAGATTTGGGGTAAAATGTTGGAACATGGATGAACAAGAAAAATGAAAATCGAAGTTTGACAAAATGTACCTGTTTCTATCCAACGGAGGCATCTTCTTGCCTGGCTGAATGGCTGGATGACTGCTTCCTTAGAGGCTGGCTAGTTGGACAGTCACACTCTCACTGGCTGGGTGGCTGGTGTCTGTCTTTTCCTGACAGACAGCCTCCTGACTGGTTGCCTTGTTGATATCTGGGGGTTATGGCATGATTTGAGATCAGGCTGCGGCAAGTTGATTGTCAAATCTATGATAAGAACAAATAAATGTACATTAAATGCTGAGTTTGCTGACATAATTGGTGATGGATGAATTCAGATCTCTCATTGTGGCTCACTGCATTATCAAACAATTAAGATGGGAACATTTCTTTAAAAGCACTGGATTTGAGGCCGATTCAGAAACAAATTGGAATGTTAAATGTAAGAAGAATGCCACAGTCTCTTTCTTCAAGATCCACTGAACAAAGACCTTTGTTGCCTGAATATATTACATACTGAATCCACTCATCACAGTAATTTATGGAAGGCAAAGAGCACACTCTGCTTACATTTCCAGTGCACACCCGCTGTTCTACGCATGCATTCATTTTATTGAAACGTATACTTCACATAACCCTTTGCACGCTATGAATCCGCGCACTGTGTATTTCCTCCCCGCTGGATTATTTCCTGTGTGCACAATAAAAATCACCTCTTTGTATTCAAACGCTCTTTTCTCTATGAAGGCAGCTTTGTATAATAAAACTTAAAATAAATTGTTTATAGAGGAAAAGATTTACAATCTGATGGCCCAAACTGGATCTTTATTGGATGTATGGTATGGAAGATATGCCAATTTGAATTCAATAAATAATATACAGCATGTTTTTCTTTACATAATTTACATTTCCTTTTTAGTTTTGCAACACATAGGCCTACCCTGTACTTATGTCCTAGCTCCTATATTTGTCAAATTTGTCTTTGAGGGATTTTCATTACTGTGAATACTTTATTTAGCATGAAGACCCAGTGACACTTTCCCCCAAACCATGCATTCAGGACAGGAAATATGAAATATTTGTTTTGAATCTTCAACATTTGATGGCCCACTTCTTGTAACACACTGATAAATGAGCACTGATCGTGTACAGTGGACAATTAGATTTTGTTATGTTCCAGTGGCCAAAATTGAATGAACATAAATTAGTCCATTTTTTGGGGGGAGAGATGTGAGGCTTGTTTGACAAAATCACAATTTTGAATGATTTCTTATTGTAAGGGATCTCCGTCAAGATGATCCAGTAACTAGAGTGACAAGATCATTATCAGAGCCATTTTCCTTTTCAAAATTGATGAATAAAATGATGTCACAACAAATTTTACACACATTTATGATTTACTGTCAGTTATTGATTGTCCATTTGAAGTTGTTCAAGTTCTGTTCAATGGTAGCCCTTCTCACACACTGCTTTATAGTCCATCAGTGTATGGTAACGCTTGAAACATGGAGTCGGACACATCGGTACATTGCACTCATCACACATGTACTCAGTTTGATGGCGTCGAATGTTACGATCAGAACAAACAGCACAATCTGGTCTGGACTTGCGGCCCGCGGTTGTTTTGGCAGTGACATGGCGTAGAAAGTGCCTCTCGGTGAGTCGCGAGGGCTGATCCAACGATCTCCTTCCTGGACGGACATCGGAACGAACATGGCCCTCAAGAAGACCATGCACGATAGCATACCGGAACTTTTCCGGCCTCTGTCGTGTCTGCTGTAGCGCTTTCCAGATGATCCAGCTGTTCACGTACGAAACTTCAAGAAGGTAGAGGAAAACCTTCTTCCACCACTTCAATGTTTTGTGAAGGTTTAGATAGTACAGCATACCTTGATCGGCTCTGTCAACCCCGCCCATGAAACGCGTGTAGCATTCGATGGCCACCGGCTTGTCGACTTGTTGGGGCTCCCGTTGTCCTCGGTTGCGGACCTCCTTCTGAAACGTGGATGCATTGTGCACAGACGTCAAGACATTTACCTGCCGTTTGTCAAACCATGACAAAAAGAGCAGCTTGTCGTCTCTTACTGCACGCATGTGGTCTCCCTTCTTCATTTTGGTGGCCTTGATGTCTTGCGGGGTTCCAGCTCGGTTTACGCGTAGCGTACCACATGCTCCGATATTGTTGTCAGCAAGGGCACAGTACAAGTCCGGCGACGAAAATAAATTGTCCATATAAATATGGTGCCCCTTGTCTGTCAATGGCTCAGACAGGCGCAACACAATGTTCTTGTATAATCCTGTCTCGGTTTCACCGTTACGTTTCCCTTGATACAGTTCGGAGTTCCAAACATATCCCGTGTCTGCCTCTGCAATGTTCCAACAGTTCAAACCCCATTTGTGAGGTTTGTTGGGCTTGTAAACCTTCATTCCGGTTCTCCCTTTGAATGGAACATGACAGTTTCGTCGATCGAAACCTCACGGCTAGGGTAGTAGGCTGACTGCCATCGGGGGACTAACATGTCCATCAGCTCTTTTATTTTGCCTCGGCGGTCATGATCGGGATCACCAGGTTGGGTTAGTTGAGCATTGTCCGTGGTGTGGAATACCTGGAGAATGAGAAGGAATCGATCTCTGGACATGATGGAACGGATATCTGGTCCTTGAATCGTCCACTCCGTTGTCCAATAGCAGTCGTAGGTCGGTCGTCTGTCCAGGCCCATGAGTAGAAGAATGGCAATGAATGCTCGGATTTCTCCAGCATTCACATCTCTCCACTTCAAAAGTCGCGAATGTCTGGGCAGATTTTGCATGCCACCCTTGTTTGCAATGGTTGTTGCCGCATATCGGTTTGTTTCTGTGACAAGCAGAGCAATCACAGCAGCACTGAAAAAGTATGAAAAAATTCCATACTCCGAAACTTCCTCATCATTGCCCTCTTGAAAAATCTTCTGGCCATGTTCCTCCTCGAAATCCTTCAGCCAGTCGTGCTGGTAGGCTCTCGGCAAGGCAGTACGGAAGGCCGCATCTCTGACACGTCGCCCGTTGTTTTCCGGTTGAGGGGGAAGAACTGGCTCGGCCGCTACTTCGCCATCAGATTCGGAGTCAGCTTCATCATCTGCCACGTATACATCATGTAGGCCTACATGTACGTTATCACCGTTGTCTTCACGATCACTCTCGACGAATTCACCGTCATCTAAAACCCCTTCAAAGTCCGAATCTTCGGAGTCTGGGTCCTCAAAAATTTCACGAAATGCCTCTGTGGCATCCATGACATGCAGCAATTGTTTCGCGCACTCGGACACAAAACAAAGCGATGTGAAAAACGAGGATTTTAGGATTTTTTTCAAGAAAAGTTTCGTGGAAGATACGTACAAAATGGCGACCATATAAGGTTATTAGCATAAAATACCCGGATGAAGGTCGGGGGTCACGATTCCCACAGATATTAGCATAATAAAAGGGGCATCAAGCTTGGGCGCAAATATGCGCCGTCAGCAGTGAGGGAATAGCCAGCGTGGGCGCAAAAATGCGCCGATAGCGTGCAAAGGGTTAAAATGAAAGGTCTGGTTTTATGTCCAAGATTTTACACAGACAACACATTACAACGTCATACATGTAGAGTAAACATGTTGCTCAGAGCCCAAACACCTAGGCTCCTACTAGCCTAGCTAGAGACTAAGTCTTAATTTAGTACTTATTAATATCATTATTCAAAACCAGAGAAAAACAATACCCTAGCTTAAGTAATATATAGGGAAGTGCACAAAAATTCAACCCAAAGCTTGAACTTTGCAGTCAAATGAATGGATTCTTATGCCTAATATATAAGCTGCAACACACAATAAATACACAGAGAAGGCCTATATGAAACAGTACGTGTATATACTATGTAGGCCCTAAATACGTAGCCCCACACAAAGGGCTGTAGATGGCTCTTTTTTAAAATCTGTCTCTCTCTGGTCGCCATTCATAGCCCTAAGTCTGAGAAATACGAAAGTGAAATTGTCCAGTATATGCATCCCGGATAGTAAATTACGAACGTCTGCTTGGTCAATGCAAAACATGACTCATTACTAGAGTGACACTCTCCATCCAAATTCACGTTTTTATCGGCCAATACGTTTATTTAATCCATGGCAAAAAGGTTCTACTAGGGTAATTTATCACCTTTAGCCAATTTATACCTAGATAAATTACCTGTTACTTGAACCATGGAGAAATAAATTGTCTTTTCTTGTGTTTATGTGAGGAAATTCGTCGGTCGCATGGCTTCTAAATGAAGGCCGCCCTCTAGAGCTGAGGCTTCACTATTTCGCCGATTTACGGAGCTATATGAGTGCCATACCAATTATTCAGATAATTATTTTTTCTAGCTAAGTCATCTTGGTGAGATATAATTTTGGCAAAAGCCAAGGAAATCACCAATGAATCTTTGAATTGGTGAAACGAATTAAAGAGATCCGGTCAATTTTGGGGTATGGATCAAATGAAACAGATCGTGCTGAAATAATTAAGTCTTACCTTCTTCAGTTCATCAGCAAGTTTTCTTGTTTTATGAAGGTTTAGCTCCCCGTCCTAGTAATTGCTGTAAATGGCAGCAAACTGAATATCAGACATGTCGACCGCACCACAACTCGATCGACTCGAGACAAGTCTAAGCAATGTGGTTCAGAAGTGCGCTGCAGAATTTCAGGAATGTGAACAATGTTTGTCGCGTGCCAAAGTGTAAAATTAATAATAGGGTCATGTGCCTTTGCCACAGGTTGCCGTTGCATTGCAGTAAACAGTGTGATAGAGGGCAGCAGATAACTTAAGTGGTGTCCGATCACAGACAAATAAACGCATAGACGGCCAGTCGTATGCAGTAATCCGTGATTCTGAAAACTATGGGCAAAGCGGCCAATCGCTGCGCGTTCAAACTGCGTGCGCTTGGCGCGCAACGCGCGTCCTATAATAAGAGCATGCAATTCCCAAGATTTAAAGCTTTTTTTGTCTCGCTAGCTCTTGATTTTCAGATATAAACGTTGGCATTGCATTACTTTGTAGTACTTCAGCCTTACTAAGTATATATGAAATTTTTTTTTAAATTGGGAAATGGCTTCATGGGTTTTTTTGGCCCGGAACTCTTCACTGTGCGTAAATTCCCTATACCGAGGGGTGAATTTCATAGATATATAAAAAAACTAGATGACGCACCCGTGTACAAACGAATAGGAGCTATATCCGCGCATGCGGGACGCGGCCATTTTTGTTAGGACTTCATAGCGTGGATGGATCGGTCGTGTGCACGTACGTATAACCGTATAAATCATCGGGATAGGACGTGCTGAAAGTCGCAGGTAAAATTGACCATTCCGATATTTCCAGACCCACTGGCACTGCGGGGAAAAAATTACCATATCTGAAGAGGCCCATGACTAAAGATTCTGATCCACGTATTTTTATCCGAATGTCAAATTTAGCAGTGAAAATATCGACATAATATTTTTTAGACAACGACCGCGGATAATGCATTATTTATGTACATGGTTTCAGGTCAACTCGGTCCGTAACCAACTCGGTCCGTGACCAACTCGGTCCGTAACCAACTCGGTCCATGACCATCTCGGTCTGTAACCAACTCGGTCCGAGGCCAACTCGGTCCGTAACCAACTCGGTCCGTGGCCAACTCGGTCCGTGACCAACTCGGTCCCTATGGGAAAATGCACGCAAAAACGTCTGGTAATTTTGTTGCAGCAAAACGAGTACGAAGTCTCGCAAATTGCGTGAATTAAACTATTTATTTAGGTCTATTTATTTATTTATTCATTTATTATCTTAAAAACATTAAAAGAATGAAAAATACATTGGCAGGTGCTGCCCAGGGCCTGACAAAAAGTAAAAAAAAAAAAAAAAAAAAACCTGTCTTCAAAAGACGTGCCTTCCCAAACACCTGCCAATTATAAATCTTATGTTGAATTATGTTATATGTATATACACAGATTAATCAAAACAAAGCTAAAAAAGCAAAAACACAAAACAATCATCAATATTATTCATTAATTGATTTATTAATTCTAAACATAAAAAGCACATTTTCATAAGGCATTTGACTTCGTGTATAATTTAATTAATATTTTAATTAAAATTGTATTGTGCCATTTTATCTAATAATTATGGTATCAACATAATAAGACATAATTTATTTCTTCACGGTTTCAGCCACAAGCAAAACATATTATGTTATGAGGACATTAAAAACATTAATGCAAATTGCCTACATGCTGTACACTGCTGCAGCAAACTGCATGGATTCTTGTTTGTGTACGTTTTCCCATAGGGACCGAGTTGGTCACGGACCGAGTTGGTTACGGACCGAGTTGGTCACGGACCGAGTTGGCCTCGGACCGAGATGGCCACGGACCGAGTTGGCCACGGACCGAGTTGGCAACGGACCGAGTAGGTCTCGGACCGAGTTGGTCACGGACCGAGTTGACTCGGACCGAGTTGGTTACGGACCGAGTTGACTGGCACCCATGTACATTATGTAGGCCTAGTGTCATTGGTTTGTACACAGGGTATTTAGTGTGCGACAGTGTCAGTGTTGAGTCCGAAAATTGCAGGGAATATTATTATAGGCCTAAATACTTTATGCATTACATGTATTGGAAAGAACACAATAAGTCAGTAAGCACTTGCTGTGTTTTTCATATCAAAATCCTTTTTGTCATTTAATTTTAAATTTAAGAAATGCCAGCTAGGCCCTATGAACGGTTGTTTCAGGTCAACTCGGTCCGTAACCAACTTGGTCCGTGACCAACTCGGTCCGTAACCAACTCGGTCCATGATCAACTCGGTCCGTAACCAACTCGGTCCGAGGCCAACTCGGTCCGTAACCAACTCGGTCCGTGACCAACTCGGTCCGTGACCAACTCGGTCCCTATGGGAAAATGCACGTAAAAACGTCTGGTAATTTTGTTGCAGCAAAACGAGTACGTAGTCTCGCAAATTGCAGTTGTACGCAGGTTGTACACAATGGGAAGTGGCTACTGCCGTAACCACTTTGACACTTGTGTAAGACTGTAAATAAAGCCGCTGCTAAGCAATATATAGCCATCTCAGGAAGATTAGATTAACTTCACTTTTTCTCTCCAATTCTCCATGGCAACCTTGTTTGCAGGATAATCTGGCCGCCATGAATATCCCCGGCTGGGATACGTGTGAGGTCAAAGGCAATGTGGGCATCTGTGCAATGGCCAAGAAGTCTCGCTCCAAGCCCATACATGAGATCCTGAACCGTCCGGAGATCTTTGAGCAGATTGACATCATCATCTACAAGGAAGACGTGATCCTGAATGACCCCATCGAGGAGTGGCCCATCTGTGATTGTCTGGTGTCCTTCTTCTCTCAGAGATTCCCGTTGGAGAAGGCCATGGCCTATGCCAAGCTGCGTCAACTGCTTGTCATCAACGATTTGGAGGTACAGAATGACCTTATTGATAGGTAAGTTGACAGATATAAGACTTCCCTCACATAATTAATGTAATTCAATCTCAATGAATTCCATACCTGTGAGGGTTTGAAATAATTATGTGGAGATATGCAATTTGGACCTACATCAATATTGATTTGTATCATTGCACTTCAGGTCCCAGTATTTGATACACTTACAGACAATCTGATGAAAGTTTGGGTTTATATGTTTAAAATCCAATTGCTACATGTGCACTTAATATTGGAAATTCAATGTTTTTGTTCTTGTTTCCACCAGAAGTTGGACAAAATGATACCAGAGTACTTTCCTGTATAGTTTTTTAAATGGCATTTTATTAGAATGGGTCGCCAAATGACTACTCAAAACATCTCCTGCATTATACGTCAAATTTCCAAATGGCGCATAATATAGGACTTCTCCAACACCTGTTATCTTTCTGTGAAATTGAATTGGCTGTTTAAATTTCTCATTTATAGAAATATAAATGTAAATATATATAAATATAAATATAAATATAATTATAAATATATATAAATAAATCAGAAATATTCACAGCTTTACCTATAACTTTCAGGGTATGAAGATGGTATTCGTAAAAACATACCTCTAAAACATTTCCGCCTGAATCAGAGTATTTTTCCCCTTGTTCACGGCCAGTTTTGCCTTGAATTAATGGTGAAAATATTTTTAAAATACTGTGGGCATTTTTCACTTTTCTTTTCTCAAAAAGTGGGCACCGTTACCAAAAAAGTTACTAAACTCGGCATTTCAACTTATAAGGCCACATCGTACATCATAGAACTGAAAAGTACATGGTCCCATATTATTACATGGACTTGGCACCTATTTCACTAACGTTTTGCGGTCATCGTAAAGCCCAAATCCATCGCTAAACGGAAAATTGTTACGCAAAGATCGATTTTCCGTTAAGCGATGGATTTGGGCCCTAGCGATGATCGCAAAGTGTTAGTGAAATCGGCCCCAGATCGTCATTTGCTAAGGAATGTAGGCTATTTAAATAAGACACACTAATATCAAAAGCTCATTTTCTAAAAAAAAAAAAGAACAAAACTTATTGGCAGGGCTCAAATTTTGTGAAAAATATCACTGAACAGCAGGTCTGATAATAGCACTCCGCACTAATGATTTCACACGAGTGATTTAGCCAATCATGCCAGCGCTTACATACGTGTACAAATTCCCCGGATGTCAAAAAAACTTCATGCACGCATGCACATGCATGCACACAAGCACACACCCACACACGTTTGCAATGTTTGTTGGAGATCCAGTGTGCTATTTTTAGTGCAAGTGCGGAGCGCTATTGAAAAATTTTACTAGACCTAAATTTTTTCACTAGACCTGTATCATTTATGTGTGTCAAAAATCATCAATTCAGGCACCATTTTAATTGTGCTGCTCACTCGAGCTTAAAAACAAAATCACTAGACAGCCGGACTAATGTGGTGCACACTTTACTAGACCGACACTGACATCACTAGACTCAGTCCACGGTCTAGTTGATATTTCGAGCCCTGACTGGAGGTGTCAAAATTATTGCTGTTGTTGCACTTAGGGGCTTTGTGCACATTCTGTTATTTGTTAATGACCTTTAAACAGAATGGTTTTTGTCATCTTTTTCCTCATGTTGTTCTTCTGAAGTTGTGCGTTGTGCAGCCTTGTGATATGAAACCGTCGTAACCGGTAGAAGCAGTGAACAACAAGAGACATCAGCGTGTAGTGGTGATTGTCAATACCATACTGAGTCTCCATAATGTGATCTCCAAGCTGAAAGACGTCATACCTAACCCTAGAGCGCACTGCAATATTGAGCTGTGTTACAGAACATTGATGGGTAGCAGAGGTGATGCTGTTATTTCTGATAACTCTCTCTGCTGTACGAACAACTGCTACTGTTCCTGCAGAAGGTATGACTAGCCCTCCATTGTTCTTTATTGTCAGGAGATGATAGCCGCTGTCAAGTGACTCTGGGATAGAGCTGGTTACAAGGCTTGCCCTACATGTGTCACACTCCAGTTTGGGCATGACTTTCTTGACAACAAAGCCAGCTATGTATACCAATGCATTTTCAATTAGGTGGCCAAATTGGGTCGGCAAGTAGTCGTGCTCAACAAGTGACATGTTCTCTATGAATGGGCTGCAGGCGATGTCATTAGTTGGAACACTGCTGTCCAATGTTGTCATGAGTGAGAGGGAAACGGTATCATCCTGTGTTGTCACATTTCCTGTCTCTGTTGGTTTCACCCCACATCGGAACATGAGGTGCTTAAAGCACTGCTTGAATTGAACCGATGTGGGATTGTTATTCCAGCCTCCTATTAAAAAAGAGGGCAAGGTTAAAGTTTTGCATTACATTGGTCACCATTATTTATCAATACAGCAGATATGACAATAACAGCCAAAAATCAAAGATGCATAATGTGTAAATAATGTGAACTTTGTGGGATACCAATGCCAAATTACAAATTGCCTGCACATTCTGTGCATGCATACTGCATTGTCTAGCATGATTGTGAAACTTTTGCCTCACAGGAAAAAAGATTTAATTTCATGTAAACAAACACTATTAAGGAATATGTTGCACAGCATTGCAGTTTTGTGCATGTCCCGGGATCACTAGCACAAAAGATGAATGTAGTTGTCTGAGAAAAGGTCTAAACAAACTAAACATTAAAATATGTATACCTACCCGATGCTCGAATTGAATTGAACAGGAGCTCAAGGTGATCTTGACTGAAGCGATACATCAGAACATAGGGCTGTTGTATAAACAGCTCTGGCAACATATTGGCTGCTGATGCAATGTTGATGACAAAGCCTCCAACTGAGAGAGATCTAAAGAAAGAATTACACAAACTGTACATTATACAAATATTGACTGCTGTGACTGCTTTGGTAAAAACTTACAGTGGTCGAATAAGATTAATTTGCATGTTGCGATCTGTCTTAGCCTTTTGTGAAATCGAGCCCTGAGTTGATCCTCTGAGCGTGTGTTATTACATTCTATATCTGTACTCTGTACGCTATGATAAGATTCTAGCAAAAAATATGGCATACCATGTGACTTGCTTTAAACCAATCTAGCTCAATTTCTTTGCATGGGGTGTTATTAACATGTTTGCATAATGAATTTTAATTATTGTTTTTAAATTTTTTTTTTCATTTTAAGTTTTACCTTTTTAAATATTGCAACAATGGCAGCAGCCTATAAAACGGTCCCCAGACATATCCTTTGTTACCATCCACACTGCTCAATAGAAAAACACCCCTCAAACTTTGCAGTGGTTAGTTTCTTTGTTAGTAATAACATCATGCATTGAAACAGCATCTGCAAATTAGAGGAAATTGTTTCAACAAAAACAAACATGGGTGAAATATTTAAAGGATTTTCGATAAAGTTTTAGTAAAACCTCTTATAAATAAAAACACCCATCACAATAAAACATAAACATGCTGAATATAATTGCATAAAGTGGTCGAGAACAAAAATGAAAGCAACAATAATCAGCAATTAAAATTCTTATATACCTCTTTGTCCGAAACAAGGGTGTACCATCCTTTGTTTTCAGGGCCAGCAGGTAGTTACTGGCATCTTGCATGAAGGTCATGGAATAATTCCACATTCCTGGGCGAAGTGCGGACTTGTATCCTCTTGCAACAGGATTCCGACTGTTGAACATGTCAAACAATCTGTCGATTATCTAAAAAAATAACCAAGAATCATCATGAATTGTTTGTTGTGATATTTACTACATAATTCAAAGAAAAGTAGAAAGCATAAAAATACTGAATAACACATTCCCAAACACATGATTCAATTCTCCATTTTACTACTTGAATCTTCAGGTTTGCCTTTGTTAAACTGAAGAAAACCTTGCCTGAATGAACTTGATGGTTGCTTCACACCCTTGGAAGTTTGCATCCTTCGACTGGCTGAGCATGGTCAATGCTGATGCAACAGACCTGCTCAGTGTCTGTGCAGCTAGGGATACCTTCATCTTTTGCCCTTCAAAGTCCACATGCTTTGAAGACAGTCGATTGGCAAGATGAAGTCCCTCGGTTTCCTGGAGTTTACTTAACTTGTCTAAGAAAGACCAATTAATCTCTCCATCTGGGCCAGAGATAGGGCTGTATGCATGAAGCATATTTCTTGCTAGCTTCAGCATATGACAAGCATCCATTATGAGATACACACGCTCTCCAGAAGATGGATGGATGAAATACGGCTTTAGTGGTTTACCCAGGGTCAATTCGCACCCAAGCATTGTCATCATGCTGATATTTGTAGCATGGCCATCCATGGTCATACACACAACTTTAATGCCTGCTTCATGAAGAGCTTGCAGGGTTTGCTCGACCAGCACTTTCTGTGTTACTGGCTTCAGAGTTCTGGTTAGGAAGTATGCAATTGGAGCTTTCCAATGAGACTGAAGTCCAACCACCATAAACACCAAGGCCTCACTTGCTTCGGTGCTCTCATCTGGGCCATCACCAAGATCAACAAAGCCCACAGTTGTTCCACTGGAAGCATCGTAGTGAAGGTGTTTCTTTATGGCCATGGCATCTATCATGAGGCAGACACGGCTGTACTTGTCTGGATCACTCTCCTTGTGTTTCTTCAACACTTCCACCATAGCACTGTTTAAGCCTGGCTTTGAATACACAGATTGCAGCCACCTAGAAAATACAGACAGTGTATGGATACGCATCTTTAAACACTTAAAAATTTTGTAACAGATGCTAACAGCAAGTCCCCAACTAGCAATTGCAAATAATTATAAAGAGTGATGAAACGTACCTGGCTAGGGTATGTGGATGAGGTAATGCAAAATGCATATCTTTCCGTAAGTAGTCATAGGCCTTGGGTCCATGCAAATGAAGTGTCACAGCAAACTCTCTCTGGGCTTCGGTGTATGGATGCCCTCTGGAGAATAAGTCAACAGGTATATCTGGAATGAAATAAACATTAAATTTAATAATAAATTTGAAGCTTTGTAGCAACAGTCATCTGTTCACCAGTTGTTGTGGGCAAACTAGTGTTGACATGTATAGGAGCCCAGCATCTTCTCACAAGTATCTTCACTAGCTCAGTCATAAGTAATAGGGGAACAATGACAAAAAGTATTTTGTCTCAGTTGATTTGAATATATTGCAATTGGGATTTAGCCTGGATGACTTGTGATGTAATAAAGTGCATTATTTCCATCCTAGAAGTATGAAAGCTGACTTGAAACAAACCTTTAAATCGTTCCAGTTTGAGATCAAGCTTCTTGTTGACAAGGTTTTTTTCCTTCAGCTCAGCGTGAACATTTTGGATGATTTTCTTGGAACGCCGCTCTCTGTCTTTAGCATTCCTAAGTTGCCTCTCCAAGTTCTCTATTCTGTTCTGTGCAGAAGTGAGCTTATTCTTTAACTCATCCGTAGATGTTGCATAGATGTGGTCAGTCTGCAATGATGCAAACAAGTAAACAATGTGTATCAAAGTGTTCCTTTCTAATGTGTATCAACCAAAATAGCCAACATTACATATTGAAATGCATTTTGGAGAAGCCCAGGGCTCGATTTCATCAAAGGCTAAGACAGATCGCAACATGCGTATCAATCTTAATTGCTAAGCAAAGTGTGATGTCACAGTACTAGTTACTATGGAAACATGAACAACTTATCTGAAAGATGAATCGCAAAACTTTGTGAAATCACCCACAGTGCCTACAAGTAAGTGAAAACCCAATAGCAGTGCAACCAAATAAAAGGTTCAGTGTCAATGAAGTCTTTGTTTCCCTTTTCTTTGCAAGGTTCAAAATAGAACGCTTAGATTTCCAACTGAACCTACCGGTGCCTCTGCTACCCAGCGTATAGGATAAGGATCATCAGATGGAGGTGTGGAGTCTGGATCATCAGATGGAGGTGTGGAGTCTGGATCATCAGATGGAGGTGTGGAGTCTGGATCATCAGATGGAGGTGTGGAGTCTGGATCATCAGATGGAGGTGTGGAGTCTGGATCATCAGATGGAGGTGTGGAGTCTGGATCATCAGATGGAGGTGTGGAGTCTGGATCATCAGATGGAGGTGTGGAGTCTGGATCATCAGATGGAGGTGTGGAGTCTGGATCATCAGATGGAGGTGTGGAGTCTGGATCATCAGATGGAGGTGTGGAGTCTGGATCATCAGATGGAGGTGTGGAGTCTGGATCATCAGATGGAGGTGTGGAGTCTGGATCATCAGATGGAGGTGTGGAGTCTGGATCATCAGATGGAGGTGTGGAGTCTGGATCATCAGATGGAGGTGTGGAGTCTGGATCATCAGATGGAGGTGTGGAGTCTGGATCATCAGATGGAGGTGTGGAGTCTGGATCATCAGATGGAGGTGTGGAGTATGGATCATCAGATGGAGGTGTGGAGTCTGGATCATCAGATGGAGGTGTGGAGTCTAGATCATCAGATGGAGGTGTGGAGTCTGGATCATCAGATGGAGGTGTGGAGTCTGGATCATCAGATGGAGGTGTGGAGTCTGGATTATCAGATGGAGAGTCTGTCCTGGTTCTCCTTGCTTTTTTGGGCTCCTGAGGAAACAAAGGTAACTTAACATTTGTGGAAATGTCATGGGTTTACCCCCCTCCCCCCCCCCCAACAGGAAAATGATTAATGGGATATGTATGTGCTACTTTCTAAAAGAAATACACATAAATGAGTAATACTGTACAGTATTATCATCTACACAAAATGCAGTTCAGAGAAAGACTTTACATTTGCCATATGCACATAAAGATAAACCAACAGTGGTGCACAGGAAGTACACACAGTTGCAGATGTCTATAGCAACTCATCAAAAGCTGAAGAAATATATTCAGCATTTTGGGCATCTTTGACCTAATTACAGTTTCTTATTGTCATGAAGTTGTCTTTGTTTCCCTAATCTTTGCAAGGTTCAAAATAGAACGCTTAGATTTCCAACTGAACCTACCGGTGCCTCTGCTACCCAACGTATAGAATCAGGATCATCAGATGGAGGTGTGGAGTCTGGATTATCAGATGGAGAGTCTGTCCTGGTGCTCCTTGCTTTTCGGGGCTTCTACGGAAACGAAGGGAACTTCACATTTGTTGCAATGTCATGTGTATGTGCTACTTTCTAAAAATACCCATAAATGAGTAATATTTTCAACTGAACAAATTGCAGTTCAGATAAGGCTTTATATTTGCCATGTTTGCACATAAAGGGAAAACAACAGTGGTGCACAGGAAGTACACACAATTGCAGATGTCTATAGCAACTCATCAAAAGCTGAAGAAATATATTCAGCATTTTGGGCATCTTTGACTTAATCACACAATGAAACTCTTTACCCAAAATGGTCAGTTCTCATGCTACATGGGTATTCTTATGTGAAAAGACAATAGTTTGACAGGCCTAATTAACACGGATGATAACAAGATCGAGAAATCTTCGAACACCACCCTAGTTAGAGGTCGATTTCACGAAGCACTAAGACTGATTTTAAGTGTTAATTAATTTTAATTGCTAAGCAAGGTGTGATGTCACAATACAAATCACTATGGTGATACTGAACAACTCATCTTAAGATTAATCTTAGTGTTTGGTGAAATCCAGCCCTGATCTCACAAAGATAACACAAATTCCCCAATCAGTCAAGGAGCAAAGTTCTGAAAACCCTCTTAAGTCAGGTTGCTTAGTGAAATTACCGTTACTGGGCGGATAAAAGCACCATTTTTGGCACAGGGGTCCCTTAGGGCCTTCTAATTAATATTAGCCTAGGAGCCCTCCGGAATTTTTTTTTTTAATTATTAAATGTAAAACACCAAATTTCCAAACACCCCCCAAAATGGGCGGGGCTTGTTGGAAATAGGCCATTTTTAACACTATGTTACGTGTTAGGTGCCATCTTTTAGATGGAAACATGTGGATAGATCTTGTCTGGTTGTCTTGGCTGGGACCGGGGTTATGACTAGAGATAGGATTGGAATGAAAGCAACAATTGCAGTTGAATTCAGGGTAAATCCCAGTCACTACATTTGACCAGCCTCTGTTTTCCTTGGCAAAGTTTGTGCAATGGCAATGGCCAGACATGCATGGTGAGAAAGAGCATGTGGTTATGCTAGGTGGTCTGCACTCTGAAATGGCACTCTGATATACACTTGGGGATATCTTGGAAGGTTCTACCCCCGTGCCAAAAATGGTGCTTTTACCCACCAAGAAACAGTAAACTCACAATAAGCCCCGCCCATTTTGGGGGGTGTTTAGAAATTTGGTGTTTTACGTAATTAAAAAAACAAATTCCGGAGGGCTCCTAGGCTAATATTAATTAGTAGGCCCTAAGGGACCCCTGTGCCAAAAATGGTGCTTTTATCCGCCCAGTAACGGTAAACTCACAATATGACACTAAGCAACCTGACTACTTATTCAGGTGTTAGCTCAACACCCACTTCATCTAAGGTTTGACTTCATAAAATGGAATTTTATTCCATTAACATCTTTTCTAGGTAGTATGTGACTTCAAATGGGAGACTTTTGAGAACCAGTCTTCAAGTCAATAGCGCACGCGCACGCACAACAGCGCAGGCGCAAAACCACGTGCGCATGCTCACAATTGTGTGCACGCGCGCTGTTGACTTGAAGACCGGTTCTCAAAAGTCTCCCATTGTGCTATCACTTTTGAGAAAATGTGGTATCAGGAGCAACAAAAATCAAGATTCAATTTCCCACAATGCAATTGAAAATGGTGCGTGGTCGTATTTTCTGAACAACCAAGTCCTTGATATGTATTTTGGTGAATGACTATGTGATTATATAATTTTTAATCCATTCACAGAGAAATAACATTAAAAGAATAAGTTAGAGGCAAGAGCTTAAACCCATTTGTTGAATTTTCTTTTGTTTTTCTTAATTTCCCATTGTTTACTATCAATATAGAGCCACAATGTTGAACTGAGAACTAGAATTTGGGAATCACATTTTATTTCAATTACCTAAAATCTCTGAAAGTTCCTTTAAATATGGTGTTTGTTGTTATTCTTTTTATTTCTCACCAGCCTAGTCATGTTCAATATAAACCTCAATACATACTTCCATGCACCATTGGGGTAATTGGTAGTGAACATTAAAGATTAAAGAGTCGGAAAATAAAATGATAAAGCTGAACATATAAGTAGAGTATTGTAAAAAATTTAATTTCATTTCACCTGTTTGAAAATAGCAAACAAAGCAACATACATGTATTAAAAAATAAGCCACAAGGAACGTTTTTATTGATTGATTGAATGTTTATAAATGAAACATATTAAATACATGTGTAATATTTAATATATTAATCACCTCTCAGTAATTGTGTATAATAAAAAGAACCAAATAACTTATAATTTCTTCTCAGTAAATGGTAGTTATTATACTTTGATGTCCAAATGATTTGATTGAGTCTTTTAAACCCTTATCAATTAGTATGCAAATGGTTGATTGTATGTATTTTGAACCTGGTTAAGATTCAATTACATTTAGTATTAAGATGTTCCATTTCCATGAGTGTCAACAATACAGACAAATACTATTCCAATTTAACAAGATTTTACTTTTGAAATCTTTTCTTCATTGAAGTAAATTTAAGTTCAATCATGATAAGCAAAGTCTGTCTTGTAAAATAACTCTTTTTTGCGGGGTTGTTGCCACATCTGGACCTTCAACGTGCATCTTTGGTTGCATCCACTGATCCCCCTATACTCCAGTGAAATAGAGACACAACATACTTGCAGTACCCATGCAATCTGCACACGAAGAGAAAAACAAACAAATACTGTGTGTTTTAGGACATAATTATATACTTTTTACTGAAAAGGAAGGTCACCACTCTCGATATACAAGCATAACCAGATAATTTTAAGTGCGGTGTCACACTTATTGAACATAATTTAGGTTTTTAGTCTCCACCACTTTCAGTCTTTGGTTTCCACTTCTAGTTATGCTTTTGATTTAAGTTTCTACCCTGCATCATTTATATTCTGTCATGTGTCACCAATGTAGTTCTCTATCGCCTAGTGTAGGATTTGAACCCACGACCAGGGACTTGAAATCCCACGCTCTACCACTGAGCTAACCAGGCTCAAAATGAGAACAATTTGGATTGTAAGTAAAAACGTTACTTTGGAAAATATCTCAAATAGAACTTCAGGCAGAGGGCCACTTACTGAATCACTGTTACATTTTCAGGTTCATGTATGAAGTGGCTGTCATGTATAAAACCAATCACCTAGAGATGCACATGTTTTTGTGGTATTTTTGTAACAGAACAAAAGGCAATATCCAAGGAGATTGTCTAAAACAAACCGCTCAACTGAATTAATTTGCAGAAACGGTTTAAATCACAGACAGCTTAAATTAACTGTTTGGCTTTGTGATGTTGAGACAACTAACATATAAATTGTCCCTGGCAGTACTGGAACCCAAATCATTTGGGCCCTGAACCACCCATACACAGCCAGATCACTTACCTTCTTATTGATTGGGCATGTGCAGCTTGTTGACTCTACATCTGTAACAATACTCAGACCAGGTTGTGTCTCCTTTAGCTACTTTCTAGAGTCGAAGTCGATGTTATTCAGTCTCAAACCTGCAATTATCATAAGAACAGAATGTTTTTCAAGGTATTGGTCAACTCCCTCTCTCTCTAGTGTGTAATCATTTCAGCTGGCCTGTTTTGATTTAGTATTGCGTTACTGTTACTATTATTAATTTTTTATGGATTTTAAATGAATATTGGAAAATGATTATTATAATAGGTTTTTAATGTTTGTAAAATGATTAAGGTTAAGTTTTGTTTCATTTTTAAAGCGCACTGAGGAATCTTTTATTTATGTGCTATATAAATGCAGTTTATTATTATTATTATTAATATTATTATTATTGTGTACTTTAGGTGGAAAATGCTCATTTGTTTTCCTACAAACCTATTCCTTGAGTGAAATTATTTGGGGAAAAAATATTCTTTAGTTGTATGTGTAAAACCTAACTTGTTTTCTAAATTAAACTTCAATCACTTACCAGGACCAAGTCAATGTTTTCAGCAAGATGAACGGTGACTATCTTTTCTAAAAACCACAACCTTGGCAGAAGAAAAATGTCAAGATTATATTACATGTACATGGCATATGCAAGCTGGTCTAACACCAGAAAAATAACACTCCAAAATGATGATGATCATACACTGCAATATCAGTCTGAACTTGGAGTTGAACTGGGACCGATTTGATTTCTCGATATTGTTATCATTGTGTGACCGGCTCTTTACTTGCTCATGGTGAAGCGGCAAATCAAAAATAGAGGGAACAGAACCCTCACGAATCCTGATGGTTAAGCCTGTCTTGTCGAAGTCTTTTTCTTCAAAGTGGTTGCTGCATAGCACTGTTGACTTTGTCAGTTTGATTCCATCTCTCCTCATTGCAACTACCCACTGTCGTCTTTTCTCTTGAGTATTGGGAAATCTGTAAAATTTATTTGGAAATGTGTTCAAAATGGTTAATTAGCATACATTTGTTTGCATTTATACTCAGTGGGTGTTGAAAGTTGGATCAGTCAAACCTCTATAATGAATATGCCTACAACAGTACAAGGCTAGCGGCTACATTATTTAATGACAGACAAAAGATGACCGCAAAGACAACTCGACTCGAGACAGCTCGACCGCTTAGACAACTCGAATTAAGTTCAAATGAGTGCCCTATTTCTGGATGCTATGATTTTTAGAAAGCCAGGAAAGGGTCTTCCAAAAAAAAATAATAGGCCTATTTATATTTCGAAATTAGGCCTATTATTATTTTTTTTTAATACAGGGTTAATGTGCATTAATAGTCCACAAGGATTATTTTCAGACCCCCATAAATGGGCTTAGAACTAGGCCCAAATTTCCCCCCCAAAAAAATCTGCTAAAGAGGACATGCATCAACATGGAGGTAGAATCAGCTACCTCCATGATCATAACTAGGCCTAGTCAACATATTTAGGTGAGTTAGATTACTAAGCCATGTCTGAAAATAATCCTTGATCAAGGGAAAATCGTATTGTCCTACCTTCATGAAATTAATTAATAGGCTACGTAATAATGAATAAGTTAGTAAAACATGTAGGCCCCTAACGTTAGTACGTTTTGCGAGTTCTTACTTGTGGAAAGTTATCCCCTTTTGTCGGGTCTCCAATGACCGAACATTTTTGCAGCCTTTTGCAGAGCAGTAAGCTGGCATTTTGCTGTTTGCAAAGCAGAACTAATTCGGGTATAATTGGGTAGGCCTGTTTAAGACCTCTCAAAACCGGAACCTACACTACAATCCACTACAAAATACAATTAAAGTACAGCGTATTGCTAATATGCTGCGCGTACGTACGTACGTACAGCTGGGTGGTGACCATAGTGATGTGACGAATTCAATGTTTAGTCCTTTTAAAAATGGCGCCGCGAATGTGACGCGCCCACGAGCAGCCAATGCGACATCTAGTTTTTTTATATATCTATGGTGAATTTGCCCATAGTTTGGATTTTAGTCGGGTGCCGCAGAGATCACGAAAATTCCCTGTAGGTTTGAATAGGACCTGGCGGTCTATGCGTTTATATATATGTCTGTGTGTCCGATCTCTGAATTATTTTATTTTTCTCGAAAGCACAAACAAAACTGTTCAATATTTAGTGTTTACCGCCCTCTGACGGCGATTAATGACCAGTTAGCTTATATTTATATCTAACATCCTTGTGCCTTATCCTTGGCTTGGGTGTAAAGGGTATAAATTCTTTGAAATAATTTTACTGCTTTCAGTGGAATACTATGGCAGAGTCCTATAAAGGCAATATAAACACTTTTCATGGAAGATTATTATTCATTAGCAACATCCAAACAAAGGGTCATGAATATAAAGGAAACGATGAATACCTGTAAGCACTGACACACAGACAAACACAAATTAAGGCAAAATTGAATACATTCTATTATTTCACCACATTAAATGCTTCATTTATTTCAAAATATCCATCATTTTTCAAACTAGTATTTGGGATGATTCTTTTCATAACTTATCTTGGGGTAACAATAACAATCCTTAGAGTTTGAGAGAAAACATTCATTCATGGATTTTTATAATTAAAGAATATTTAAGTGCAGCAACCCAAGTAGCAGATGAAGTTGCTGTTTAGTCAGGCTGTTAAATCTATGTGTGTGATTTCAACATCAAACTATTTTTCAAATCATGTTATAAATGAATATTTAGGAATGAATATTAATACCTTCCTTCAACTCAAGACTTGGTAAGGCAGGGATTCTTCAAGGGTAACAAGGTTATTATCCAAACATTTTCAGCTTGTAATGAAAAGGTTAATTACTTATATCATTCTCAGTATTTGAATAATTCAACATATAAAAGGTTACTGGTAATACGGTGGTATGACACTTGTCAATATTTCAAGCATTTCCTAACCTCAGTTTCTGTATAGTGGACTTGTGGTATTTTTATCATAAAAACATTTAACATCCATTCATTCACACTGATATAAGTGTTAATCATTGATCAATCCAAAGTGTTTGTATTTTTCTTCAATTTAGATACATTTTCTTTTTCATATTATTCAAACAGAATTTTGAGACTTTTCTGAAAATAATTATCATAAAACATCATTTTTATCTAAAAACAAAATGCTATCTTTGACTTGAGATAGCATTATGGTAACTTGGATCCATCATTGACTAACTTTATGTAAAAACATTCATTAAAAGTGTTCAAAATTGATAAGCATTATATTTGATTATCTAACTATTAAGAAAATAATTATGAACATTTAAAGGGGCATTAATTTGTAAAACCTTTCCAAGGCTATTAACTTTAAATTTGGTCTTGACAGAATCTTTCTGCACTCATTGTAACACAAACAGTAATGTACATTTCAGTTATAAATTGCTCATGATTTCCATTTTCAGCAAAGACAAATTACATAGTCTTGGACTTAAACCAACATTATTCAATTTAAAATTTAGATGTTTCAGTTTATACAGCATATGTTAAATAAGTTTTATTGTTTATGTTGTTTCAGTAAGGGTCAGTGAATATAAGTTTTCTATAACACATCAATTATATACTAAATATAGAAAAAAGGTCAAGATATGTTAAATTTGTGCCTAATTTTAATCATCATTTCAGAAGTGCGGAAAACAATCAAATATTAAAAATCACTTTTAAGTACAATATTTTTTTTTTTTTCAAATAACAACAAAATTATGAATCATTGACGGATCCAAACTATAAAAGCCTTAATTTTTTCAGTTCATAAATCAATTCAAAATTTGCTTCCTTGTTAAGCTATGCCAAACAATGTACATTTTAAAGAATCTTCACATTCATTTTCATTCTAAAGATGCTATCACATGAGCCATTTCAGATATTTCAACATTGACCCTCACAACACAACCTCTTACTGTAGCTTGCATTCCAATGTTTTGCTGTCTGAAGTTTAGTTCAAGAAGGCTGTGGTTACATGGTTTGCTCATCAAAGACACACCAAGAGATAGCATCTTGAAAACTTGGATCCATCATTGATTGAAAAGCGCCAAATGGCTATAAGCTTATTTTAATACATTTCAGAAATTTCTTCAAAGCTAATTGCCTACAATTTGAGAATGTACGTAATTAAATCATCACCTCACATCACCAATGACGTCACAATATTAAGACAATACTCAAGTAACAGTTTCCATATACCAATATTACACCATGTCTACAAACATTACAGATGTCATGTCTGTGCTTTTACATGTACATTGTACTTCATTTGTCTCCCAACATAGCTTCAGTAAATTCAAGATATTCAATATTTCCCAAATGTGATTGGCCTTAGTCTAGTTGTAGTATTATTATTAGTTTGTGTATGTTGAAATGTATGGATATATTTGTCCACCCAAATATCATGTAAAAGCAAAGGCAGTACATCTCAGAGTTCTTAAAGGTAGGGTACATTATTGATCAACATCAATAATATCATTGTTTAGTTTCAGTTTGAAAGCCAAATTTCTATTTGTTTTCCTTAAACCCCTGTACAACAGTGGGGTAGGTGCATTTGTTTTTAAAACCAAAAGACTTCAATGAATTTTCTCTCTTCAAAAATGGCTGGATCAATGATGTACCATACCATTAAATAACTCTGTCACTAATACAGTTTTCTAATATTTCAGTAATCATTCACTCATGAAAAATATCACAGAATTCACACAATACATGATAAATAGTTCCATCTTGATTACATCACAATGTCAATTAATATTACAATGCTATTAAAATCAATTCTTGATATTTTGTGACCCACTCTCAGATGTAGCCAAATTTGTCAGTTTTGATGTTTGAACACAGAGAGAATCCATCAGAAATATTCAACAGAATTTCTTAACTGACATCTAAACAACACATTATGCCACAGGCTTCCTACATATACCATTTGAAATCTCCCAGTATACCCTTTGTGATCACATACATGTGCATATATCAGTCTGTCAAATGAGCTGCTTATGACTCATTCTGACAGAGTGGGTCACAGATTCAAACAACTTGTATAACTTTGTTAAATGTGTCTATCTAAATTGCACTGTCACCAATATTGCAATGCTAAAACAGTACTTGATAAACAGTATTTCAATACAGCTCTTAATACAGGCCAGTAGACAGGATTTGCAATTAGGTGCAACATTTGCCAGGTATCATTAAAACATCCCAGTAATTTTCAATTCCCTTTTAAACAATATTATCTTGGTCTTCTGAAAAATCATTGTCATGAGAAAAGAAACAATGTGTTTTTTGTGAGATCCTTTGATCAGTTTTTTTTTTGGCTGCCCTGATTAGCTGTGTATAATCTAATGGGATACCTTGTGGAACAGTCTGAGATACAGTAATTGTTTGAGGATTAGAATGGGGATCAATTTCTGTGTTTTGTACAGAAACTTTGTAAGTTATTTTGTTTACAGGACTTCCCTGATTTTCATGTTGCATTCCTTCAGGGAATACCCTCTCTTCCAGGCCAACCATTTTACGCCTTTACCACTACCCGTATTGGCATTATTGTAGTACTTACCATTAAGGTGAGAGTCAAAGCATCTAGTGAACCACCATGCACCTTCCCAATTCTGTGCACAGTTACCTGAGTATGCATCATTATCTTGATCTTTTGCTGAGAATCCATGTGTATTGTGATTAACCATCGAGTCCCCGCCCGTACTCGTAGCATTATATGAGCCAATATTGAGTGTGTATTTCTCACCTACAATCTTAAAATCATCATACTCAGCCCATGCAGTCATACCCTCCCAGTCTCCTAGGTCTACATGCAATTTCCATAGTCCATTTGTGGTGAGATTTTGGATTATTTCATTGCCCAACCAAAACTCACCCGATAGATCGCCAAATCCAGATTGGTAGTCAGCCCAGTCACGGTAAAAGTCAACAGAGCCATCTTGACGCCTCTGAAATACTATCCAGCCTCCACCAGCAGTTGTCATATCACAGTATACCTGTATGCCATCACTCATTCCAAGAGGATAGATGGTATAGATGCCATTGTCATGGTGACCAGCTTGAAGCAAAATCTGACAGTTTTGGTACTTTACAGTGTCTGGTATTGACAGAAATGAAGTTTTATAGTTATTGTCAAAGTAGGCACTTCCTTGCAGCTCAACAAAGATAGAAGAATCCATATTCCTACTAATGTTATTCATCTGGCAGTAGTGGTTACTCTCATGATAGTTGTATGATGCACAGTGAGGATCCATAGAGCAATGTATTCCACAGATCGAGGCAGTTGTAGTCTTTGCTTGATATACATGATGCAGTAAAGCACGATTGTTGGCCTTGTAATAATTGGAAGTGAACCGAGTCAGACACTCCCCTTGACAGATCACCATCATAGCACTCAGAATGAAGACCACAATGGCCACCTTCCCTCTCATGTTGAAGTTTGTTGGGATTTTGCTGGGTTACAAACAGTCAGATCAGATGTTTCCTGTGTACATGTAAAACAAGAATGAATGTTTTGTATCAAATGAGATATAAAACAATCTGTGCACAATTATTTGATGATTTCTGATTTGCCAATTTCCTCTTTAAGAGATAATACAATTTTCCTTATAAAATGCAGAATTGAAGCCAAACCTATATAGGCCTAACACATGTTGAGCTGATAACAGCAAATTACAAAGTCATTTGTAATGTGATGCAACCCACTGTGTATTAACCCTAACCTTAACAGTAGCAATCTCACACAGAGGAAATTATTCCTAAATAACGCATTACCACACAAAACACAGGATACCACACTTATCACACTGTGGGAATAACCATGTGTGGTACACTGTGGATTGGGGATAATGAGTGCAAGAAATATTTTTAAACACTTGTTTGATTGAAGTTTAAAATGGACAATGATGTCGAGCACAATTTTGACACCTGCACAAGTTTTAATTAGGCTGTGCACAACTTTGAAAGGGACCGTCTTTTAATAAACTGTGGCAGAGGTTAAAGACTGTGCCCAACAGTGCTACTGTTAAGTGTACATTAAGCTTAATGACTAGAGTCACACTTAAATGATTCTACTGAACACTCTGTCCTCAAGCCCTCCAATCACTCTCAGTTAAACAGTCTACATGTGTGTACCTAGTAACACTCACCTAGCGTTCCACCTCCTAAGGCCCAAATGTCAAGAGCTAACACAATTCCACTTACTGAAGACTGAATCTCACACGTAGCTACCTGGCAATACACTTCCCTTGAACATCAAAACCACACAACTACATATCAACACACTGACAACACAACAACTGATAAGATCCCTGCTGGCACACAGCACCAGGTAAAGGAAAGGCACCCAGACCCCGCCTCATAATACACGTTGCTGATTGGTCAATGATCAATTTGTCATTAAAATAATAAAAGAAAATTAATATAGTTGTTGTGACTCATAGGTCTATGCTATGGCATCAAATGCATGGAGGTATAATTTATATCCTTCATTTCAATACATGATAGCCAGGAGATCACCAGTTCATACATTCTAGTTTTGGCAATGTTCCAACTTCCATCTACCAGCTACCGCTACACCCATCCTGATTGGTCCACTCTCCTTGGCGTTAGACCAATCATGTATCAACTATGATAATAATTACCATTCTCGGAATCCTTACCAGAATCCCCAATCAAATATACATGTGCACTCACTGCACTGTACATACTGTCTGTACACAACTCAATGGGCCCAGCTACAGCTATGTAGAGTTTATACACATACATGACATTTATACATACAGTATAACAGTATGTAAGTTAGAACAATTCACACTACAAAATCTCTCTGTTGTATATGAGTCTGACCCATGGAAATGTTACTGACCTTAAGTATGAAAAGTCTTCCTCGATCAAACATGATACCAACCAAATGTTTATGTGATGTTTACTGCTTTTGACTTGTAGAAGTTGTATTCAACCATTTGTTTGCTACTTAGTACATCAGTTTGAGTATATTTACCAAGGTTTTTGGTGCTTAAGCAAATGTTGGTGCAATTATATTTAAACAGCTCTATGAAATTGGACCATGTTCACACTACATGATTTCAACACGCCGTTGATCCACCCATGATGTACAGCGCTCATCAAGATCAACTGGTGTTCAAATCCAACCGTGCTACATATAAGTGCTAGGGAGATAGGTTGAGAGTGCTCGACCCGTGTAGAAATGATTTTCAACATGTGTTAAAGGCAGTACGCCTTCGTGTTGCATTTCAACCAGGGTAAACATGTGTCCCATCGACATGCAGAGATGCCAAGTTCAACATTTTTTCATGAGTGAGATTTTCGCACATGCACGAAAGTGAGGGAGCAGAGTGGGGGGAGGGGGTGTCCCCCCTCCTATGGTAGGGAGCTTTTTCAATTTTTAGCTCTTAAAGGTGCGATCTGGTGCATACTTAAGTGACCTTTTTCTCTTGTTTTTATATTTATTTTGAAAAACAAAAGGGAAACATACCTTTAATCCTTTGAGCTACATGTTTACTCCTTATTATATGCCCAAGTTGAAAGTTTTTTTTTTCTTGTCGGGTCCCGATGCGTGAGAAATATGGGTGTCATGCGTGAGACCGTGAGACGGACCCTAATGCGTGAGTCTCACGCACAATGCGTGAGACTTGGTAGCTCTGGACATGACATGCGGGTAGTTGGGCATGTACATAGAACACGCACATTAAAACCCCTCCCCTATGACACCTCAACATCATGCATTAAAAGTGTGCACTGTGCAAGTGACAGCACATAATTACCCATGTACATGTAAATGTACATTGTAGACCTTTTTCAGGAAATCACCATTCTTAATTATGGCATCTAAGGTTGACAAGAGACTGTTATGGAGTGAGGAAGATGTAGAGAAAATGCCGAGTTTCTGGTCAGAAGTACGGGTATCTATTCATAGTCATTTTAAAAATAAGCTTGGTTAGGGTGAGTCATCACAGGCCTACATGTAAAGTACATGTCATTATTAAAGTGACATCAGTTCAAATAGACTGACAAATCCACCAACAATCTAATACAAATGAAATGATTAATCATCTCTTGCTCTGTGGGTTCAATTATTCGTACTGTCCCTCTGATGCCTTCTGGTAATTTTTTCTGTCCTACGTGGTCTTTTTTTGTACAGGTGTAAAATGGAATGAAAAATGACATCCCATCTTGTGCTGTATGTAATTTCATTTCAAAGTAAAGTACATGTATGACAGCATGTTATTGTATGACAGTAGTTTGTGTAGATCTATACTATTATCCTGGTCTTCAGTTTACAATTCAGGGGATTTGTTTCAGCTCTGTGGTAAATTATTTATCATAATTGGCCTTTCACAGCGAACTGCTCAGAAGTACATATATCCATTTATTTGATGCTTGTTTGCAAAGTGCAAGTACTTACTGCAGGAGCAGTCATTTGTTCACTGCCAGGGACATGAACCTTCTCTAGAATAACCCCTCTTTACACCCAAATTCTTTTTCACTTTCAAAGTATTACTTTATTAACCAAATCTTCCAAGTAAAGGTGAACAAAGAAATGTTGCTGAGAATGGACCCTGAGCTGCATGTGCAAAGTGTGAAGCCCTTGCAGCATGGGGTATGGGCCTGGTTAATAGCACTCAGTTATATATCTTTACACATTTTTGTATTATCAAACAAATTTGGATGATACCAAAAGTCTGTATGCAGAATATTTACCCTAAAGTGATCGCAAATTGAATTTAAACACCAAATAATAAATTGACACACCTTTTAACATGTATTACACCTTATAATATAAAACATTAAAAAAATGTTTCTTTGGCCTGACATGTTTAACAATTTCAGGGAAAACAGTAGCTAAGAAAATCACTCTGTGATTTACTATCATATTGCTACTGCTGGTTGCAAATTTTGTATTCACAAGCAAAATGTTATTTAGCTCTGTGTAAGTGTGACTTTTACACAACAACTCATAATATCAGTATATTTATTTCAATTATTATCGTCATTTCTTTTTATTTCATTTTACTTTTAAAACTTTTCCTTTCTTAGAGTTTGTGTAAATTCAGTTGAATTGTTGTAAATACTCTCTGATAGAATATCCATAAGGAAATAAAATCTGTACAAGTACATATTTGCCTGTATGCCTGTTGATCTGTTTGTTTGTCCAAGACAAGTGTTTGTTTATTTTGGATTTTTAATAACTATCCTGTAATTGGCGGTTTTTGTCGCGTTGTTCTTTGTTAAAGGTAGTATCATACTTTGGTTTTCGTCAAAGAGTACAGATGCACGGGCAAAAATATCAAGGAAGATACAGTAACATTCATCTGTGAACAATTTCAGTCCCATTTCAGTGCCCACTTTTTGAGAAAACAGTGAAAAATGGCCAGATTATTTTTAAGTCTTTTCTCTTTTATTTTTGATCTTTAAAAGATCAAAAATAATTTTGGTCACTGGTTTTACTCTTTTCTGGATAAATACAGCATGTCAGGCAGAAATATTTTAACGGTACATGTATGTTTCTATCTACCATCATCATCTTCATACCCTGTAAGTTATGGGAGAATCTGTGAAGATTTCTGTTTTGCTATGCTACCAAAGTATGATACTACCTAATAGATAAATCAATAAAAAGACAAATGTGAGGTGAAATTCTGACTGATTAATGTCAACTTCCCCAAGAACCTTTCCAAAAAATGTCATTAATTTCAATACAAGTCCAGTATGTACAATTACTGTGAATAGCTGGGAATTCACCAGTTCACACATTCTAGTTTTAGCACTGTGTTCCATCATGGAGCTATATAGGAAGATATAACCACAACTATTAACTGCCAGCTATCACTACCCCCTATCCTAATTGACCCATTCTCCTTAGCATTATACCAATCATGTATGAACTATGATTACTCTTCCATAAAATCCTTACCAGAATCCCCAACCAAATGTCATGTACTGTACACAACTGAATGGGCCCCGGCTGCTACAACTATAGTTTATACAGCATATACAGGGTGTCCCAGAAAAAACGAAACCGAGATTTGTCAGTGTTTAATCCTATTTTAATTTCACGTTTTACGAACAAATGACACATATCTGGAAAGCTTATTTCCTCAGCTTTCATTTGATACCATTCACATGATTCATACTTTACGCATGAGTGAGTAAAGACAATATGAAGCAAGGCTATCAAAAAGTAATTTGCACAAAGATATTTTTATTTTAAAGAATCAATCACATTTCTAGAAACTACATTTCCTGGCCTTTCAAATGATGCCTTAGTCAGGAAAAATGAGCAAGGGAAGACAGAGATATCTGCCTTTAAATATGGATTGAATTTTCAGTGTTTTTTTTTTTTTCAAATACTTTTTCACACCTGACCGATTTTTCCCATGAAAGGATGCGGAGATGAAATAAACTTGTTATGATTAATCACACAATCTTGAATAATAAATGATACATCTACAAATCTTAGTTCCCCCTCTTCAATTAAATACCTCTCATGAGATTCATACTTCACGCATGTGTGAATAAAAAGAATAAATAAGAAAGACTTAGTGAATAAATCCTGGCTAGAAAGAAGGAATGGGAGGATGACAGGGGTTTTAATATGCACGTTCATAATGGACATAATGGATCCGCATCCATTCATGCAAAAAATGGGTCAGGTATAAACGAAGGATTTGAAAAACATGAATTTTCAATCCATTTTAAAGGCAGATATCTCTGTCATCCCTTGCTCATTTTTCTTGACTGAGGCATCATTTGAAAGGCCATGAAATGTAGTTTCTAGAAATGTGATTGATTCCTTAAAATAAAAATATCGTTGTGCAAATTACTTTTTGATAGCCTTGCTTCATATTGTCTTTACTCGCTCATGAAGTATGGATCATGTGAATGGTATCAAATGAAAGCTGAGGAAATAAGCTTTCCAGATATGTGTAATTTATTATTCAAAAGTGAAATTAAAATAGGATTAAACACTGACAAATCTCGGTTTCGTTCTTTCTGGGACACCCTGTATACTATACGTAGATAGGTGAATGACCCCCGTTTCAGACAGGCGTGCCAGCGTCGCGCCAAATCAATTTAAAGGCAAGATTTGAATGAAGTACATAGAAATTTCAATGTCTGAAACAATTAGGAGCCACCAGGCGTGCCTGATGCCGAAAGATCCACCGTTTGGGTTGTTCAGAGCGGCGCTAGAGCGACATCGTTTCAGACGTCGCTCTAGTCATGAGCCGAACTCAATGGAAATGATTGTATGTAAATGTATTGCAAATAAGTAGTGACCCGAAGTGATATCCCACAATGCATACATACACAACTTTTTGGCATGGAAATAAGGACTAGACGTCTGCTGGTCATACATCATAGGGTGCACTTTTCAATATATACATTTGCCAAAAAATGTACAAAAAACAACAAAATTATTGATTTTGAGTGCAATTAAGTCAAAGATGGGGTAGGCCTAATAGAAAAAACCAAAACAAATATGACTGCCACAATATGCTAGTCATGACAGTTGTGTATATACGATGACAAAAGTCAAGATCGAAGTAGGCCTACAAATATTAATGTCCATTTCCTCCTCGCAACCACCAAGTCGACAATTTTGAACAACGTAAACAACACTGCCCCAAATGTCTTCTACAGAGCTGTTGCTATGGCCGCATTGTTCATTTGTTTGTAGGCCTTGTTGTAGGACTACTCCAATGTATTAAGTCCGCCTGTCTGAAAACCAAAATCTGAATTGGGTCGACCTACATGTACATGTAGGGTCGATCCTAATCTAATTAGGGGTTTTGGGGTTGAGTCTTGTCAAATATGGCAATAGTAAACTAATTTCACCTACATGTAGTATGAAGCCCTTGTTTATTCCTCTTGAACATTCACAGTGATAGAATAATGAAACATTCACAGTTGTGGAATACCGGTATGTTTTAGAATGTGACTGAATATACCTACCCTTACAGAAACAAATCTTTGTTCATTCACATTTCTGAGAAATAAATAAAAACCCTGGAGCATATAAGGCTTCACTGCCAGCATGCACAATAATCCTGTGACAGTGTAATAATACCAAAGAAACAAATAAGTGATAATTTCAGAATGAAGGTGCTGATCAACAGTTTGAAAGTGAACAGTTTGTGGTATGGGGCAATTATTGCATTCCTTTCTGCAGTTATGACATAGTCAGTTCATGGCATGCATGTACTGATATACCAGTGCATTGCAGTAATCATACCGTTTACCCAATTACATCACATAATTTCCACAATTTGTTTTCATCCACCACCAACAAATGGATGGGAAACACAAAATCAATTGAAAATATCTGAAAAAGAAACAATACTGTTGAGTTGGATAAAAGTAGGTCTATGTTCCAAAAATTATTTTAAAATTTAGCTTGGTTGAGGTGAGTCATAGGCCTACACTGTATGTGTTCAAATAAACTGACAAAGCCACCAACAAACTAATAGAAATGAAATGATCAATCATCTCTTGCTTTGTGGGTTAAATTGTTCATTATTCAAACTGTCCTACTGATAATACAATTGGTTCTTCATAAATGGAATAAACATTGACATCCATCTTACGCTGTAATTTCACTAAGTAAAATATGACAGCATAAGTCTTCAGTTTACCATTCAGGGGATTATTTTGTTCAGGTCTAGTTTTTCTATGGTCCATTATTCATCATAATTGGCCTTTCACAGTGAACCATATTCCTCAGTACATGTATATACCCATGTATTGCTTGCCTATGTAGAGAGGCAGTACTGTACAATAAATTGTTTGGTTTCTACAAGCATCATGAGTCTTCTCTGCTGATAAGTATGAGATGCTCAAAGAAATGTTGCTGAGAATGGACCATACATCATGCACATATGTGACATGGGGTCTGGGGCCTGCTTAGTTCCATTCAAATACTCTGTACCTTACTTTTTGCTGACATTGTTTTTGTTTGTTTGGCAGATTCTTTGAAATATTTGAAATGTCACAATATTTTCCACTGATCACAACAGTAATTTGGGTAAAGTGTACACACAGTAGTCTCCTTTGACAACAAAATAGAGCGTGTGACTTGATTCACTCTCAATGTTTACAAGGCCAGCAACGTTGCTTTGCTTCATCATGTACTGTGTATCAACCAATGAGTAGGTCCTACATCATCTGCAGGATGGATCTTGTACAAGTCCAATGTTTCACCAAACTGTTTCACTAAGAATAATTTCACAGTAATTTCTCCCAAACACAATATTCTTTCCACACTGCTTCACATTTAGCACCCAATCATAAAATAGAAGAGAAATTGTACACTTTACTCTAAACAAATTGTTTTGTACATTTCCTAAATTACTGTCTACAGTAAAGCACCCTTTATGCGGGATTTTCCTAGTTTCTGGAAATTTGAACACTGTTTTTACTTAGAAAAAAGAGTGCTAAGACTTACCGTACCCATTTGTGTAGCGAGTCTGTAGTTCTGTTCCTGTGATCCATTAGATCGTTGTTTTGCTGATAGCGAACCGATGCCTTTAGGCCAACACCCAATTCCTATTTAAGAGATGAGAATTACATATATTTTTCTGTTACTAACCTCACATTTACCATTTGACTGATTCAGTTGTTTAACCCTAACCCTCCTGCATACCACAGGTAACTACACATGATTATTCCTGTGACAGGTGTGGTATCCTGAATACCACAATATACTACAGTGTACATGGCATTAGTGACAGGGTTGTTAGATTTAAGTCAATCAATTTAATTCATTAAAGGCATTGCATACGTTTGGTAATGACTCTGAAAATTTATGGCAATAAAAACTTACTTAGTGAGAAGTACAGCTGCTTTGGATAGTATAATGCATATTGAGAAACGTTCAATTCGAAGTACTGCTGTTATGGAAAAATATGTCACTTTTTATCTCCAAAAATTATGAATCTGAGAAGCGTTATGGCCGTAACGCTTCTCAGCTATTGACTAACTGTTCTCTGGTGTGAAATAACCGCTCTAGTTTGTCGCCAAAATCTCAAAAACGCTACCACCTTTTGAATTGAAACTTTCACAGGTTAGTTTTATGGTATATATATACAATTATATTGGTTTGAAACAAACAGTAGGCTCTAATTACCAAACGTATGCAATCCCTTAAAATGATTCAATTCAGAGAGTTTTTTTTTCAAATCCAGCTCTGTCCTATCTTGTAGTTATAGTAGTTTCAATTTTTCTGTGTATTCATAGTCAATGGACCTTGTGTATTTATCATAAATTATGACCCAGTAAAGGGGTGGGAGTTAAACCTTTATAAACATATATACAGCCTATTCAGAAAAATACAACTTTATTTCCAAGACTTTTACCACGTTTAATATGCATGCATCATTTTACAATATTGAAAAGAAAGTCTCATAATTGTGAAGATATTCTACTATGGATAGACGCCTGTCCACAAACGTCTAGCCAATGATGATGGACTCGTCTACGGATGAAGCCTTATATCAAAGAAGAAGTTTGTCAGAAACGTTGCTAATATTTATGTGGTTTTTCCCTGCAAATACATCCATGCAGTAGTGACACGTAACTATGAAACTTGGGATCGGTTCTTAGAAATTGTGCTGCAATGACTAAAACTGCACTACAAACATGACAAAGGCTGATCTTGTCTTTAGTGTACTGGTGAGTGGCCACGCTACTTTTAAGCACGTCTTTAATTTGTGTTGGCCTAATATGTTTTTACTTTTTACACTCGCAATTTAAAGGTACACGCCGGCCTCTTTGCGCTTTTTGGGGCGCTTTTTGGCGCCAATGCATGCCTTTATCATGACTGGAAGGGTCTTCCAAAAGTAGAATAGAACATTCCACACAAATAAACGGTAAAATTGAGCAGTTTTCATGATAAATACGAAAAACCGTAAGTCACGTGGGTTTTCTGAGTCAAAATTTTGACTCAGAAAACCCACCTGATCATGTGTTAGTTTCACTTCTAGTCGTTTAAAAGCTTTTTTTAATATACAAAATTTAGTATAACTTTTTGTTTAATCGCTGGTTTTCTTTTAACCAAACGCCAAATTTAGAATTTATAAAAGACCGGTAACTGCGGGTGCCCTACCACCTCTGCAGACACAGCCCGTGGGGTCTTGCGACGCATTCAGCCCGAGGCATGGGCACGTGTAGTGCCAGTGCGGTCCACGCACCCCGTACGTGTAGCATTTTTGATGCGAGACCGCGTGCGTTGAGTCACTCACCCGGTCTCCGTTGCATTTGGGGGGGGTGGGGGGATTTTCGAGCCGCGGAGCAAGAATCGAAAGCCTCGAGATAATTTCTTGTCATACATGAAAATCATTTTATGCCATCAAAACCTTTTTGTGTGAGTCTCAAAATTATATTGTGTGTATATGTGGAAATCGTTTTGGTCCCTCGAAAATTGTTTCATCGATCATGCCCTCAAAATCCTTTGCGTCCCAGCCGTCAACTCACAAACATTACGTCAACTCGCAATGGTTGCGTCAACTCGCAAACGTTGCATCAACTCGCAAACATTACGTCAACTCGCAAACATTGCATCAACTCGCAAACATAACGGCAACTTGCAAACATTGCATCAACTCGCAAACATTACGTCAACTTGCAAACATTACGTCAACTCGCAAACATTGCATCTACACGCAAACATTACGTCAACTCGCAAACATTACGTCAACTCGCAAACATTGCATCTACACGCAAACATTACGTCAACTCGCAAACATTACGTCAACTCGCAAACATTGCATCTACACGCAAACATTACGTCAACTCGCAAACATTACGTCAACTCGCAAACATTGCATCTACACGCAAACATTACGTCAACTCGCAAACATATTACGTCAACTCGCAAACATTGCATCAACTCACAAACATTGCTTCAACTCACAAACATTTTGTGAATAATTCTGAAAAGTCTTATGTTTTCAACAGACAGACGGATTCGCCTAATTCAGTAATTGTTTATGTTTTGCATATGATTTTTCCATCGTGTACGGATTGAACGTACGTGTATCGCATTCCTGGAATACTTATACGGCAGCTGCAACATTTTAGTCAAAGCTATGAGCACCAGTCTAAAACCATTGGTGTGCCACATCCTTCTAACACTTGTTACGGCTGGAAATGCGTATACGCTAACCTTTGACCTTATTTTGATTTCCGTTAATTAACCCTAATTAAACGACTTATTTCTGATTTTTTTTTCACGAAAACCTTCATCCAGTGTTCTAGAAATATTGTGTTTTAACTTATACTCTGCACTCTTCATTTTTTTGACTTTGAAGCCGGCGTGTACCTTTAACATATGTTTGTCGCATAGCAAATACATTGAATGGGCATGTGATATACATGTACACATGTATTATAGGCCTACATCATGCATGTACTGTACATTTTGACAGTGTGTGCATACATGAAACATCGTGCAATTACAGCCTGCATGAATTTGCCCTATCAATGTTGCCACTGCAGCACAAAATTCTAAGAACCAACTCAACCGAGCCCATGTTTTAGTGTTGCATGTCACTGTTCTTGCAGGGGACAGGCACATGATCATGTAGCAATGTTTCTGGCAAAATTCCTCATCGCTCGATAAGACTTTGTCCATAGCGAGTCCACAATCTTGTGCTATGCAATCAGGGATACGTACAAGGCATAGCATTATTACCAAGAGAGCTAGGGCATGTAATTCATTAGTCTAGATTGCTAGACATTGTTATCGTTATGCGCGATAACCCGCCACCACGAGAGGGCGCATCATGACAATTCGCCTGTCTCAGCGGACGGGACCATTATTATTTAGCGCGCGTTCAGCCAACGGGCACGCCGTGATTCGCTTTGATACATAGCATGCGTACACCGCCAGTCAACCTGTCTCAAGTCGCATTGTCCCACCGGTCAACTTGTCTGACATTCAAATAGATTTCACGCATAAGCAAGACTTTCGGTTAGGCCATAAACAAAAATTGTTGTTTTGGCGTAACCCGCCCGACCCAAAAATATGCCCCGATCGTAAACATTTTAAACCAAAAAAAATTTTTTTTTTTAATATCTGGAAAAAAAAATCGGAAAAAACAATGTTCAACAAAAAAACAAAATCGCAAATTTATATGCAGATTAAAAGCTTAAAAGGAGCAAAAGATGGAAACCAGACTGGTTAAAGTTGTTATGTCATTTCTTGTCTTTATTTGACTCGTCAAATACTGTGATATACAGGAAAAAAAGCATTTAATACAGGAAAAAAAAAAAAAAAAAAAAATAATAAATCCGCCCGCCCTACCCTATTTTCCAACCCTCCGTTACTCCAATACAACAATTTTTTTATGGCCTTAGCGAAGAATTAATTCTAGGGTAACCGTGATTATTTTCTGCTAACGGGATGTCGTATGCATTCTGCAGAAATTCCTTGCTTACTATTACCAAAAAGAAAACTCTCCCGTGAAATATGCTAACCGTAACCAAAAAAAGTCTGCTACCGTAAGCGAAGAATTTTTGCTAACGGCAACGGATTCCATGAACAAAATTGGGCCCAGTACTTCAACATTGTGTAATGTCCCTATACCCTCCTCCATGTACTTATTATGTACGTGTACATTCTGTACAATCAAATATTCTGTACAATCATGTATACGTACACGATGTACAGTACATATACAGTAGGCCTACGTACGTATGTAAGGCAGCAAGGGGAGTCAGGGGATAAGATACATGAATATGCATTGTTTGGCGTTATTATGCAGGCGAGTGTCATAAGTTAGGCAAAGTAGGTGCGCGCGCATTACTGTAAAAATTCAGAAATCGTCTAGACGTTGTTTCTGAAGTCAAGTTAGCGGTCGTGCACTCGTGCGTCGCTAGCGGATTGTCATGATACGCCCTCTCGTGGAGTGGCGGCTTATCGCGCATTATAATGATAATAACGTCTGGCAATCTAAACTAGTAATTCATGTGACAAAGTGCACAGATAGAACTGACCAAGAGTAAGCAGGTGGTGGCACCCTTTCCACCCTTGTGCATCCCACAACACCCAGCAGTCGCTATTTGCAATATGGTCTAATTGGTCATTCCGTCGGAGACGTCGCTGTTTTTGTTGTTTTTATGTACATGGCATCTCTGATTGGCTAGACGTTTTTTTGGAAGAGCATCTACCGCGGTAATCTATTTTAGGAAAATCTTCGAAATTTTGACACTAAATATCTTGTAAATATTGTTTAATAATGCATTTAAAAAAATTAATATACGTGTAGGCTCCTATAAACTTACACACGAATGTGAAATGTAATGCATTTATCAGGGCTCTCCCTTAACTTTTTTTTTCAGTCGCCAGCCGGACTACCCAGCCAGAGTTTTGGGTAGGCCGCCAGCTTTTCAACTCGCCCGCATATGTTTTATGCTATTTTTTCAATCAAACTTAAAACTGATAACAAGACATCGTTATTTGCCATTTCGGCAAACAAGTGTTGCCGGTAACTACTTTATACTCCAGAGCTCATATCTAGTAAGTTCAACCAAATGTCAGTATTCGTTTGAAAAAATTGTACGCTAATTGCAAATAATATTACAATCGCAACTAAAGTTGGAAGGTAACACTTTTATATGAACAAAAGTGCACATCAGCTTCAGTTTTGTGCTAGCAATTAAATGTTTTCTTGCACTTGAAAAAATTATTCAAAACCATTATGATGTTTATTTTGGTTTAATTAATACAAATCAGTTTATTCGAAATATAATAAGATTACTTGTAAAACAAAATATCAACTAAATAAAACGAGTATGACGGCCATAATAAATTAAGATCCCATCCATCCCGGAAGTATGTTGCGTAATGGCTGTTGATTGAGTGCCGGGTCGCCGCGCCAGGCGTGCTTAAAAATTACAGCTCATTGAATTGACCAGACCCTCCCAAAACAACCCGACTTTAAGCTGATTTCCGCTAATTTTTAAGGATGCCAAGTTTTATTTTGCGCTATTTCTACCGACATGACAGACCAAGCAAAACTTCTTTTGAACATCGACAATGAACACCGACATCAAACACGATGTATGCAATTACAAATATTCTGACCATACCGTTAATCGCATTTTCGTGATCAGCTAAATCTTACTTGAATTTCAGTAATTTTGTCCAAGAAGAAACACACTTTTCACGTACATGTGCTTGATCTAAAAACAAACGTCGTGAGAAAAATTCCCAGGGCAACGATTGCATCGAGAAGACGTAAACACGATGCATCGTGCAGTCAGCATGGTCATAATCTCGAGTGTTCTACGACTGGTATCCAACCCACACGGCCACACGTAAAAGTTACGATATCAAAACAACGTGCACCAGTTTCAACCACGTGTGGGCAGGAAGACTACATGCACACCGTACGTACTGTGCAGGCTTGGTCGGCTGAAGATCTGCCGTACGCGGTAGGATTTTGGTCGGTACGGGAACATGTACATAATATCGCGGCCGGGCAGCGTATGGTTTTTTCGACCGCATATTTTTTAGTCAATGTTTAAAAAAATACGGTGCCGGGCATTGGAATATTTTTGTTCTACACTTTATTTCAACAAAATTTGAGTCGCCCGCCGGACAAGCAAGGGCCCCATGTCAGACCTAGGGTTACGATCATCGCAACAACTGCCGCCATTACCAATATACACGTACATGATGTACAGTACAGTACACGTGTTGAGCGCAATTGTGACGCCTGCGCAAGTTTTAAACTGGGCCGTGCGCAATTTTGAATTTAACATTCATTTGGGATTTTTTCAACTTCGGCATGTAGCTACCTTCACTTCAGTTAGGCCTAGGTTAAAAACATTGGACACAGCATCACAGGTTTTCTTTAAAAACAAGTCACTTCGGACAAAGGGTTAAAGATTGCGCTTGTTAAAAGATTGCACTCAACAAATGTAAACAACATTTAAAAACTCACCTCATCCTGTCATGTCCATCTTGGTGTGCTCGCATTACACCTTCCCTTCAGCCAAATTCTTGTCCTAGAATCATCCTAAAAGCTCTAATTCTCCAACAATCCTCTATCAGACTTGCAAAGGGAGTCGAAAAGCATTTGGTTCCCACCACGGAAATAAGTTCAGTGTGAAACTTTCCGAAACAATCAAAGTTCTTGGCAACGCGGTATGCAGGTATTGAACACTTCTGCAGTCACGGTTCGAACTTCCAGAAGACTCACGAACATAATTTAATGCAGAAATATGCACGAAAGCACGAAATAATGAGGGAATTGGGGACAAAAATATGAGAAATTTGCTTCAAGAACTTGAAGAAGTTGCAATGTCTGAAAATGATAAGCTTGTAATATTTGTCCGACTGAGGGCGCTATTGTCACTTTACGGTCCTCACCATCAGTGTCCTCACCTCGTGAATGTTTGTCCAATTAAAGGGCGTGTATCAACTTGGTAACAATCCAAAACAGAAAAAGTTTACAGATTAACGTATAACTTACAGGGTATAAAGATGGTGCTGGTAAAAACATGCTGTGAACACATTTCTGCCTGAAATGCTCTATTTATCCAGAAAAGAGTAAAACCAAACACCAAAATATGTCCAAAACATATTTTGATCATGGTACCAATGTTGTATTCCCTTTAAACAGTTAACGCCGTATTCCTACACAGTGGTATGTGTGCAGCTTGTTAATGTGTATCAGGTTGGTGTAAACTTAAAATCTGCCCACCTCTAAATTTGTCCGCCCAGATACGTGGGTAAATCGTTTTAACATTTAGTGGGAGACAGATTTAACCTTTACATCGGAATTACCCACCACATAGGCTAGTTTCGTCCAAAACATGAAATATTATACCATTGAAGACACAATTCAAAGCCCCGGCGAAGACGCGCAGTAGGGTCAAATATGTGGCCTACACCAATTTGAGTATTCAAGTGAGCACCATATAGAGCCTGTATACAAATCCTTACGCGCTTTAGCAATGAGCCCATATATATGTACGTACATTACACGAAATCTGGGAACTACGACGCATGTCACAGGCTAGGCTTTGCTAAACATCGATGACTGTTTCATGCCACCGTTAACTCAAACGCCATGTTGGTCCACGTGTTTGCCTATAAGTGTAACATAAAACAGTCTTTGATATAATTTGGCAAAGTCTGTGACATTGTGTCAAGTTCCCAGTCTCCGTGTAATAACATTGTACGTGAACTCATTGCTAAAGCGCATGGGAATCTTTGTAGTGTACAAACGTATTGAGATTGAGTCTTCAACAACTTGATGCATGTTCAATGTTGACAGGCGACAAATTTGTCGAAATTGCAGTCCAGAAAATAATCGTAAGTACCACTAAAGTACCACGTGTTCGTCTTTGACATGTGTAGAAGCCGGCAGGTGCTTTCATGGAATCATTTGACTTGATTTCAGGCATTTTTGAGACGATCTGTTTTACAATTTTGACATCATATGATATTCATAAGTGGATATTTTGCCCGCGACGGCAAAAGTTCCGGCGCGCGCACCTCAGCTCAGATAATCATGGCGTCCACGACGAGCGTGTTATGTGTCGGCGACAAATTTTCTAGTTTCGAAGATGTTGAACGTGCTATTTCCAGCTTCGAGAGGCAGCAAAAAATAAGCTACTGGAAACGGAGACACCCGTCCGCTGGCTAGACACCCGCCCGCTGGCTGCAGCTGCCAAACGAAGTAACGTCAAGGGCAACAAAGTGCTTGTTTATTTTAAGTTGAAATATGCTTGCGTGAAAGGCGGCAAATAGTACCGCTCCAGGCGAACGGGCCAGAGACCAAATCACCTGTGAGTTCGATACAGCTCCCGCACGCATTGCCGGCAACAAATACTTCACAGGTAGTGACCAATCAGAAAACACTTACCGGCAAAATAGCGTTTCGGAACTTTTCCCGTCGCCGGCAAAATATCCACTGCCTAAGTTAAACTTTATAGTTAAATAGTTTATATTATCATGTATGTCAACATTGTAAACAATGAGAAATAGGGCTACAGCTATTACTGCATTATGGGATCGATGAAGTAAAAAATCGTTAAAATGTAGGAGTTCTGACAGCCCAGTAAGTGAGACAAATTCAAAACAGCTCTGTTTTTTTTATGTTAATTTCTTTTAGTTGTCAACGAGAAAGAAATATATGAAAAGTCGGACTACTGGGGTATTGTACATGTGTACATGTACATAATGCACATACGCACATGTGTATGCACATCGGGAGTACACCGCGAATCCCGACGGCCGGTTTTCAAACAAACCAAAACACCGAGATGACTCAGAACTATAATTTTTTTACAACATCTAATGGAAAGAAATGTTTGTATAAAACAAGATTATCAAGTATATTTGAGTGAGGTTTAAAGAGGAAACAAAAAAGGCTGTTTTGGTTTACGGTCACTCTATAAAACTTCAGTTTTTAATTTTTGCCTTGGTGCCCTACAGCTAAAGAGTATTTGGCCTTCGTGCCCTTCCAAATGGCCTTGGTGCCCCAAAAATTTGAAAATTACCAAGGACATTTGGCCTTGCCCTCACCAAACCTTATTTTCAGCCCTGTACATGAGCAGGACATAAGACCACACTTTGTTTGTCCGGTTCACAGACGGTGGTCGGCGGGTCGGAATCAATTGGATATGGCTGGAAAATACTCACCGTGTTCGGAAGCATCCACAGCCAGTTCCCATAGAATCATGTGTAATATTAAGCCACAACAAACTTATTCAGACACGAATGACGTCATCTGATAAAAGTGCCCAGATTAAGTACATGGAGGCTTAGACCATTCCAAATCACCATACATGTCTAATTCTACCTCCATGATTTTAATCAACCCCACCTATCTAAACACGTTAAAATTACGCAGTAGTAGAATTCTTGCCAATCTAGTACGTTTGGTGGCTTTTGGAAATCGTTTTGTCCAAAATAGAAAACTTCTTTATTTTGCCGACACGCAGGTCTACAGCGTGCGAGGCGCGTGGTGACCAGAAACTGGAGACTTTTTAGCCTAAGTTGCGGTGGCTTGTGGAGATAAAGTTAATGCAAGCTCTGTTGAATTATAGTTCCTGTAATTTCCCATCTGTTGACATTCTTTAAATATTATCATTTCATTTCTTACTTTTTGTCTTTCTTGTTTCCATGGCATCCACAGACTGAAGATGGATATAGATGATTTCCGTTGATACTCCATCTCAAAGGTTTAGTTACCTTGAAGGTTCCATTCTTTGGGCGGAGGACTCTATACAAGACAGATCTGTGGAGATACCAAGCCTCTTCAATACACAGCAATATATTTGATGTTGACACTAAGAGACTTGATTCATCTCCACCTGCTATTGAAGACTACTCAACACCAGTGGTAACTTGAATCTATTCTCTTAGGAAAGAAACTTTAATACTGGTCAGGGCTCGACCACTGAAAAGCCTGGCCAAGCCCTGGCCTTCATGCCTGAAATCCTTCTCTTGTCAGCCCTGAACCTCACTACAAAGCCTGGCTTCTTAATTCTGTCCATGATCAATATATGGACTTAGTCTTTTAGTTCATTTAGTGCAAACTATGATCCAGGACAAAGCAGGGACTGAAGTTGATAGTTCAAGTCTATGGATTATAGAAGCCCAACAGCCCAGGCAAAGCGCAGGCCTGGCCTGGATTTTTAGCATTACCAACCAGCATTAAAGTGTCTCTCCCTAAATACCTTGAAACTTAAAGCATTAGCAATATTTTGTTGCATCACTGCAACAAGGTCCTATGTGAAATGGCCATTACCTACCTCTACATTATTTTGAATATAATTACATATTATTAACTGTAACTTGTAAGGCATCTTCACCCATTGCATGGAACTTGACAGACAACATATTTCCATGAAGAAAATCTAAACCAAATTGTTATGTTTAAGATTTGTTGACAAGGCTGATAAGATTTGATTCTTCAATACCTTCTTTCAATCATGTAAAGGATGGAGTAACTAGAAGGAGTGCAGCAGGTGGCAACAGGTGTGATGTAGAGCAGATACCTGGACTAGATTATACACAGCCAGCCTTCCAGCTAGAGATAGCTGCAGCTGATGATAGGAGCTTAGTCATCTTCTACTACCAGGTTGGTACTTTTCCTGGAGGTGGTAACATCATCTTCAAGACCGAGTTTGCTGGACCATCAGCCATCATTTCACAGGTGCTACTTTACTTTGTTCCTAGAGATGACCTAAGTAAACTGGAGTACACTGACTTCTAATAAATACAAGTAATAAACTCCTGTAAACTGCTCATCAGCCAAAATAATAACCTGAAATGTATAAAATGCTTGGAGTTAAAAGGGGCGGACCTTTTAATCCAAGCAGGATCTTTCTTGAAAATCCTGCTAGGATCAAAACGTCAGATAGATTATACTAACTGTCTATTACCACCAAGGTTGACCAAATGTGAAGGGTAATATTCTCAAAGAGTCATATCCTAGGGCTCAATATTACGGTCGTGTACTTGAGGAATTGCTGCTTGATATAGCAAATAATTCTTCATATTTCACCAGTTAGCAGATCATTCTGGCATTTTAAGTCACCTGTCATGATCAATTAATTTCCTGAATTGCCTCAGGTTTCAAGAGACAGAGGAAGATAGCAAACCTTTGGAGAGCTCTGCACCAGCTCATGTCAGTGGTGATAATATTTCAGTTTCAGATTCATTTGCTTTTCATTTGACCTTTCTTCCTTCCAGTATGGTCTCTTGACACACTATGAGCGTCTTGGTATCGGTCATGCAGTGGAGTTCAGTCATGACTCAGTCCATCTGGATTACAATAATCTCTACTACTTCAACATAGAACTGCTGAACTACGTGGCATATGAGAACATCATCTCATCAGTAGCAATCATAGCTGACTTGACTCCACCTGCACCAGGATTAATTATCAATGAAACCAGAGATGAAGTAGTACATGAAACATGTGTGGATTTCACTCCTGATGAATGGATAATCAGAGGTAATTCCATTCCATTTTAATTTCTGTTAAGATTGCCTTGGTGCCCCTGGTTATATGCTTGGTGCCCCTGGTCATTGCCTTAGTGCCCCTGGTCATTGCCTTGGTGCTGCCTGGTCATTGCCTTGGTGCTCCAGGTCATTGCCTTGGTGCACCTGTCCATTGCCTTGGTGCTCCTGGTCATTGCCTTGGTGCTCCTGGTCATTGCCTTGGTGCACTGGTCATTGCCTTGGTGCACTGGTCATTGCCTTGGTGCACTGGTCATTGCCTTGGTGCACTGGTCATTGCCTTGGTGCTCCTGGTCATTGCCTTGGTGCTCCTGGTCATTGCCTTGGTGCACTGGTCATTGCCTTGGTGCACTGGTCATTGCCTTGGTGCACTGGTCATTGCCTTGGTGCACTGGTCATTGCCTTGGTGCACTGGTCATTGCCTTGGTGCTCCTGGTCATTGCCTTGGTGCTCCTGGTCATTGCCTTGGTGCACTGGTCATTGCCTTGGTGCCCCTGGTCATTGCCTTGGTGCTCCTGGTCATTGCCTTGGTGCACTGTTCATTGCCTTGGTGCACTGGTAATTAATTGCCTTGGTGCTCCTGGTCATTGCCTTGGTGCACTGGTCATTGCCTTGGTGCACTGGTCATTGCCTTGGTGCACTGGTCATTGCCTTGGTGCACTGTTCATTGCCTTGGTGCACTGGTAATTAATTGCCTTGGTGCACTGGTCATTGCCTTGGTGCACTGGTCATTGCCTTGGTGCTCCTGGTCATTGCCTTGCTGCCCCTGGAAATTGCCTTGGTGCACTTGGCCATTGCCTTGGTGCCCCAGGTCATTGCCTTGGTGCACTTGTCATTGCCTTGGTGGCCCTGGTCATTGCCTTGGTGCACTGGTCATTGCCTTGGTGGCCCTGATCATTGCCGTGGTGCACTGGTCATTGCCTTGGTGGCCCTGGTCATTGCCTTGGTGTCCCCTGGTCTTTGCCTTGCTGCCCCTGGTCATTGTCTTGGTGCCTCCTGGTCATTGCATTGCTGCCCCTTGTCATGGTGCTCCAGGTCATTGCCTTGGTGCACTGGTCATTGTCTTGGTGCACTGGTCATTGTCTTGGTGCACTGGTCATTGTCTTGGTGCTGCCTGGTCATTGCTTTGGTGCACCTGTCCATTGTCTTGGTGCTCCTGGTCATTGCCTTGGTGCCCCTGGTCATTGCCTTTGTGCACCTGTCCATTGCCTTGGTGCTCCTGGTCATTGCCTTGGTGCCCTTGGTCATTGCCTTGGTGCTCCTGGTCATTGCCTTGCTGCCCCTGGTCATTGTCTTGGTGCCTCCTGGTCATTGCATTGCTGCCCCTTGTCATGGTGCTCCAGGTCATTGCCTTGGTGCACTGGTCATTGTCTTGGTGCACTGGTCATTGTCTTGGTGCACTGGTCATTGTCTTGGTGCTGCCTGGTCATTGCTTTGGTGCACCTGTCCATTGTCTTGGTGCTCCTGGTCATTGCCTTGGTGCCCCTGGTCATTGCCTTTGTGCACCTGTCCATTGCCTTGGTGCTCCTGGTCATTGCCTTGGTGCCCTTGGTCATTGCCTTGGTGCTCCTGGTCATTGCCTTGGTGCACTGGTCATTGTCTTGGTGCCCCTGCTGTTAGAGCTCTTTTTGTGACATTTCTTTTCAGTTTTTCTCTCTTTATTGTTTTGTCAGATATATCATGGATGGTCCTGGTTCTATGACAGTATTCAATGGCCATGAGGAGTAAGTGAATACACTCTATACACAGAGTAAATACATTCATGGCAGGTAGGCAGCTTACTAGGGGCCTTTCTCAAAGCTCGCTCCGACTCAGTCTCCATTTCGTGAATCCATAATGGATTTTATAAGTATGAGTATCAAAATAGAGACTTTTGGCTTTGGAATTTTACCAAACTAACCTGCTTACCTGATTGTTATTGATTTCTAGGATTGCAGTGAAGTGGATCACTAGTGCTAGGCTTACTGGATGCTGATAGAGTTCATGAGGAATTTACTGTGTCTTGACCAAACTAACCTGCTTACCTGATTGTTATTGATTTCTAGGATTGCAGTGAAGTGGATCACTAGTGCTAGGCTTACTGGATGCTGATAGAGTTCATGAGGAATTTACTGTGTCTTGACCAAACTTACCTGCTTACCTGATTGTTATTGATTTCTAGGATTGCAGTGAGGTGGATCACTAGTGCTAGGCTTACTGGATGCTGATAGAGTTCATGAGGAATTTACTGTGTCTTATCCAAACTAACCTGCTTACCTGATTGTTATTGATTTCTAGGATTGCAGTGAAGTGGATCACTAGTGCTAGGCTTACTGGATGCTGATAGAGTTCATGAGGAATTTACTGTGTCTTGACCAAACTTACCTGCTTACCTGATTGTTATTGATTTCTAGGATTGCAGTGAAGTGGATCACTAGTGCTAGGCTTACTGGATGCTGATAGAGTTCATGAGGAATTTACTGTGTCTTGACCAAACTAACCTGCTTACCTGATTGTTATTGATTTCTAGGATTGCAGTGAAGTGGATCACTAGTGCTAGGCTTACTGGATGCTGATAGAGTTCATGAGGAATTTACTGTGTCTTGACCAAACTTACCTGCTTACCTGATTGTTATTGATTTCTAGGATTGCAGTGAGGTGGATCACTAGTGCTAGGCTTACTGGATGCTGATAGAGTTCATGAGGAATTTACTGTGTCTTATCCAAACTAACCTGCTTACCTGATTGTTATTGATTTCTAGGATTGCAGTGAAGTGGATCACTAGTGCTAGGCTTACTGGATGCTGATAGAGTTCATGAGGAATTTACTGTGTCTTGACCAAACTTACCTGCTTACCTGATTGTTATTGATTTCTAGGATTGCAGTGAGGTGGATCACTAGTGCTAGGCTTACTGGATGCTGATAGAGTTCATGAGGAATTTACTGTGTCTTGACCAAACTAACCTGCTTACCTGATTGTTATTGATTTCTAGGATTGCAGTGAAGTGGATCACTAGTGCTAGGCTGACTGGATGCTGATAGAGTTCATGAGGAATTTACCGTGTCTTGACCAAACTAACCTGCTTACATGATTGTTATTTATTTCTAGGGTTACAGTGAAGTGGATCACTAGTGCTAGGCTTACTGGATGCTGATAGAGTTCATGAGGAATTTACTGTGTCTTGACCAAACTAACCTGCTTACCTGATTGTTATTGATTTCTAGGATTACAGTGAGGTGGATCACTAGTGCTAGGCTTACTGGATGCTGATAGAGTTCATGAGGAATTTACTGTGTCTTGACCAAACTAACCTGCTTACCTGATTGTTATTGATTTTCTAGGATTGCAGTGAGGTGGATCACTAGTGCTAGGCTTACTGGATGCTGATAGAGTTCATGAGGAATTTACTGTGTCTTGACCAAACTAACCTGCTTACCTGATTGTTATTAATTTCTAGGATTGCAGTGAGGTGAATCACTAGTGCTAGGCTTACTGGATGCTGATAGAGTTCATGAGGAATTTACATCCATTGCTGCTCCTGAGTACATGCCATGTATCACCTATCCCTTATACACCATCCAGTACACATCCAGACTGCCAGGTTTGTAGTGGGATTTATTATCTTTGTGTTTGCTGTTATACAGAACTACACTCTCAAATGGCTGAGAAATTGTCACTTGTAACTGTCCATTATCACTTTGATATTTGAATGTAGAAACAGTCTTGTAAAACATCAAATTCTTGATTTTGTTCCCTTACTTGCATGAAAGGACAAACAATCAGATTGATTATCAAACAGATCAGATTGTTACTTGCATCATCCTAAATAGATTTGACCGTTTTGAAAAGTTCAGTACATCAGTGCAAAATTAGTAATACATTCTTGCAAATTGATTGAGTCTAATTACTAAGTGAGCCTAATTACTCAGTACATGTACGTCGCTTAGACACAACCTGCACTCAACTGTAATGTTCTTTATTCCTGTAGGATACAGTTTGTGTATGAGCCACAGTTCTACATCTTGGACAGACTGAGCTACAGAACCCAATTTTGATTAATATTAGTTTCAACACACCAGGCAACTGGACAGAGACCAAACCCAGACTTATCTACTGGAATAACAGTAAGAATTCTTCATTTATATTAGTAGTTTGATGCAAGCAGGATCTTTTTCAAAGGCTACAAGGTTTTATAGACTTTGAGAAAGATCCTGCTAGTCAAGTTACAATTCTGCACGTTACCTACATATGGAACTTGAACACTGACACAGGTGTCAGGGATTGAGCAATCACAGACATTTAAACTAGAGGGAGACAGACACTCACTTGAGTGGTAACTCTTGACTAAACATATGATCACTAGAGGGAGACAGACACTCACTTGACTTGTAACTCTTGACTAAACATATGATCACTAGAGGGAGACAGACACTCACGTGAGTGGTAACTCCTGACTAAATATATGATCACTAGAAGGAGACAGACACTCACTTGAGTGGTAACTCCTGACCAAACATATGATCACCAGAGGGAGACAGACACTCACTTGAGTGGTAACTCCTGACTAAACATATGATCACTAGAGGGAGACAGACACTCACTTGAGTGGTAACTCCTGACTTAACATATGATCACTATGGAGGGAGACAGACACTCACTTGATTGGTAACTCCTGACTAAACATATGATCACTAGAGGGAGACAGACACTCACTTGAGTGGTAACTCCTGACTAAACATATGATCACTAGAAGGAGACAGACACTCACTTGAGTGGTAACTCCTGACTAAACATATGATCACTAGAGGGAGACAGACACTCACTTGAGTGGTAACTCCTGACTAAACATATGATCACTATAGAGGGAGACAGACACTCACTTGAGTGGTAACTCCTGACTAAACATATGATCACTATAGAGGGATACAGACACTCACTTGAGTGGTAACTCCTGACTAAACATGATCACTAGAGGGAGACAGACACTCGCTTGAGTGGTAACTCCTGACTATGATCACTAAAGGGATACAGACACTCACTTGATTGGTAACTCCTGACTAAACATGATCACTAGAGGGAGACAGACACTCGCTTGAGTGGTAACTCCTGACAATGATCACTATAGAGGGAGACAGATGCTCACTTGAGTGGTAACTCCTGACTAAACATGATCACTAGAGGGAGACAGACACTCGCTTGAGTGGTAACTCCTGACTATGATCACTAAAGGGATACAGACACTCACTTGAGTGGTAACTCCTGACTAAACATGATCACTAGAGGGAGACAGACACTCACTTGAGTGGTAACTCCTGACTTAACATATGATCACTATAGAGGGAGACAGACACTCACTTGATTGGTAACTCCTGACTAAACATATGATCACTAGAGGGAGACAGACACTCACTTGAGTGGTAACTCCTGACTAAACATATGATCACTAGAAGGAGACAGACACTCACTTGAGTGGTAACTCCTGACTAAACATATGATCACTAGAGGGAGACAGACACTCACTTGAGTGGTAACTCCTGACTAAACATATGATCACTATAGAGGGAGACAGACACTCACTTGAGTGGTAACTCCTGACTAAACATATGATCACTATAGAGGGATACAGACACTCACTTGAGTGGTAACTCCTGACTAAACATGATCACTAGAGGGAGACAGACACTCGCTTGAGTGGTAACTCCTGACTATGATCACTAAAGGGATACAGACACTCACTTGAGTGGTAACTCCTGACTAAACATGATCACTAGAGGGAGACAGACACTCGCTTGAGTGGTAACTCCTGACAATGATCACTATAGAGGGAGACAGATGCTCACTTGAGTGGTAACTCCTGACTAAACATATGATCACAAGAGGGATACAGACACTCACTTGAGTGGTAACTCCTTACTAAACATATGATCACAAGAGGGACACAGACACTCACCTGAGTGGTAACTCCTGACGAAACATAAGATCACTAGAGGGATACAGACACTCACTTGAGTGGTAACTCCTGACTAAACATATGATCACAAGAGGGATACAGACACTCACTTGAGTGGTAATTCTCCTGACTAAACATATGATCACTAGAGGGACACAGACACTCACCTGAGTGGTAACTCCTGACGAAACATAAGATCACTAGAGGGAGACAGACACTCACTTGATTGGTAACTCCTGACTAAACATATGATCACTATAGAGGGAGACAGACACTCACTTGAGTGGTAACTCCTGACTAAACATATGATCACTATAGAGGGAGACAGACACTCACTTGAGTGGTAACTCCTGACTAAACATATGATCACTATAGAGGGAGACAGACACTCACTTGATTGGTAACTCCTGACTAAACATACGATCACTAGAGGGAGACAGACACTCACTTGAGTGGTAACTCCTGACTAAACATATGATCACTATAGAGGGAGACAGTCACTCACTTGATCGGTAACTCCTGACTAAACATGATCACTAGAGGGATACAGACACTCACTTGAGTGGTAATTCTCCTGACTAAATATCTGATCACTAGAGGGAGACAGACACTCACTTGAGTGGTAACTCCTCACTAAACATATGATCACTATAGAGGGAGACAGACACACACTTGAGTGGTAACTCCTGACTAAACATATGATCACTATAGAGGGAGACAGACACTCACTTGATTGGTAACTCCTGACTAAACATATGATCACTAGAGGGATACAGACACTCACTTGAGTGGTAACTCCTGACTAAACATGATCACTAGAGGGAGACAGACACTCGCTTGAGTGGTAACTCCTGACAATGATCACTATAGAGGGAGACAGATGTTCACTTGAGTGGTAACTCCTGACTAAACATATGATCACAAGAGGGATACAGACACTCACTTGAGTGGTAACTCCTGACTAAACATATGATCACAAGAGGGACACAGACACTCACCTGAGTGGTAACTCCTGACGAAACATAAGATCACTAGAGGGATACAGACACTCACTTGAGTGGTAACTCCTGACTAAACATATGATCACAAGAGGGATACAGACACTCACTTGAGTGGTAACTCCTGACTAAACATATGATCACAAGAGGGACACAGACACTCACCTGAGTGGTAACTCCTGACGAAACATAAGATCACTAGAGGGAGACAGACACTCACTTGAGTGGTAACTCCTGACTAAACATATGATCACTATAGAGGGAGACAGACACTCACTTGAGTGGTAACTCCTGACTAAACATATGATCACTATAGAGGGAGACAGACACTCACTTGATTGGTAACTCCTGACTAAACATATGATCACTAGAGGGAGACAGACACTCACTTGAGTGGTAACTCCTGACTAAACATATGATCACTATAGAGGGAGACAGTCACTCACTTGATCGGTAACTCCTGACTAAACATGATCACTAGAGGGATACAGACACTCACTTGAGTGGTAATTCTCCTGACTAAATATCTGATCACTAGAGGGAGACAGACACTCACTTGAGTGGTAACTCCTCACTAAACATATGATCACTATAGAGGGAGACAGACACTCACTTGAGTGGTAACTCCTGACTAAACATATGATCACCATAGAGGGAGACAGACACTCACTTGATTGGTAACTCCTGACTAAACATATGATCACTAGAGGGATACAGACACTCACTTGAGTGGTAACTCCTGACTAAACATGATCACTAGAGGGAGACAAACACTCGCTTGAGTGGTAACTCCTGACTATGATCACTAAAGGGATACAGACACTCACTTTAGTGGTAACTCCTGACTAAACATGATCACTAGAGGGAGACAGACACTCGCTTGAGTGGTAACTCCTGACAATGATCACTATAGAGGGAGACAGATGTTCACTTGAGTGGTAACTCCTGACTAAACATATGATCACAAGAGGGATACAGACACTCACTTGAGTGGTAACTCCTGACTAAACATATGATCACAAGAGGGACACAGACACTCACCTGAGTGGTAACTCCTGACGAAACATAAGATCACTAGAGGGATACAGACACTCACTTGAGTGGTAACTCCTGACTTAACATATGATCACAAGAGGGATACAGACACTCACTTGAGTGGTAACTCCTGACTAAACATATGATCACAAGAGGGACACAGACACTCACCTGAGTGGTAACTCCTGACGAAACATAAGATCACTAGAGGGAGACAGACACTCACTTGAGTGGTAACTCCTGACTAAACATATGATCACTATAGAGGGAGACAGACACTCACTTGATTGGTAACTCCTGACTAAACATATGATCACTAGAGGGAGACAGACACTCACTTGAGTGGTAACTCCTGACTAAACATATGATCACTATAGAGGGAGACAGTCACTCACTTGATCGGTAACTCCTGACTAAACATGATCACTAGAGGGATACAGACACTCACTTGAGTGGTAATTCTCCTGACTAAATATCTGATCACTAGAGGGAGACAGACACTCACTTGAGTGGTAACTCCTCACTAAACATATGATCACTATAGAGGGAGACAGACACTCACTTGAGTGGTAACTCCTGACTAAACATATGATCACCATAGAGGGAGACAGACACTCACTTGATTGGTAACTCCTGACTAAACATATGATCACTAGAGGGATACAGACACTCACTTGAGTGGTAACTCCTGACTAAACATGATCACTAGAGGGAGACAAACACTCGCTTGAGTGGTAACTCCTGACTATGATCACTAAAGGGATACAGACACTCACTTTAGTGGTAACTCCTGACTAAACATGATCACTAGAGGGAGACAGACACTCGCTTGAGTGGTAACTCCTGACAATGATCACTATAGAGGGAGACAGATGCTCACTTGACTGGTAACTCCTGGCTAAACATAAGATCACTAGAGGGATACAGACACTCACTTGAGTGGTAACTCCTGACTAAACATATGATCACAAGAGGGACACAGACACTCACTTGAGTGGTAACTCCTGACTAAACATGATCACTAGAGGGAGACAGACACTCGCTTGAGTGGTAACTCCTGACAATGATCACTATAGAGGGAGACAGATGTTCACTTGAGTGGTAACTCCTGACTAAACATATGATCACAAGAGGGATACAGACACTCACTTGAGTGGTAACTCCTGACTAAACATATGATCACAAGAGGGACACAGACACTCACCTGAGTGGTAACTCCTGACGAAACATAAGATCACTAGAGGGATACAGACACTCACTTGAGTGGTAACTCCTGACTTAACATATGATCACAAGAGGGATACAGACACTCACTTGAGTGGTAACTCCTGACTAAACATATGATCACAAGAGGGACACAGACACTCACCTGAGTGGTAACTCCTGACGAAACATAAGATCACTAGAGGGAGACAGACACTCACTTGAGTGGTAACTCCTGACTAAACATATGATCACTATAGAGGGAGACAGACACTCACTTGAGTGGTAACTCCTGACTAAACATATGATCACTATAGAGGGAGACAGACACTCACTTGATTGGTAACTCCTGACTAAACATATGATCACTAGAGGGAGACAGACACTCACTTGAGTGGTAACTCCTGACTAAACATATGATCACTAGAGGGATACAGACACTCACTTGAGTGGTAATTCTCCTGACTAAATATCTGATCACTAGAGGGAGACAGACACTCACTTGAGTGGTAACTCCTCACTAAACATATGATCACTATAGAGGGAGACAGACACTCACTTGAGTGGTAACTCCTGACTAAACATATGATCACCATAGAGGGAGACAGACACTCACTTGATTGGTAACTCCTGACTAAACATATGATCACTAGAGGGATACAGACACTCACTTGAGTGGTAACTCCTGACTAAACATGATCACTAGAGGGAGACAAACACTCGCTTGAGTGGTAACTCCTGACTATGATCACTAAAGGGATACAGACACTCACTTTAGTGGTAACTCCTGACTAAACATGATCACTAGAGGGAGACAGACACTCGCTTGAGTGGTAACTCCTGACAATGATCACTATAGAGGGAGACAGATGCTCACTTGACTGGTAACTCCTGGCTAAACATAAGATCACTAGAGGGATACAGACACTCACTTGAGTGGTAACTCCTGACTAAACATATGATCACAAGAGGGACACAGACACTCACTTGAGTGGTAACTCCTGACTAAACATATGAACACTAGAGGGAGACAGACACTCACCTGAGTGGTAACTCCTGACGAAACATAAGATCACTAGAGGGAGACAGACACTCACTTGATTGGTAATTCCTGACTAAACATATGATCACTATAGAGGGAGACAGACACTCACTTGAGTGGTAACTCCTGACTAAACATATGATCACTATAGAGGGAGACAGACACTCACTTGAGTGGTAACTCCTGACTTAACATATGATCACTATAGAGGGAGACAGACACTCACTTGAGTGGTAACTCCTGACTAAACATATGATCACTATAGAGGGAGACAGACACTCACTTGAGTGGTAACTCCTGACTTAACATATGATCACTATAGAGGGAGACAGACACTCACTTGAGTGGTAACTCCTGACTTAACATATGATCACTATAGAGGGAGACAGACACTCACTTGAGTGGTAACTCCTGACTTAACATATGATCACTATAGAGGGAGACAGACACTCACTTGAGTGGTAACTCCTGACTAAACATATGATCACTATAGAGGGAGACAGACACTCACTTGAGTGGTAACTCCTGACTAAACATATGATCACTATAGAGGGATACAGACACTCACTTGAGTGGTAACTCCTGACTAAACATGATCACTAGAGGGAGACAGACACTCGCTTGAGTGGTAACTCCTGACTATGATCACTAAAGGGATACAGACACTCACTTGAGTGGTAACTCCTGACTAAACATGATCACTAGAGGGAGACAGACACTCGCTTGAGTGGTAACTCCTGACTAAACATGATCACTAGAGGGAGACAGACACTCGCTTGAGTGGTAACTCCTGACAATGATCACTATAGAGGGAGACAGATGTTCACTTGAGTGGTAACTCCTGACTAAACATATGATCACAAGAGGGACACAGACACTCACCTGAGTGGTAACTCCTGACGAAACATAAGATCACTAGAGGGAGACAGACACTCACTTGAGTGGTAACTCCTGACTAAACATATGATCACTATAGAGGGAGACAGACACTCACTTGAGTGGTAACTCCTGACTAAACATATGATCACTATAGAGGGATACAGACACTCACTTGAGTGGTAACTCCTGACTAAACATGATCACTAGAGGGAGACAGACACTCGCTTGAGTGGTAACTCCTGACTATGATCACTAAAGGGATACAGACACTCACTTGATTGGTAACTCCTGACTAAACATGATCACTAGAGGGAGACAGACACTCGCTTGAGTGGTAACTCCTGACAATGATCACTATAGAGGGAGACAGATGCTCACTTGAGTGGTAACTCCTGACTAAACATGATCACTAGAGGGAGACAGACACTCGCTTGAGTGGTAACTCCTGACTATGATCACTAAAGGGATACAGACACTCACTTGAGTGGTAACTCCTGACTAAACATGATCACTAGAGGGAGACAGACACTCACTTGAGTGGTAACTCCTGACTTAACATATGATCACTATAGAGGGAGACAGACACTCACTTGATTGGTAACTCCTGACTAAACATATGATCACTAGAGGGAGACAGACACTCACTTGAGTGGTAACTCCTGACTAAACATATGATCACTAGAAGGAGACAGACACTCACTTGAGTGGTAACTCCTGACTAAACATATGATCACTAGAGGGAGACAGACACTCACTTGAGTGGTAACTCCTGACTAAACATATGATCACTATAGAGGGAGACAGACACTCACTTGAGTGGTAACTCCTGACTAAACATATGATCACTATAGAGGGATACAGACACTCACTTGAGTGGTAACTCCTGACTAAACATGATCACTAGAGGGAGACAGACACTCGCTTGAGTGGTAACTCCTGACTATGATCACTAAAGGGATACAGACACTCACTTGAGTGGTAACTCCTGACTAAACATGATCACTAGAGGGAGACAGACACTCGCTTGAGTGGTAACTCCTGACAATGATCACTATAGAGGGAGACAGATGCTCACTTGAGTGGTAACTCCTGACTAAACATATGATCACAAGAGGGATACAGACACTCACTTGAGTGGTAACTCCTTACTAAACATATGATCACAAGAGGGACACAGACACTCACCTGAGTGGTAACTCCTGACGAAACATAAGATCACTAGAGGGATACAGACACTCACTTGAGTGGTAACTCCTGACTAAACATATGATCACAAGAGGGATACAGACACTCACTTGAGTGGTAATTCTCCTGACTAAACATATGATCACTAGAGGGACACAGACACTCACCTGAGTGGTAACTCCTGACGAAACATAAGATCACTAGAGGGAGACAGACACTCACTTGATTGGTAACTCCTGACTAAACATATGATCACTATAGAGGGAGACAGACACTCACTTGAGTGGTAACTCCTGACTAAACATATGATCACTATAGAGGGAGACAGACACTCACTTGAGTGGTAACTCCTGACTAAACATATGATCACTATAGAGGGAGACAGACACTCACTTGATTGGTAACTCCTGACTAAACATACGATCACTAGAGGGAGACAGACACTCACTTGAGTGGTAACTCCTGACTAAACATATGATCACTATAGAGGGAGACAGTCACTCACTTGATCGGTAACTCCTGACTAAACATGATCACTAGAGGGATACAGACACTCACTTGAGTGGTAATTCTCCTGACTAAATATCTGATCACTAGAGGGAGACAGACACTCACTTGAGTGGTAACTCCTCACTAAACATATGATCACTATAGAGGGAGACAGACACACACTTGAGTGGTAACTCCTGACTAAACATATGATCACTATAGAGGGAGACAGACACTCACTTGATTGGTAACTCCTGACTAAACATATGATCACTAGAGGGATACAGACACTCACTTGAGTGGTAACTCCTGACTAAACATGATCACTAGAGGGAGACAGACACTCGCTTGAGTGGTAACTCCTGACAATGATCACTATAGAGGGAGACAGATGTTCACTTGAGTGGTAACTCCTGACTAAACATATGATCACAAGAGGGATACAGACACTCACTTGAGTGGTAACTCCTGACTAAACATATGATCACAAGAGGGACACAGACACTCACCTGAGTGGTAACTCCTGACGAAACATAAGATCACTAGAGGGATACAGACACTCACTTGAGTGGTAACTCCTGACTAAACATATGATCACAAGAGGGATACAGACACTCACTTGAGTGGTAACTCCTGACTAAACATATGATCACAAGAGGGACACAGACACTCACCTGAGTGGTAACTCCTGACGAAACATAAGATCACTAGAGGGAGACAGACACTCACTTGAGTGGTAACTCCTGACTAAACATATGATCACTATAGAGGGAGACAGACACTCACTTGAGTGGTAACTCCTGACTAAACATATGATCACTATAGAGGGAGACAGACACTCACTTGATTGGTAACTCCTGACTAAACATATGATCACTAGAGGGAGACAGACACTCACTTGAGTGGTAACTCCTGACTAAACATATGATCACTATAGAGGGAGACAGTCACTCACTTGATCGGTAACTCCTGACTAAACATGATCACTAGAGGGATACAGACACTCACTTGAGTGGTAATTCTCCTGACTAAATATCTGATCACTAGAGGGAGACAGACACTCACTTGAGTGGTAACTCCTCACTAAACATATGATCACTATAGAGGGAGACAGACACTCACTTGAGTGGTAACTCCTGACTAAACATATGATCACCATAGAGGGAGACAGACACTCACTTGATTGGTAACTCCTGACTAAACATATGATCACTAGAGGGATACAGACACTCACTTGAGTGGTAACTCCTGACTAAACATGATCACTAGAGGGAGACAAACACTCGCTTGAGTGGTAACTCCTGACTATGATCACTAAAGGGATACAGACACTCACTTTAGTGGTAACTCCTGACTAAACATGATCACTAGAGGGAGACAGACACTCGCTTGAGTGGTAACTCCTGACAATGATCACTATAGAGGGAGACAGATGTTCACTTGAGTGGTAACTCCTGACTAAACATATGATCACAAGAGGGATACAGACACTCACTTGAGTGGTAACTCCTGACTAAACATATGATCACAAGAGGGACACAGACACTCACCTGAGTGGTAACTCCTGACGAAACATAAGATCACTAGAGGGATACAGACACTCACTTGAGTGGTAACTCCTGACTTAACATATGATCACAAGAGGGATACAGACACTCACTTGAGTGGTAACTCCTGACTAAACATATGATCACAAGAGGGACACAGACACTCACCTGAGTGGTAACTCCTGACGAAACATAAGATCACTAGAGGGAGACAGACACTCACTTGAGTGGTAACTCCTGACTAAACATATGATCACTATAGAGGGAGACAGACACTCACTTGATTGGTAACTCCTGACTAAACATATGATCACTAGAGGGAGACAGACACTCACTTGAGTGGTAACTCCTGACTAAACATATGATCACTATAGAGGGAGACAGTCACTCACTTGATCGGTAACTCCTGACTAAACATGATCACTAGAGGGATACAGACACTCACTTGAGTGGTAATTCTCCTGACTAAATATCTGATCACTAGAGGGAGACAGACACTCACTTGAGTGGTAACTCCTCACTAAACATATGATCACTATAGAGGGAGACAGACACTCACTTGAGTGGTAACTCCTGACTAAACATATGATCACCATAGAGGGAGACAGACACTCACTTGATTGGTAACTCCTGACTAAACATATGATCACTAGAGGGATACAGACACTCACTTGAGTGGTAACTCCTGACTAAACATGATCACTAGAGGGAGACAAACACTCGCTTGAGTGGTAACTCCTGACTATGATCACTAAAGGGATACAGACACTCACTTTAGTGGTAACTCCTGACTAAACATGATCACTAGAGGGAGACAGACACTCGCTTGAGTGGTAACTCCTGACAATGATCACTATAGAGGGAGACAGATGCTCACTTGACTGGTAACTCCTGGCTAAACATAAGATCACTAGAGGGATACAGACACTCACTTGAGTGGTAACTCCTGACTAAACATATGATCACAAGAGGGACACAGACACTCACTTGAGTGGTAACTCCTGACTAAACATGATCACTAGAGGGAGACAGACACTCGCTTGAGTGGTAACTCCTGACAATGATCACTATAGAGGGAGACAGATGTTCACTTGAGTGGTAACTCCTGACTAAACATATGATCACAAGAGGGATACAGACACTCACTTGAGTGGTAACTCCTGACTAAACATATGATCACAAGAGGGACACAGACACTCACCTGAGTGGTAACTCCTGACGAAACATAAGATCACTAGAGGGATACAGACACTCACTTGAGTGGTAACTCCTGACTTAACATATGATCACAAGAGGGATACAGACACTCACTTGAGTGGTAACTCCTGACTAAACATATGATCACAAGAGGGACACAGACACTCACCTGAGTGGTAACTCCTGACGAAACATAAGATCACTAGAGGGAGACAGACACTCACTTGAGTGGTAACTCCTGACTAAACATATGATCACTATAGAGGGAGACAGACACTCACTTGAGTGGTAACTCCTGACTAAACATATGATCACTATAGAGGGAGACAGACACTCACTTGATTGGTAACTCCTGACTAAACATATGATCACTAGAGGGAGACAGACACTCACTTGAGTGGTAACTCCTGACTAAACATATGATCACTAGAGGGATACAGACACTCACTTGAGTGGTAATTCTCCTGACTAAATATCTGATCACTAGAGGGAGACAGACACTCACTTGAGTGGTAACTCCTCACTAAACATATGATCACTATAGAGGGAGACAGACACTCACTTGAGTGGTAACTCCTGACTAAACATATGATCACCATAGAGGGAGACAGACACTCACTTGATTGGTAACTCCTGACTAAACATATGATCACTAGAGGGATACAGACACTCACTTGAGTGGTAACTCCTGACTAAACATGATCACTAGAGGGAGACAAACACTCGCTTGAGTGGTAACTCCTGACTATGATCACTAAAGGGATACAGACACTCACTTTAGTGGTAACTCCTGACTAAACATGATCACTAGAGGGAGACAGACACTCGCTTGAGTGGTAACTCCTGACAATGATCACTATAGAGGGAGACAGATGCTCACTTGACTGGTAACTCCTGGCTAAACATAAGATCACTAGAGGGATACAGACACTCACTTGAGTGGTAACTCCTGACTAAACATATGATCACAAGAGGGACACAGACACTCACTTGAGTGGTAACTCCTGACTAAACATATGAACACTAGAGGGAGACAGACACTCACCTGAGTGGTAACTCCTGACGAAACATAAGATCACTAGAGGGAGACAGACACTCACTTGATTGGTAATTCCTGACTAAACATATGATCACTATAGAGGGAGACAGACACTCACTTGAGTGGTAACTCCTGACTAAACATATGATCACTATAGAGGGAGACAGACACTCACTTGAGTGGTAACTCCTGACTTAACATATGATCACTATAGAGGGAGACAGACACTCACTTGAGTGGTAACTCCTGACTAAACATATGATCACTATAGAGGGAGACAGACACTCACTTGAGTGGTAACTCCTGACTTAACATATGATCACTATAGAGGGAGACAGACACTCACTTGAGTGGTAACTCCTGACTTAACATATGATCACTATAGAGGGAGACAGACACTCACTTGAGTGGTAACTCCTGACTTAACATATGATCACTATAGAGGGAGACAGACACTCACTTGAGTGGTAACTCCTGACTAAACATATGATCACTATAGAGGGAGACAGACACTCACTTGAGTGGTAACTCCTGACTAAACATATGATCACTATAGAGGGATACAGACACTCACTTGAGTGGTAACTCCTGACTAAACATGATCACTAGAGGGAGACAGACACTCGCTTGAGTGGTAACTCCTGACTATGATCACTAAAGGGATACAGACACTCACTTGAGTGGTAACTCCTGACTAAACATGATCACTAGAGGGAGACAGACACTCGCTTGAGTGGTAACTCCTGACTAAACATGATCACTAGAGGGAGACAGACACTCGCTTGAGTGGTAACTCCTGACAATGATCACTATAGAGGGAGACAGATGTTCACTTGAGTGGTAACTCCTGACTAAACATATGATCACAAGAGGGACACAGACACTCACCTGAGTGGTAACTCCTGACGAAACATAAGATCACTAGAGGGAGACAGACACTCACTTGAGTGGTAACTCCTGACTAAACATATGATCACTATAGAGGGAGACAGACACTCACTTGAGTGGTAACTCCTGACTAAACATATGATCACTATAGAGGGAGACAGACACTCACTTGATTGGTAACTCCTGACTAAACATATGATCACTATAGAGGGAGACAGACACTCACTTGAGTGGTAACTCCTGACTAAACATATGATCACTAGAGGGATACAGACACTCACTTGAGTGGTAACTCCTGACTAAACATGATCACTAGAGGGAGACAGACACTCGCTTGAGTGGTAATTCCTGACAATGATCACTATAGAGGGAGACAGATGTTCACTTGAGTGGTAACTCCTGACTAAACATATGATCACAAGAGGGATACAGACACTCACTTGAGTGGTAACTCCTGACTAAACATATGATCACAAGAGGGACACAGACACTCACCTGAGTGGTAACTCCTGACGAAACATAAGATCACTAGAGGGATACAGACACTCACTTGAGTGGTAACTCCTGACTAAACATATGATCACAAGAGGGATACAGACACTCACTTGAGTGGTAACTCCTGACTAAACATATGATCACAAGAGGGACACAGACACTCACCTGAGTGGTAACTCCTGACGAAACATAAGATCACTAGAGGGAGACAGACACTCACTTGAGTGGTAACTCCTGACTAAACATATGATCACTATAGAGGGAGACAGACACTCACTTGAGTGGTAACTCCTGACTAAACATATGATCACTATAGAGGGAGACAGACACTCACTTGATTGGTAACTCCTGACTAAACATATGATCACTAGAGGGAGACAGACACTCACTTGAGTGGTAACTCCTGACTAAACATATGATCACTATAGAGGGAGACAGTCACTCACTTGATCGGTAACTCCTGACTAAACATGATCACTAGAGGGATACAGACACTCACTTGAGTGGTAATTCTCCTGACTAAATATCTGATCACTAGAGGGAGACAGACACTCACTTGAGTGGTAACTCCTCACTAAACATATGATCACTATAGAGGGAGACAGACACTCACTTGAGTGGTAACTCCTGACTAAACATATGATCACCATAGAGGGAGACAGACACTCACTTGATTGGTAACTCCTGACTAAACATATGATCACTAGAGGGATACAGACAATCACTTGAGTGGTAACTCCTGACTAAACATGATCACTAGAGGGAGACAAACACTCGCTTGAGTGGTAACTCCTGACTATGATCACTAAAGGGATACAGACACTCACTTTAGTGGTAACTCCTGACTAAACATGATCACTAGAGGGAGACAGACACTCGCTTGAGTGGTAACTCCTGACAATGATCACTATAGAGGGAGACAGATGCTCACTTGACTGGTAACTCCTGGCTAAACATAAGATCACTAGAGGGATACAGACACTCACTTGAGTGGTAACTCCTGACTAAACATATGATCACAAGAGGGACACAGACACTCACTTGAGTGGTAACTCCTGACTAAACATATGAACACTAGAGGGAGACAGACACTCACCTGAGTGGTAACTCCTGACGAAACATAAGATCACTAGAGGGAGACAGACACTCACTTGATTGGTAATTCCTGACTAAACATATGATCACTATAGAGGGAGACAGACACTCACTTGAGTGGTAACTCCTGACTAAACATATGATCACTATAGAGGGAGACAGATGCTCACTTGAGTGGTAACTCCTGACTAAACATATGATCACAAGAGGGATACAGACACTCACTTGAGTGGTAACTCCTTACTAAACATATGATCACAAGAGGGACACAGACACTCACCTGAGTGGTAACTCCTGACGAAACATAAGATCACTAGAGGGATACAGACACTCACTTGAGTGGTAACTCCTGACTAAACATATGATCACAAGAGGGATACAGACACTCACTTGAGTGGTAATTCTCCTGACTAAACATATGATCACTAGAGGGACACAGACACTCACCTGAGTGGTAACTCCTGACGAAACATAAGATCACTAGAGGGAGACAGACACTCACTTGATTGGTAACTCCTGACTAAACATATGATCACTATAGAGGGAGACAGACACTCACTTGAGTGGTAACTCCTGACTAAACATATGATCACTATAGAGGGAGACAGACACTCACTTGAGTGGTAACTCCTGACTAAACATATGATCACTATAGAGGGAGACAGACACTCACTTGATTGGTAACTCCTGACTAAACATACGATCACTAGAGGGAGACAGACACTCACTTGAGTGGTAACTCCTGACTAAACATATGATCACTATAGAGGGAGACAGTCACTCACTTGATCGGTAACTCCTGACTAAACATGATCACTAGAGGGATACAGACACTCACTTGAGTGGTAATTCTCCTGACTAAATATCTGATCACTAGAGGGAGACAGACACTCACTTGAGTGGTAACTCCTCACTAAACATATGATCACTATAGAGGGAGACAGACACACACTTGAGTGGTAACTCCTGACTAAACATATGATCACTATAGAGGGAGACAGACACTCACTTGATTGGTAACTCCTGACTAAACATATGATCACTAGAGGGATACAGACACTCACTTGAGTGGTAACTCCTGACTAAACATGATCACTAGAGGGAGACAGACACTCGCTTGAGTGGTAACTCCTGACAATGATCACTATAGAGGGAGACAGATGTTCACTTGAGTGGTAACTCCTGACTAAACATATGATCACAAGAGGGATACAGACACTCACTTGAGTGGTAACTCCTGACTAAACATATGATCACAAGAGGGACACAGACACTCACCTGAGTGGTAACTCCTGACGAAACATAAGATCACTAGAGGGATACAGACACTCACTTGAGTGGTAACTCCTGACTAAACATATGATCACAAGAGGGATACAGACACTCACTTGAGTGGTAACTCCTGACTAAACATATGATCACAAGAGGGACACAGACACTCACCTGAGTGGTAACTCCTGACGAAACATAAGATCACTAGAGGGAGACAGACACTCACTTGAGTGGTAACTCCTGACTAAACATATGATCACTATAGAGGGAGACAGACACTCACTTGAGTGGTAACTCCTGACTAAACATATGATCACTATAGAGGGAGACAGACACTCACTTGATTGGTAACTCCTGACTAAACATATGATCACTAGAGGGAGACAGACACTCACTTGAGTGGTAACTCCTGACTAAACATATGATCACTATAGAGGGAGACAGTCACTCACTTGATCGGTAACTCCTGACTAAACATGATCACTAGAGGGATACAGACACTCACTTGAGTGGTAATTCTCCTGACTAAATATCTGATCACTAGAGGGAGACAGACACTCACTTGAGTGGTAACTCCTCACTAAACATATGATCACTATAGAGGGAGACAGACACTCACTTGAGTGGTAACTCCTGACTAAACATATGATCACCATAGAGGGAGACAGACACTCACTTGATTGGTAACTCCTGACTAAACATATGATCACTAGAGGGATACAGACACTCACTTGAGTGGTAACTCCTGACTAAACATGATCACTAGAGGGAGACAAACACTCGCTTGAGTGGTAACTCCTGACTATGATCACTAAAGGGATAGAGACACTCATTTTAGTGGTAACTCCTGACTAAACATGATCACTAGAGGGAGACAGACACTCGCTTGAGTGGTAACTCCTGACAATGATCACTATAGAGGGAGACAGATGTTCACTTGAGTGGTAACTCCTGACTAAACATATGATCACAAGAGGGATACAGACACTCACTTGAGTGGTAACTCCTGACTAAACATATGATCACAAGAGGGACACAGACACTCACCTGAGTGGTAACTCCTGACGAAACATAAGATCACTAGAGGGATACAGACACTCACTTGAGTGGTAACTCCTGACTTAACATATGATCACAAGAGGGATACAGACACTCACTTGAGTGGTAACTCCTGACTAAACATATGATCACAAGAGGGACACAGACACTCACCTGAGTGGTAACTCCTGACGAAACATAAGATCACTAGAGGGAGACAGACACTCACTTGAGTGGTAACTCCTGACTAAACATATGATCACTATAGAGGGAGACAGACACTCACTTGATTGGTAACTCCTGACTAAACATATGATCACTAGAGGGAGACAGACACTCACTTGAGTGGTAACTCCTGACTAAACATATGATCACTATAGAGGGAGACAGTCACTCACTTGATCGGTAACTCCTGACTAAACATGATCACTAGAGGGATACAGACACTCACTTGAGTGGTAATTCTCCTGACTAAATATCTGATCACTAGAGGGAGACAGACACTCACTTGAGTGGTAACTCCTCACTAAACATATGATCACTATAGAGGGAGACAGACACTCACTTGAGTGGTAACTCCTGACTAAACATATGATCACCATAGAGGGAGACAGACACTCACTTGATTGGTAACTCCTGACTAAACATATGATCACTAGAGGGATACAGACACTCACTTGAGTGGTAACTCCTGACTAAACATGATCACTAGAGGGAGACAAACACTCGCTTGAGTGGTAACTCCTGACTATGATCACTAAAGGGATACAGACACTCACTTTAGTGGTAACTCCTGACTAAACATGATCACTAGAGGGAGACAGACACTCGCTTGAGTGGTAACTCCTGACAATGATCACTATAGAGGGAGACAGATGCTCACTTGACTGGTAACTCCTGGCTAAACATAAGATCACTAGAGGGATACAGACACTCACTTGAGTGGTAACTCCTGACTAAACATATGATCACAAGAGGGACACAGACACTCACTTGAGTGGTAACTCCTGACTAAACATGATCACTAGAGGGAGACAGACACTCGCTTGAGTGGTAACTCCTGACAATGATCACTATAGAGGGAGACAGATGTTCACTTGAGTGGTAACTCCTGACTAAACATATGATCACAAGAGGGATACAGACACTCACTTGAGTGGTAACTCCTGACTAAACATATGATCACAAGAGGGACACAGACACTCACCTGAGTGGTAACTCCTGACGAAACATAAGATCACTAGAGGGATACAGACACTCACTTGAGTGGTAACTCCTGACTTAACATATGATCACAAGAGGGATACAGACACTCACTTGAGTGGTAACTCCTGACTAAACATATGATCACAAGAGGGACACAGACACTCACCTGAGTGGTAACTCCTGACGAAACATAAGATCACTAGAGGGAGACAGACACTCACTTGAGTGGTAACTCCTGACTAAACATATGATCACTATAGAGGGAGACAGACACTCACTTGAGTGGTAACTCCTGACTAAACATATGATCACTATAGAGGGAGACAGACACTCACTTGATTGGTAACTCCTGACTAAACATATGATCACTAGAGGGAGACAGACACTCACTTGAGTGGTAACTCCTGACTAAACATATGATCACTATAGAGGGAGACAGTCACTCACTTGATCGGTAACTCCTGACTAAACATGATCACTAGAGGGATACAGACACTCACTTGAGTGGTAATTCTCCTGACTAAATATCTGATCACTAGAGGGAGACAGACACTCACTTGAGTGGTAACTCCTCACTAAACATATGATCACTATAGAGGGAGACAGACACTCACTTGAGTGGTAACTCCTGACTAAACATATGATCACCATAGAGGGAGACAGACACTCACTTGATTGGTAACTCCTGACTAAACATATGATCACTAGAGGGATACAGACACTCACTTGAGTGGTAACTCCTGACTAAACATGATCACTAGAGGGAGACAAACACTCGCTTGAGTGGTAACTCCTGACTATGATCACTAAAGGGATACAGACACTCACTTTAGTGGTAACTCCTGACTAAACATGATCACTAGAGGGAGACAGACACTCGCTTGAGTGGTAACTCCTGACAATGATCACTATAGAGGGAGACAGATGCTCACTTGACTGGTAACTCCTGGCTAAACATAAGATCACTAGAGGGATACAGACACTCACTTGAGTGGTAACTCCTGACTAAACATATGATCACAAGAGGGACACAGACACTCACTTGAGTGGTAACTCCTGACTAAACATATGAACACTAGAGGGAGACAGACACTCACCTGAGTGGTAACTCCTGACGAAACATAAGATCACTAGAGGGAGACAGACACTCACTTGATTGGTAATTCCTGACTAAACATATGATCACTATAGAGGGAGACAGACACTCACTTGAGTGGTAACTCCTGACTAAACATATGATCACTATAGAGGGAGACAGACACTCACTTGAGTGGTAACTCCTGACTTAACATATGATCACTATAGAGGGAGACAGACACTCACTTGAGTGGTAACTCCTGACTAAACATATGATCACTATAGAGGGAGACAGACACTCACTTGAGTGGTAACTCCTGACTTAACATATGATCACTATAGAGGGAGACAGACACTCACTTGAGTGGTAACTCCTGACTTAACATATGATCACTATAGAGGGAGACAGACACTCACTTGAGTGGTAACTCCTGACTTAACATATGATCACTATAGAGGGAGACAGACACTCACTTGAGTGGTAACTCCTGACTAAACATATGATCACTATAGAGGGAGACAGACACTCACTTGAGTGGTAACTCCTGACTAAACATATGATCACTATAGAGGGATACAGACACTCACTTGAGTGGTAACTCCTGACTAAACATGATCACTAGAGGGAGACAGACACTCGCTTGAGTGGTAACTCCTGACTATGATCACTAAAGGGATACAGACACTCACTTGAGTGGTAACTCCTGACTAAACATGATCACTAGAGGGAGACAGACACTCGCTTGAGTGGTAACTCCTGACTAAACATGATCACTAGAGGGAGACAGACACTCGCTTGAGTGGTAACTCCTGACAATGATCACTATAGAGGGAGACAGATGTTCACTTGAGTGGTAACTCCTGACTAAACATATGATCACAAGAGGGATACAGACACTCACTTGAGTGGTAACTCCTGACTAAACATATGATCACAAGAGGGACACAGACACTCACCTGAGTGGTAACTCCTGACGAAACATAAGATCACTAGAGGGATACAGACACTCACTTGAGTGGTAACTCCTGACTAAACATATGATCACAAGAGGGATACAGACACTCACTTGAGTGGTAACTCCTGACTAAACATATGATCACAAGAGGGACACAGACACTCACCTGAGTGGTAACTCCTGACGAAACATAAGATCACTAGAGGGAGACAGACACTCACTTGAGTGGTAACTCCTGACTAAACATATGATCACTATAGAGGGAGACAGACACTCACTTGAGTGGTAACTCCTGACTAAACATATGATCACTATAGAGGGAGACAGACACTCACTTGATTGGTAACTCCTGACTAAACATATGATCACTATAGAGGGAGACAGACACTCACTTGAGTGGTAACTCCTGACTAAACATATGATCACTAGAGGGATACAGACACTCACTTGAGTGGTAACTCCTGACTAAACATGATCACTAGAGGGAGACAGACACTCGCTTGAGTGGTAATTCCTGACAATGATCACTATAGAGGGAGACAGATGTTCACTTGAGTGGTAACTCCTGACTAAACATGATCACTAGAGGGAGACAGACACTCACTTGAGTGGTAACTCCTGACGAAACATAAGATCACTAGAGGGAGACAGACACTCACTTGAGTGGTAACTCCTGACTAAACATATGATCACTATAGAGGGAGACAGACACTCACTTGAGTGGTAACTCCTGACTAAACATATGATCACTATAGAGGGATACAGACACTCACTTGAGTGGTAACTCCTGACTAAACATGATCACTAGAGGGAGACAGACACTCGCTTGAGTGGTAACTCCTGACTATGATCACTAAAGGGATACAGACACTCACTTGAGTGGTAACTCCTGACTAAACATGATCACTAGAGGGAGACAGACACTCGCTTGAGTGGTAACTCCTGACTAAACATGATCACTAGAGGGAGACAGACACTCGCTTGAGTGGTAACTCCTGACAATGATCACTATAGAGGGAGACAGATGTTCACTTGAGTGGTAACTCCTGACTAAACATATGATCACAAGAGGGATACAGACACTCACTTGAGTGGTAACTCCTGACTAAACATATGATCACAAGAGGGACACAGACACTCACCTGAGTGGTAACTCCTGACGAAACATAAGATCACTAGAGGGATACAGACACTCACTTGAGTGGTAACTCCTGACTAAACATATGATCACAAGAGGGATACAGACACTCACTTGAGTGGTAACTCCTGACTAAACATATGATCACAAGAGGGACACAGACACTCACCTGAGTGGTAACTCCTGACGAAACATAAGATCACTAGAGGGAGACAGACACTCACTTGATTGGTAATTCCTGACTAAACATATGATCACTATAGAGGGAGACAGACACTCACTTGAGTGGTAACTCCTGACTAAACATATGATCACTATAGAGGGAGACAGACACTCACTTGAGTGGTAACTCCTGACTTAACATATGATCACTATAGAGGGAGACAGACACTCACTTGAGTGGTAACTCCTGACTAAACATATGATCACTATAGAGGGAGACAGACACTCACTTTAGTGGTAACTCCTGACTTAACATATGATCACTATAGAGGGAGACAGACACTCACTTGAGTGGTAACTCCTGACTTAACATATGATCACTATAGAGGGAGACAGACACTCACTTGAGTGGTAACTCCTGACTTAACATATGATCACTATAGAGGGAGACAGACACTCACTTGAGTGGTAACTCCTGACTAAACATATGATCACTATAGAGGGAGACAGACACTCACTTGAGTGGTAACTCCTGACTAAACATATGATCACTATAGAGGGATACAGACACTCACTTGAGTGGTAACTCCTGACTAAACATGATCACTAGAGGGAGACAGACACTCGCTTGAGTGGTAACTCCTGACTATGATCACTAAAGGGATACAGACACTCACTTGAGTGGTAACTCCTGACTAAACATGATCACTAGAGGGAGACAGACACTCGCTTGAGTGGTAACTCCTGACTAAACATGATCACTAGAGGGAGACAGACACTCGCTTGAGTGGTAACTCCTGACAATGATCACTATAGAGGGAGACAGATGTTCACTTGAGTGGTAACTCCTGACTAAACATATGATCACAAGAGGGATACAGACACTCACTTGAGTGGTAACTCCTGACTAAACATATGATCACAAGAGGGACACAGACACTCACCTGAGTGGTAACTCCTGACGAAACATAAGATCACTAGAGGGATACAGACACTCACTTGAGTGGTAACTCCTGACTAAACATATGATCACAAGAGGGATACAGACACTCACTTGAGTGGTAACTCCTGACTAAACATATGATCACAAGAGGGACACAGACACTCACCTGAGTGGTAACTCCTGACGAAACATAAGATCACTAGAGGGAGACAGACACTCACTTGATTGGTAATTCCTGACTAAACATATGATCACTATAGAGGGAGACAGACACTCACTTGAGTGGTAACTCCTGACTAAACAAATGATCACTATAGAGGGAGACAGACACTCACTTGAGTGGTAACTCCTGACTTAACATATGATCACTATAGAGGGAGACAGACACTCACTTGAGTGGTAACTCCTGACTAAACATATGATCACTATAGAGGGAGACAGACACTCACTTGAGTGGTAACTCCTGACTTAACATATGATCACTATAGAGGGAGACAGACACTCACTTGAGTGGTAACTCCTGACTTAACATATGATCACTATAGAGGGAGACAGACACTCACTTGAGTGGTAACTCCTGACTTAACATATGATCACTATAGAGGGAGACAGACACTCACTTGAGTGGTAACTCCTGACTAAACATATGATCACTATAGAGGGAGACAGACACTCACTTGAGTGGTAACTCCTGACTAAACATATGATCACTATAGAGGGATACAGACACTCACTTGAGTGGTAACTCCTGACTAAACATGATCACTAGAGGGAGACAGACACTCGCTTGAGTGGTAACTCCTGACTATGATCACTAAAGGGATACAGACACTCACTTGAGTGGTAACTCCTGACTAAACATGATCACTAGAGGGAGACAGACACTCGCTTGAGTGGTAACTCCTGACTAAACATGATCACTAGAGGGAGACAGACACTCGCTTGAGTGGTAACTCCTGACAATGATCACTATAGAGGGAGACAGATGTTCACTTGAGTGGTAACTCCTGACTAAACATATGATCACAAGAGGGATACAGACACTCACTTGAGTGGTAACTCCTGACTAAACATATGATCACAAGAGGGACACAGACACTCACCTGAGTGGTAACTCCTGACGAAACATAAGATCACTAGAGGGATACAGACACTCACTTGAGTGGTAACTCCTGACTAAACATATGATCACAAGAGGGATACAGACACTCACTTGAGTGGTAACTCCTGACTAAACATATGATCACTATAGAGGGAGACAGACACTCACTTGAGTGGTAACTCCTGACTAAACATATGATCACTATAGAGGGAGACAGACACTCACTTGATTGGTAACTCCTGACTAAACATATGATCACTATAGAGGGAGACAGACACTCACTTGAGTGGTAACTCCTGACTAAACATATGATCACCAGAGGGATACAGACACTCACTTGAGTGGTAACTCCTGACTAAACATGATCACTAGAGGGAGACAGACACTCGCTTGAGTGGTAATTCCTGACAATGATCACTATAGAGGGAGACAGATGTTCACTTGAGTGGTAACTCCTGACTAAACATATGATCACAAGAGGGATACAGACACTCACTTGAGTGGTAACTCCTGACTAAACATATGATCACAAGAGGGACACAGACACTCACCTGAGTGGTAACTCCTGACGAAACATAAGATCACTAGAGGGATACAGACACTCACTTGAGTGGTAACTCCTGACTAAACATATGATCACAAGAGGGATACAGACACTCACTTGAGTGGTAACTCCTGACTAAACATATGATCACAAGAGGGACACAGACACTCACCTGAGTGGTAACTCCTGACGAAACATAAGATCACTAGAGGGAGACAGACACTCACTTGAGTGGTAACTCCTGACTAAACATATGATCACTATAGAGGGAGACAGACACTCACTTGAGTGGTAACTCCTGACTAAACATATGATCACTATAGAGGGAGACAGACACTCACTTGATTGGTAACTCCTGACTAAACATATGATCACTAGAGGGAGACAGACACTCACTTGAGTGGTAACTCCTGACTAAACATATGATCACTATAGAGGGAGACAGTCACTCACTTGATCGGTAACTCCTGACTAAACATGATCACTAGAGGGATACAGACACTCACTTGAGTGGTAATTCTCCTGACTAAATATCTGATCACTAGAGGGAGACAGACACTCACTTGAGTGGTAACTCCTCACTAAACATATGATCACTATAGAGGGAGACAGACACTCACTTGAGTGGTAACTCCTGACTAAACATATGATCACCATAGAGGGAGACAGACACTCACTTGATTGGTAACTCCTGACTAAACATATGATCACTAGAGGGATACAGACAATCACTTGAGTGGTAACTCCTGACTAAACATGATCACTAGAGGGAGACAAACACTCGCTTGAGTGGTAACTCCTGACTATGATCACTAAAGGGATACAGACACTCACTTTAGTGGTAACTCCTGACTAAACATGATCACTAGAGGGAGACAGACACTCGCTTGAGTGGTAACTGCTGACAATGATCACTATAGAGGGAGACAGATGCTCACTTGACTGGTAACTCCTGGCTAAACATAAGATCACTAGAGGGATACAGACACTCACTTGAGTGGTAACTCCTGACTAAACATATGATCACAAGAGGGACACAGACACTCACTTGAGTGGTAACTCCTGACTAAACATATGAACACTAGAGGGAGACAGACACTCACCTGAGTGGTAACTCCTGACGAAACATAAGATCACTAGAGGGAGACAGACACTCACTTGATTGGTAATTCCTGACTAAACATATGATCACTATAGAGGGAGACAGACACTCACTTGAGTGGTAACTCCTGACTAAACATATGATCACTATAGAGGGAGACAGACACTCACTTGAGTGGTAACTCCTGACTTAACATATGATCACTATAGAGGGAGACAGACACTCACTTGAGTGGTAACTCCTGACTAAACATATGATCACTATAGAGGGAGACAGACACTCACTTGAGTGGTAACTCCTGACTTAACATATGATCACTATAGAGGGAGACAGACACTCACTTGAGTGGTAACTCCTGACTTAACATATGATCACTATAGAGGGAGACAGACACTCACTTGAGTGGTAACTCCTGACTTAACATATGATCACTATAGAGGGAGACAGACACTCACTTGAGTGGTAACTCCTGACTAAACATATGATCACTATAGAGGGAGACAGACACTCACTTGAGTGGTAACTCCTGACTAAACATATGATCACTATAGAGGGATACAGACACTCACTTGAGTGGTAACTCCTGACTAAACATGATCACTAGAGGGAGACAGACACTCGCTTGAGTGGTAACTCCTGACTATGATCACTAAAGGGATACAGACACTCACTTGAGTGGTAACTCCTGACTAAACATGATCACTAGAGGGAGACAGACACTCGCTTGAGTGGTAACTCCTGACTAAACATGATCACTAGAGGGAGACAGACACTCGCTTGAGTGGTAACTCCTGACAATGATCACTATAGAGGGAGACAGATGTTCACTTGAGTGGTAACTCCTGACTAAACATATGATCACAAGAGGGATACAGACACTCACTTGAGTGGTAACTCCTGACTAAACATATGATCACAAGAGGGACACAGACACTCACCTGAGTGGTAACTCCTGACGAAACATAAGATCACTAGAGGGATACAGACACTCACTTGAGTGGTAACTCCTGACTAAACATATGATCACAAGAGGGATACAGACACTCACTTGAGTGGTAACTCCTGACTAAACATATGATCACAAGAGGGACACAGACACTCACCTGAGTGGTAACTCCTGACGAAACATAAGATCACTAGAGGGAGACAGACACTCACTTGAGTGGTAACTCCTGACTAAACATATGATCACTATAGAGGGAGACAGACACTCACTTGAGTGGTAACTCCTGACTAAACATATGATCACTATAGAGGGAGACAGACACTCACTTGATTGGTAACTCCTGACTAAACATATGATCACTAGAGGGAGACAGACACTCACTTGAGTGGTAACTCCTGACTAAACATATGATCACTATAGAGGGAGACAGTCACTCACTTGATCGGTAACTCCTGACTAAACATGATCACTAGAGGGATACAGACACTCACTTGAGTGGTAATTCTCCTGACTAAATATCTGATCACTAGAGGGAGACAGACACTCACTTGAGTGGTAACTCCTCACTAAACATATGATCACTATAGAGGGAGACAGACACTCACTTGAGTGGTAACTCCTGACTAAACATATGATCACCATAGAGGGAGACAGACACTCACTTGATTGGTAACTCCTGACTAAACATATGATCACTAGAGGGATACAGACACTCACTTGAGTGGTAACTCCTGACTAAACATGATCACTAGAGGGAGACAGACACTCGCTTGAGTGGTAACTCCTGACTATGATCACTAAAGGGATACAGACACTCACTTTAGTGGTAACTCCTGACTAAACATGATCACTAGAGGGAGACAGACACTCGCTTGAGTGGTAACTCCTGACAATGATCACTATAGAGGGAGACAGATGCTCACTTGACTGGTAACTCCTGGCTAAACATAAGATCACTAGAGGGATACAGACACTCACTTGAGTGGTAACTCCTGACTAAACATATGATCACAAGAGGGACACAGACACTCACTTGAGTGGTAACTCCTGACTAAACATATGAACACTAGAGGGAGACAGACACTCACTTGATTGGTAATTCCTGACTAAACATATGATCACTATAGAGGGAGACAGACACTCACTTGAGTGGTAACTCCTGACTAAACATATGATCACTATAGAGGGAGACAGACACTCACTTGAGTGGTAACTCCTGACTTAACATATGATCACTATAGAGGGAGACAGACACTCACTTGAGTGGTAACTCCTGACTAAACATATGATCACTATAGAGGGAGACAGACACTCACTTGAGTGGTAACTCCTGACTAAACATATGATCACTATAGAGGGAGACAGACACTCACTTGAGTGGTAACTCCTGACTTAACATATGATCACTATAGAGGGAGACAGACACTCACTTGAGTGGTAACTCCTGACTTAACATATGATCACTATAGAGGGAGACAGACACTCACTTGAGTGGTAACTCCTGACTAAACATATGATCACTAGAGGGAGACAGACACTCACTTGAGTGGTAACTCCTGACTAAACATATGATCACTATAGAGGGAGACAGACACTCACTTGAGTGGTAACTCCTGACTAAACATATGATCACTATAGAGGGATACAGACACTCACTTGATTGGTAACTCCTGACTAAACATGATCACTAGAGGGAGACAGACACTCGCTTGAGTGGTAACTCCTGACTATGATCACTAAAGGGATACAGACACTCACTTGAGTGGTAACTCCTGACTAAACATGATCACTAGAGGGAGACAGACACTCGCTTGAGTGGTAACTCCTGACAATGATCACTATAGAGGGAGACAGATGCTCACTTGAGTGGTAACTCCTGACTAAACATATGATCACAAGAGGGATACAGACACTCACTTGAGTGGTAACTCCTTACTTAACATATGATCACAAGAGGGACACAGACACTCACCTGAGTGGTAACTCCTGACGAAACATAAGATCACTAGAGGGATACAGACACTCACTTGAGTGGTAACTCCTGACTAAACTTATGATCACAAGAGGGATACAGACACTCACTTGAGTGGTAATTCTCCTGACTAAACATATGATCACTAGAGGGACACAGACACTCACCTGAGTGGTAACTCCTGACGAAACATAAGATCACTAGAGGGAGACAGACACTCACTTGATTGGTAACTCCTGACTAAACATATGATCACTATAGAGGGAGACAGACACTCACTTGAGTGGTAACTCCTGACTAAACATATGATCACTATAGAGGGAGACAGACACTCACTTGAGTGGTAACTCCTGACTAAACATATGATCACTATAGAGGGAGACAGACACTCACTTGATTGGTAACTCCTGACTAAACATACGATCACTAGAGGGAGACAGACACTCACTTGAGTGGTAACTCCTGACTAAACATATGATCACTATAGAGGGAGACAGTCACTCACTTGATCGGTAACTCCTGACTAAACATGATCACTAGAGGGATACAGACACTCACTTGAGTGGTAATTCTCCTGACTAAATATCTGATCACTAGAGGGAGACAGACACTCACTTGAGTGGTAACTCCTCACTAAACATATGATCACTATAGAGGGAGACAGACACACACTTGAGTGGTAACTCCTGACTAAACATATGATCACTATAGAGGGAGACAGACACTCACTTGATTGGTAACTCCTGACTAAACATATGATCACTAGAGGGATACAGACACTCACTTGAGTGGTAACTCCTGACTAAACATGATCACTAGAGGGAGACAGACACTCGCTTGAGTGGTAACTCCTGACAATGATCACTATAGAGGGAGACAGATGTTCACTTGAGTGGTAACTCCTGACTAAACATATGATCACAAGAGGGATACAGACACTCACTTGAGTGGTAACTCCTGACTAAACATATGATCACAAGAGGGACACAGACACTCACCTGAGTGGTAACTCCTGACGAAACATAAGATCACTAGAGGGATACAGACACTCACTTGAGTGGTAACTCCTGACTAAACATATGATCACAAGAGGGATACAGACACTCACTTGAGTGGTAACTCCTGACTAAACATATGATCACAAGAGGGACACAGACACTCACCTGAGTGGTAACTCCTGACGAAACATAAGATCACTAGAGGGAGACAGACACTCACTTGAGTGGTAACTCCTGACTAAACATATGATCACTATAGAGGGAGACAGACACTCACTTGAGTGGTAACTCCTGACTAAACATATGATCACTATAGAGGGAGACAGACACTCACTTGATTGGTAACTCCTGACTAAACATATGATCACTAGAGGGAGACAGACACTCACTTGAGTGGTAACTCCTGACTAAACATATGATCACTATAGAGGGAGACAGTCACTCACTTGATCGGTAACTCCTGACTAAACATGATCACTAGAGGGATACAGACACTCACTTGAGTGGTAATTCTCCTGACTAAATATCTGATCACTAGAGGGAGACAGACACTCACTTGAGTGGTAACTCCTCACTAAACATATGATCACTATAGAGGGAGACAGACACTCACTTGAGTGGTAACTCCTGACTAAACATATGATCACCATAGAGGGAGACAGACACTCACTTGATTGGTAACTCCTGACTAAACATATGATCACTAGAGGGATACAGACACTCACTTGAGTGGTAACTCCTGACTAAACATGATCACTAGAGGGAGACAAACACTCGCTTGAGTGGTAACTCCTGACTATGATCACTAAAGGGATACAGACACTCACTTTAGTGGTAACTCCTGACTAAACATGATCACTAGAGGGAGACAGACACTCGCTTGAGTGGTAACTCCTGACAATGATCACTATAGAGGGAGACAGATGCTCACTTGACTGGTAACTCCTGGCTAAACATAAGATCACTAGAGGGATACAGACACTCACTTGAGTGGTAACTCCTGACTAAACATATGATCACAAGAAGGACACAGACACTCACTTGAGTGGTAACTCCTGACTAAACATATGATCACTATAGAGGGAGACAGTCACTCACTTGATCGGTAACTCCTGACTAAACATGATCACTAGAGGGATACAGACACTCACTTGAGTGGTAATTCTCCTGACTAAATATCTGATCACTAGAGGGAGACAGACACTCACTTGAGTGGTAACTCCTCACTAAACATATGATCACTATAGAGGGAGACAGACACTCACTTGAGTGGTAACTCCTGACTAAACATATGATCACCATAGAGGGAGACAGACACTCACTTGATTGGTAACTCCTGACTAAACATATGATCACTAGAGGGATACAGACAATCACTTGAGTGGTAACTCCTGACTAAACATGATCACTAGAGGGAGACAAACACTCGCTTGAGTGGTAACTCCTGACTATGATCACTAAAGGGATACAGACACTCACTTTAGTGGTAACTCCTGACTAAACATGATCACTAGAGGGAGACAGACACTCGCTTGAGTGGTAACTGCTGACAATGATCACTATAGAGGGAGACAGATGCTCACTTGACTGGTAACTCCTGGCTAAACATAAGATCACTAGAGGGATACAGACACTCACTTGAGTGGTAACTCCTGACTAAACATATGATCACAAGAGGGACACAGACACTCACTTGAGTGGTAACTCCTGACTAAACATATGAACACTAGAGGGAGACAGACACTCACCTGAGTGGTAACTCCTGACGAAACATAAGATCACTAGAGGGAGACAGACACTCACTTGATTGGTAATTCCTGACTAAACATATGATCACTATAGAGGGAGACAGACACTCACTTGAGTGGTAACTCCTGACTAAACATATGATCACTATAGAGGGAGACAGACACTCACTTGAGTGGTAACTCCTGACTTAACATATGATCACTATAGAGGGAGACAGACACTCACTTGAGTGGTAACTCCTGACTAAACATATGATCACTATAGAGGGAGACAGACACTCACTTGAGTGGTAACTCCTGACTTAACATATGATCACTATAGAGGGAGACAGACACTCACTTGAGTGGTAACTCCTGACTTAACATATGATCACTATAGAGGGAGACAGACACTCACTTGAGTGGTAACTCCTGACTTAACATATGATCACTATAGAGGGAGACAGACACTCACTTGAGTGGTAACTCCTGACTAAACATATGATCACTATAGAGGGAGACAGACACTCACTTGAGTGGTAACTCCTGACTAAACATATGATCACTATAGAGGGATACAGACACTCACTTGAGTGGTAACTCCTGACTAAACATGATCACTAGAGGGAGACAGACACTCGCTTGAGTGGTAACTCCTGACTATGATCACTAAAGGGATACAGACACTCACTTGAGTGGTAACTCCTGACTAAACATGATCACTAGAGGGAGACAGACACTCGCTTGAGTGGTAACTCCTGACTAAACATGATCACTAGAGGGAGACAGACACTCGCTTGAGTGGTAACTCCTGACAATGATCACTATAGAGGGAGACAGATGTTCACTTGAGTGGTAACTCCTGACTAAACATATGATCACAAGAGGGATACAGACACTCACTTGAGTGGTAACTCCTGACTAAACATATGATCACAAGAGGGACACAGACACTCACCTGAGTGGTAACTCCTGACGAAACATAAGATCACTAGAGGGATACAGACACTCACTTGAGTGGTAACTCCTGACTAAACATATGATCACAAGAGGGATACAGACACTCACTTGAGTGGTAACTCCTGACTAAACATATGATCACAAGAGGGACACAGACACTCACCTGAGTGGTAACTCCTGACGAAACATAAGATCACTAGAGGGAGACAGACACTCACTTGAGTGGTAACTCCTGACTAAACATATGATCACTATAGAGGGAGACAGACACTCACTTGAGTGGTAACTCCTGACTAAACATATGATCACTATAGAGGGAGACAGACACTCACTTGATTGGTAACTCCTGACTAAACATATGATCACTAGAGGGAGACAGACACTCACTTGAGTGGTAACTCCTGACTAAACATATGATCACTATAGAGGGAGACAGTCACTCACTTGATCGGTAACTCCTGACTAAACATGATCACTAGAGGGATACAGACACTCACTTGAGTGGTAATTCTCCTGACTAAATATCTGATCACTAGAGGGAGACAGACACTCACTTGAGTGGTAACTCCTCACTAAACATATGATCACTATAGAGGGAGACAGACACTCACTTGAGTGGTAACTCCTGACTAAACATATGATCACCATAGAGGGAGACAGACACTCACTTGATTGGTAACTCCTGACTAAACATATGATCACTAGAGGGATACAGACACTCACTTGAGTGGTAACTCCTGACTAAACATGATCACTAGAGGGAGACAGACACTCGCTTGAGTGGTAACTCCTGACTATGATCACTAAAGGGATACAGACACTCACTTTAGTGGTAACTCCTGACTAAACATGATCACTAGAGGGAGACAGACACTCGCTTGAGTGGTAACTCCTGACAATGATCACTATAGAGGGAGACAGATGCTCACTTGACTGGTAACTCCTGGCTAAACATAAGATCACTAGAGGGATACAGACACTCACTTGAGTGGTAACTCCTGACTAAACATATGATCACAAGAGGGACACAGACACTCACTTGAGTGGTAACTCCTGACTAAACATATGAACACTAGAGGGAGACAGACACTCACTTGATTGGTAATTCCTGACTAAACATATGATCACTATAGAGGGAGACAGACACTCACTTGAGTGGTAACTCCTGACTAAACATATGATCACTATAGAGGGAGACAGACACTCACTTGAGTGGTAACTCCTGACTTAACATATGATCACTATAGAGGGAGACAGACACTCACTTGAGTGGTAACTCCTGACTAAACATATGATCACTATAGAGGGAGACAGACACTCACTTGAGTGGTAACTCCTGACTAAACATATGATCACTATAGAGGGAGACAGACACTCACTTGAGTGGTAACTCCTGACTTAACATATGATCACTATAGAGGGAGACAGACACTCACTTGAGTGGTAACTCCTGACTTAACATATGATCACTATAGAGGGAGACAGACACTCACTTGAGTGGTAACTCCTGACTAAACATATGATCACTAGAGGGAGACAGACACTCACTTGAGTGGTAACTCCTGACTAAACATATGATCACTATAGAGGGAGACAGACACTCACTTGAGTGGTAACTCCTGACTAAACATATGATCACTATAGAGGGATACAGACACTCACTTGATTGGTAACTCCTGACTAAACATGATCACTAGAGGGAGACAGACACTCGCTTGAGTGGTAACTCCTGACTATGATCACTAAAGGGATACAGACACTCACTTGAGTGGTAACTCCTGACTAAACATGATCACTAGAGGGAGACAGACACTCGCTTGAGTGGTAACTCCTGACAATGATCACTATAGAGGGAGACAGATGCTCACTTGAGTGGTAACTCCTGACTAAACATATGATCACAAGAGGGATACAGACACTCACTTGAGTGGTAACTCCTTACTTAACATATGATCACAAGAGGGACACAGACACTCACCTGAGTGGTAACTCCTGACGAAACATAAGATCACTAGAGGGATACAGACACTCACTTGAGTGGTAACTCCTGACTAAACTTATGATCACAAGAGGGATACAGACACTCACTTGAGTGGTAATTCTCCTGACTAAACATATGATCACTAGAGGGACACAGACACTCACCTGAGTGGTAACTCCTGACGAAACATAAGATCACTAGAGGGAGACAGACACTCACTTGATTGGTAACTCCTGACTAAACATATGATCACTATAGAGGGAGACAGACACTCACTTGAGTGGTAACTCCTGACTAAACATATGATCACTATAGAGGGAGACAGACACTCACTTGAGTGGTAACTCCTGACTAAACATATGATCACTATAGAGGGAGACAGACACTCACTTGATTGGTAACTCCTGACTAAACATACGATCACTAGAGGGAGACAGACACTCACTTGAGTGGTAACTCCTGACTAAACATATGATCACTATAGAGGGAGACAGTCACTCACTTGATCGGTAACTCCTGACTAAACATGATCACTAGAGGGATACAGACACTCACTTGAGTGGTAATTCTCCTGACTAAATATCTGATCACTAGAGGGAGACAGACACTCACTTGAGTGGTAACTCCTCACTAAACATATGATCACTATAGAGGGAGACAGACACACACTTGAGTGGTAACTCCTGACTAAACATATGATCACTATAGAGGGAGACAGACACTCACTTGATTGGTAACTCCTGACTAAACATATGATCACTAGAGGGATACAGACACTCACTTGAGTGGTAACTCCTGACTAAACATGATCACTAGAGGGAGACAGACACTCGCTTGAGTGGTAACTCCTGACAATGATCACTATAGAGGGAGACAGATGTTCACTTGAGTGGTAACTCCTGACTAAACATATGATCACAAGAGGGATACAGACACTCACTTGAGTGGTAACTCCTGACTAAACATATGATCACAAGAGGGACACAGACACTCACCTGAGTGGTAACTCCTGACGAAACATAAGATCACTAGAGGGATACAGACACTCACTTGAGTGGTAACTCCTGACTAAACATATGATCACAAGAGGGATACAGACACTCACTTGAGTGGTAACTCCTGACTAAACATATGATCACAAGAGGGACACAGACACTCACCTGAGTGGTAACTCCTGACGAAACATAAGATCACTAGAGGGAGACAGACACTCACTTGAGTGGTAACTCCTGACTAAACATATGATCACTATAGAGGGAGACAGACACTCACTTGAGTGGTAACTCCTGACTAAACATATGATCACTATAGAGGGAGACAGACACTCACTTGATTGGTAACTCCTGACTAAACATATGATCACTAGAGGGAGACAGACACTCACTTGAGTGGTAACTCCTGACTAAACATATGATCACTATAGAGGGAGACAGTCACTCACTTGATCGGTAACTCCTGACTAAACATGATCACTAGAGGGATACAGACACTCACTTGAGTGGTAATTCTCCTGACTAAATATCTGATCACTAGAGGGAGACAGACACTCACTTGAGTGGTAACTCCTCACTAAACATATGATCACTATAGAGGGAGACAGACACTCACTTGAGTGGTAACTCCTGACTAAACATATGATCACCATAGAGGGAGACAGACACTCACTTGATTGGTAACTCCTGACTAAACATATGATCACTAGAGGGATACAGACACTCACTTGAGTGGTAACTCCTGACTAAACATGATCACTAGAGGGAGACAAACACTCGCTTGAGTGGTAACTCCTGACTATGATCACTAAAGGGATACAGACACTCACTTTAGTGGTAACTCCTGACTAAACATGATCACTAGAGGGAGACAGACACTCGCTTGAGTGGTAACTCCTGACAATGATCACTATAGAGGGAGACAGATGCTCACTTGACTGGTAACTCCTGGCTAAACATAAGATCACTAGAGGGATACAGACACTCACTTGAGTGGTAACTCCTGACTAAACATATGATCACAAGAAGGACACAGACACTCACTTGAGTGGTAACTCCTGACTAAACATATGAACACTAGAGGGAGACAGACACTCACCTGAGTGGTAACTCCTGACGAAACATAAGATCACTAGAGGGAGACAGACACTCACTTGATTGGTAATTCCTGACTAAACATATGATCACTATAGAGGGAGACAGACACTCACTTGAGTGGTAACTCCTGACTAAACATATGATCACTATAGAGGGAGACAGACACTCACTTGAGTGGTAACTCCTGACTTAACATATGATCACTATAGAGGGAGACAGACACTCACTTGAGTGGTAACTCCTGACTAAACATATGATCACTATAGAGGGAGACAGACACTCACTTGAGTGGTAACTCCTGACTTAACATATGATCACTATAGAGGGAGACAGACACTCACTTGAGTGGTAACTCCTGACTTAACATATGATCACTATAGAGGGAGACAGACACTCACTTGAGTGGTAACTCCTGACTTAACATATGATCACTATAGAGGGAGACAGACACTCACTTGAGTGGTAACTCCTGACTAAACATATGATCACTATAGAGGGAGACAGACACTCACTTGAGTGGTAACTCCTGACTAAACATATGATCACTATAGAGGGATACAGACACTCACTTGAGTGGTAACTCCTGACTAAACATGATCACTAGAGGGAGACAGACACTCGCTTGAGTGGTAACTCCTGACTATGATCACTAAAGGGATACAGACACTCACTTGAGTGGTAACTCCTGACTAAACATGATCACTAGAGGGAGACAGACACTCGCTTGAGTGGTAACTCCTGACTAAACATGATCACTAGAGGGAGACAGACACTCGCTTGAGTGGTAACTCCTGACAATGATCACTATAGAGGGAGACAGATGTTCACTTGAGTGGTAACTCCTGACTAAACATATGATCACAAGAGGGATACAGACACTCACTTGAGTGGTAACTCCTGACTAAACATATGATCACAAGAGGGACACAGACACTCACCTGAGTGGTAACTCCTGACGAAACATAAGATCACTAGAGGGATACAGACACTCACTTGAGTGGTAACTCCTGACTAAACATATGATCACAAGAGTGATACAGACACTCACTTGAGTGGTAACTCCTGACTAAACATATGATCACAAGAGGGACACAGACACTCACCTGAGTGGTAACTCCTGACGAAACATAAGATCACTAGAGGGAGACAGACACTCACTTGAGTGGTAACTCCTGACTAAACATATGATCACTATAGAGGGAGACAGACACTCACTTGAGTGGTAACTCCTGACTAAACATATGATCACTATAGAGGGAGACAGACACTCACTTGATTGGTAACTCCTGACTAAACATATGATCACTAGAGGGAGACAGACACTCACTTGAGTGGTAACTCCTGACTAAACATATGATCACTATAGAGGGAGACAGTCACTCACTTGATCGGTAACTCCTGACTAAACATGATCACTAGAGGGATACAGACACTCACTTGAGTGGTAATTCTCCTGACTAAATATCTGATCACTAGAGGGAGACAGACACTCACTTGAGTGGTAACTCCTGACTAAACATATGATCACTATAGAGGGAGACAGACACTCACTTGAGTGGTAACTCCTGACTAAACATATGATCACCATAGAGGGAGACAGACACTCACTTGATTGGTAACTCCTGACTAAACATATGATCACTATAGAGGGAGACAGTCACTCACTTGATCGGTAACTCCTGACTAAACATGATCACTAGAGGGATACAGACACTCACTTGAGTGGTAATTCTCCTGACTAAATATCTGATCACTAGAGGGAGACAGACACTCACTTGAGTGGTAACTCCTCACTAAACATATGATCACTATAGAGGGAGACAGACACTCACTTGAGTGGTAACTCCTGACTAAACATATGATCACCATAGAGGGAGACAGACACTCACTTGATTGGTAACTCCTGACTAAACATATGATCACTAGAGGGATACAGACACTCACTTGAGTGGTAACTCCTGACTAAACATGATCACTAGAGGGAGACAAACACTCGCTTGAGTGGTAACTCCTGACTATGATCACTAAAGGGATACAGACACTCACTTTAGTGGTAACTCCTGACTAAACATGATCACTAGAGGGAGACAGACACTCGCTTGAGTGGTAACTCCTGACAATGATCACTATAGAGGGAGACAGATGCTCACTTGACTGGTAACTCCTGGCTAAACATAAGATCACTAGAGGGATACAGACACTCACTTGAGTGGTAACTCCTGACTAAACATATGATCACAAGAAGGACACAGACACTCACTTGAGTGGTAACTCCTGACTAAACATATGAACACTAGAGGGAGACAGACACTCACCTGAGTGGTAACTCCTGACGAAACATAAGATCACTAGAGGGAGACAGACACTCACTTGATTGGTAATTCCTGACTAAACATATGATCACTATAGAGGGAGACAGACACTCACTTGAGTGGTAACTCCTGACTAAACATATGATCACTATAGAGGGAGACAGACACTCACTTGAGTGGTAACTCCTGACTTAACATATGATCACTATAGAGGGAGACAGACACTCACTTGAGTGGTAACTCCTGACTAAACATATGATCACTATAGAGGGAGACAGACACTCACTTGAGTGGTAACTCCTGACTTAACATATGATCACTATAGAGGGAGACAGACACTCACTTGAGTGGTAACTCCTGACTTAACATATGATCACTATAGAGGGAGACAGACACTCACTTGAGTGGTAACTCCTGACTTAACATATGATCACTATAGAGGGAGACAGACACTCACTTGAGTGGTAACTCCTGACTAAACATATGATCACTATAGAGGGAGACAGACACTCACTTGAGTGGTAACTCCTGACTAAACATATGATCACTATAGAGGGATACAGACACTCACTTGAGTGGTAACTCCTGACTAAACATGATCACTAGAGGGAGACAGACACTCGCTTGAGTGGTAACTCCTGACTATGATCACTAAAGGGATACAGACACTCACTTGAGTGGTAACTCCTGACTAAACATGATCACTAGAGGGAGACAGACACTCGCTTGAGTGGTAACTCCTGACTAAACATGATCACTAGAGGGAGACAGACACTCGCTTGAGTGGTAACTCCTGACAATGATCACTATAGAGGGAGACAGATGTTCACTTGAGTGGTAACTCCTGACTAAACATATGATCACAAGAGGGATACAGACACTCACTTGAGTGGTAACTCCTGACTAAACATATGATCACAAGAGGGACACAGACACTCACCTGAGTGGTAACTCCTGACGAAACATAAGATCACTAGAGGGATACAGACACTCACTTGAGTGGTAACTCCTGACTAAACATATGATCACAAGAGTGATACAGACACTCACTTGAGTGGTAACTCCTGACTAAACATATGATCACAAGAGGGACACAGACACTCACCTGAGTGGTAACTCCTGACGAAACATAAGATCACTAGAGGGAGACAGACACTCACTTGAGTGGTAACTCCTGACTAAACATATGATCACTATAGAGGGAGACAGACACTCACTTGAGTGGTAACTCCTGACTAAACATATGATCACTATAGAGGGAGACAGACACTCACTTGATTGGTAACTCCTGACTAAACATATGATCACTAGAGGGAGACAGACACTCACTTGAGTGGTAACTCCTGACTAAACATATGATCACTATAGAGGGAGACAGTCACTCACTTGATCGGTAACTCCTGACTAAACATGATCACTAGAGGGATACAGACACTCACTTGAGTGGTAATTCTCCTGACTAAATATCTGATCACTAGAGGGAGACAGACACTCACTTGAGTGGTAACTCCTGACTAAACATATGATCACTATAGAGGGAGACAGACACTCACTTGAGTGGTAACTCCTGACTAAACATATGATCACCATAGAGGGAGACAGACACTCACTTGATTGGTAACTCCTGACTAAACATATGATCACTAGAGGGATACAGACACTCACTTGAGTGGTAACTCCTGACTAAACATGATCACTAGAGGGAGACAGACACTCGCTTGAGTGGTAACTCCTGACTATGATCACTAAAGGGATACAGACACTCACTTTAGTGGTAACTCCTGACTAAACATGATCACTAGAGGGAGACAGACACTCGCTTGAGTGGTAACTCCTGACAATGATCACTATAGAGGGAGACAGATGCTCACTTGACTGGTAACTCCTGGCTAAACATAAGATCACTAGAGGGATACAGACACTCACTTGAGTGGTAACTCCTGACTAAACATATGATCACAAGAGGGACACAGACACTCACTTGAGTGGTAACTCCTGACTAAACATATGAACACTAGAGGGAGACAGACACTCACTTGATTGGTAATTCCTGACTAAACATATGATCACTATAGAGGGAGACAGACACTCACTTGAGTGGTAACTCCTGACTAAACATATGATCACTATATAGGGAGACAGACACTCACTTGAGTGGTAACTCCTGACTTAACATATGATCACTATAGAGGGAGACAGACACTCACTTGAGTGGTAACTCCTGACTAAACATATGATCACTATAGAGGGAGACAGACACTCACTTGAGTGGTAACTCCTGACTTAACATATGATCACTATAGAGGGAGACAGACACTCACTTGAGTGGTAACTCCTGACTTAACATATGATCACTATAGAGGGAGACAGACACTCACTTGAGTGGTAACTCCTGACTTAACATATGATCACTATAGAGGGAGACAGACACTCACTTGAGTGGTAACTCCTGACTAAACATATGATCACTATAGAGGGAGACAGACACTCACTTGAGTGGTAACTCCTGACTAAACATATGATCACTATAGAGGGAGACAGACACTCACTTGAGTGGTAACTCCTGACTTAACATATGATCACTATAGAGGGAGACAGACACTCACTTGAGTGGTAACTCCTGACTTAACATATGATCACTATAGAGGGAGACAGACACTCACTTGAGTGGTAACTCCTGACTAAACATATGATCACTATAGAGGGAGACAGTCACTCACTTGATCGGTAACTCCTGACTAAACATGATCACTAGAGGGATACAGACACTCACTTGAGTGGTAATTCTCCCGACTAAACATATGATCACTAGAGGGAGACAGACACTCGCTTGAGTGGTAACTCCTGGCTAAACATAAGATCACTAGAGGGAGACAGACACTCACTTGAGTGGTAACTCCTGACTAAATATATGATCACTAGAGGGAGACAGACACTCACTTGAGTGGTAATTCTCCTGACTAAACATATGATCACTAGAGGGAGACAGACACTCACTTGAGTGGTAACTCCTGACTAAATGTATGATCACTAGAGTGAGACAAACACTCACTTGAGTGGTAACTCCTGACTAAACGTATGATCACTAGAGGGAAACAGACACTCACTTGAGTGGTAACTCCTGACTAAACATATATGATCACTAGAGGGAGACAAACACTATGGTTATCCAACAATGATAACTGATAATGTGGCCATCAAAGGAATGGAAAATAAAGCCATGGCCCAAATCTCTGGCTGCGGCTGTAAATAACACACAAGTCTATGGAAACAGCTGCAGTCACTGTGGTTGCCATAGGTCAGTAGGTGCGTGTGTAATTTGCAGCCTGAGACTGAAATTTGGAACACGGTCTAAGACTTGACTTGAGTCCAATGCAAAGCTAATGATATCTTCATTGTGTCTGTTGAATCCTCTTCCCAATGATATGTTACATGATTATGTGATCTTTCTACAGGATACCATGACTTGGGCTATGACTACCTTGACCTATGCACCAAATGCCAACTATCATGGATGGGACAGCTTCCTAGTCTTAGCTGAAGATCTGTCAGGTGCAGTGTCTCAACTTCTAGAAATACAGATAGCTGTCCTCATCAATCCTTGTATCAACAGTGGCATATGTGGAGGTTGGTTCCAATTCTCATATTCAGTAATTGCTTAGGGTGACTTGGACTGGAAACTATGACAGATTGATAGTGTACTCACATCTGAGCTATCCAGCCCTATGATGGGCCCCTTAAGTCTTTGATCAGGGTGCCAGTCAGAAGCCATATAACCCAACAACTGCCCTACCGGTGCTCTACCATCTGAGCTATCCAGCCCTATGATGGGTCCCTTAAGTCTTTGGTCAGGGTGCCAGTCAGAAGCCATATAAACCATTAACTGTCACACCAGTGCTGTACCATCTGAGCTATCCAGCCCTATGATGGGCCCCCTAAAGTCTTTGCTCGGGGTGCCAGTCAGAAGCCATATAACACATTAACTGTCACATTAGTGCTGTACAATCTGAGCTATCCACCCCTATGATGGGCCCTTAAGTCTTTGCTCAGAGTGCCAGTCAGAAGCCATATAACCCATTAACTGCCATACCAGTGCTCTACCATCTGAGCTATCCAGCCCTATGATGGGCCCCCTAAAGTCTTTGCTCAGGGTGCCAGTCAGAAGCCATATAACCCATTAACTGTCATACCAGTGCTGTACCATCTGAGCTATCCAGCCCTATGATGGGCCCCTAAAGTCTTTGCTCAGGGTGCCAGGCAGAAGCCATATAACCCATTAACTGCCATACCAGTGCCCTACCATCTGAGCTATCCAGCCTTATGATGGGGCCTCCCTGTAGTCAACTATCTTTGCTCAGGGTGCCAGTCAGAAGTCATATAACCCATTAACTGTCATACCAGTGCTCTACAATCTGAGCTATCCAGCCCTATATGATGGGCCCTAAAGTCTTTGCTCGGGGTGCCAGTCAGACGCCATATAACCCATTAACTGCCATACCAGTGCTATACAATCTGAGCTGTCCAGCCATATGATGGCCCCTAAAGTCTTTACTCAGAGTGCCAGTCAGAAGCCATATAACCCATTAACTGCCATACCAGTGCTCTACCATCTGAGCTATCCAGCCCTATGATGGGCCCCTAAAGTCTTTGATCAGAGTGCCAGTCAGAAGCCATATAACCCATTAACTGCCATACCAGTGCTCTACAATCTGAGCTATCCAGCCCTATATGATGGGCCCTAAAGTCTTTGCTCGGGGTGCCAGTCAGACGCCATATAAGGGAGCGTTTCAAAATATAACCCTTGGTAAAAATAGCGGTATCACTGTTTTTTTTAGTGGTAACGTTGTGGTCGCTCTTCTGAATGAAAATCTGAGCAGCTTGAATAATCGCATATTCAGGAGGTCAAATCTGGAGCCAGGAACTCATTACCACTTGGTCGGTAGTTAAAAGAAACTCATCTTTCAATGGACTACTGGTTTTCATTGCGAGCCCACTAGATAACGGACAAAAGAAATTGACACGCGCTGTGGGGCGAACCCCAATTTCAATGAGTTGTTGCATTTCTTTTACTCAGAATATTTTGTTTTCTAAAAATCCAAATTTCAGTTGATATAAATGTGAAAATCGTTGTTTTTTGGAGAAGTTCTTTGATTATATTTTTAAACGGTAAAATTTGGTTAAGGAATGACTGAGACCAGACATTGTTCATTGCAGAGATTTTTCACTGGCTCCGAAAATCAAGCTTGCACACTGAGGGATTATCTCACCAGGCTACTGATCAATCTCTGTGTACAACGAATACCTATTGTGTCTCCATTGTAGGTGTCAATTTATTATTTTCCCCGGCTGAGAATATATTTGTTTTCAGGGACTTGACCGACCATTATTGTATCTCTGAGTCCCGCCCTGCAAAAAAAAAAGCAAAAATTGCATTTACATGTATAAACAGTATTTATATACAGAAAAATAAATAACCACAACCATAAGAATTACGTTTTCAGAATTCTTGGAGTTTTTCATTTACTGAAAGGGATTAGCTGGACTATTTGCCAAGTAATAAGCAGTGGGTATGGGATTAGCGCTCCAGTAATTGGTTCCTTTGTCTGGCTCTGGAGCTGGGTGGCTCGGCGAGTCTCATGAATAATGCCATGACGAAACTCCCAGTGTGCAGTGACCCGTTGACAATGAGCTCATTATCAGATCTGCCTGGTGGGAATTGTGATACCACAATAAAACAGTGATACCGCTATTTTTACCAGGGGTTATATTTTGAAACGCTCCCTAATCCATTAACTGCCATACCAGTGCTATACAATCTGAGCTGTCCAGCCATATGATGGCCCCAAAAGTCTTTACTCAGAGTGCCAGTCAGAAGCCATATAACCCATTAACTGCCATACCAGTGCTCTACCATCTGAGCTATCCAGCCCTATGATGGGCCCCTAAAGTCTTTGCTCAGAGTGCCAGTCAGAAGCCGTATAACCCATTAAGTGCCATACCAGTGCTCTACAATCTGAGCTATCCAGCCCTATGATGGGCCCCTAAAGTCTTTGATCAGAGTGCCAGTCAGAAGCCATATAACCCATTAACTGCCATACCAGTGCTCTACCATCTGAGCTATCCAGCCGTATGATGGGCCTCCCTAAAGTCTTTGATCAGAGTGCCAGTCAGAAGATTACATTTGTAATATCTGATGTCATCAGATTCATTTGTAATATAAGTCATCTTAATTTAATAATTTTGAATAACTATATTTTATCCACCTCTAAGTTTCTTTTTGCATGGAATGAAAACTGACTGCACTGCACAGAAACTGTCTACATGTACCTATAATATTCTTGAATCATGTTGTATAATTTTAATTTCAGAGTGAAGGTCATGATTGGTGTGTTGTCTGCCTTGCTAGCACTATTCCTCATTGCTGCAAGCATCTTCTTTTACTTCTATAAGAAACAAGGCAACAAATCGTAAGTAACAAACATCTTGAAATTGTATTTCCCTATCAATGAGATGGCTAGTATGTGAAGAGGAATGTCCTTTGTTTGTTGCATTTGATTTAGAATTGATAAGAGGTCTTGCAGTCAGGTTGTATAGTGGGTTCTTTACTCACCTTTCAACCCAGAGTTCCCTGGTTCCAATCCCACTCCGGGCACTATGTGGACTTGGTTGTCAGTCCCTAACTCTGATATTGTGTGTCTTTAAATACAGTATGGTATATGATTATTATTTCATAAGTAAACCACAACACCACATTCAAAGTGCTGTAGTGCTGTAGTTGACGAGTTGTTGGAAATGTCACTACCTCAGACAAAGTACCCAGGGTTGATAACAATGATATGAAGCACTTCCCTCAATAGTATGTTATTAATTTTCCTGAGCTTCATACAAACTTTTGAAATGCAAGTGACATTTTATCTCATTTTTCTCTGCTCATCAAGACGTGTTCATCCTGATACTGACTCTAATGATGAGCAATCTATTTGTGACGAGCGCCGGCAGAACATCTATGCTGTCCATCAAGCCTTTGATAATCCTACATTTGTTGAAGACAATGATGGTGATATTCATTATAGCAATGAAGACAACAACCAGATGAATATTCCTAACTCCTCTTCATCAGGAAGACCCAGTCGATCTGCTCTGTCATCAAGCTCTAAAGACTCTGGTAGCTCCTCAGTCAATAGATGGAACCTCCCCAGGCCTTGGTCAGCCCTCCGCCAGTCCAACGCTGTTTCTCCTACACCAGGAGAGCCTTCTTCTCAGAGTGATGGGATTCTTGAAGCATCTACTCATCAATCTTTGGAATGCAAGAGATCTGTGGTTCTTAATGCCACTGAGATATGGGCAGAGGTTGTGATACCATCACATACTTCTACTAGTCTGAATAGTGCACAAGAGCCTGATTGACATTGAGATTCACCTGCTGAACCATCAGACAATCACCCTCGACCCAAGTCACTAGCAGACCTTCAACCCCATGATCTACTATTCCTACTCAGAGCTCCAGGAATATCAAAGATGATGACAAGTCTTCTGAATTAGAGACGTGGACTTTCCAAATGAAGTCCCTCGTACTCAAGATTAAAACATGTGACATCAGACACCTGATATATGTATTTTGAAATGAAATGTAATATTAGCTGTGATATTTATTAGTATGGCTGTGGGACACTATAATATGCCAAATACATGTAATGTACTTCCACATTATGTTGTACTACTGTGACTAATACTTCATAATATGTTGTATGTGATAACTTATATTAATATAGTTTAAGCTGTGTGAGGTGTGTCAGTTTGACAACTAAATAGAAGCAAAATGTACACAGAATTGTTTCCACTCTATTTCACTCTGAATCATATTAATTAACCATCAGAAATTTACTCCTCACTTTCATATGCGATATGCTAAAGAATATTTTGTTTTAATTGCTAATTTTTATGGAAAATTTAGCTTTTTGTAAACCCTGTAATCTTGATTTACTGCAGAATGTTTGATATGGAAGTTTATTTTATGGAAGTTTATCACAATGAGATTTACATGTTTAAAACGTTTGGTAGACTAAAGTGAACATAATATAACTGTGAACAACATAATCATTATTTCAAATGAACCGAAATCATCAATTCTTGTATTTACTGGAACTTGTAAAATTCTCAAAGTCCTCAAAGTCTCACTGACATAGGAAATGTACAGTTCAATAATTATGATGTCCAAATATCATTGGAAATGAGTTTTCATAATACAGTATTTCTGTTTTTAAATTCATGGAATACTTGGCTGTGTATGTGATTCTGATCTGGTTGACTGCTGCATTGATTAATCATTTCATTTCTATTTATTGATCTCATCATAAAAGTAGTAAGTAGATACTAGTATATTGTACTCCGTATAGAAATTGAAATGATATTTAAGAGAATTTTATTTCTTTTGGACATTTTGTAGAAATGAATTCACTTAAAATGAATAAATTCTCTGAATTCTGCAGTGAAACAAAAATAATGTGCACTTTGTTTTCCTGGATATCCTGTCCTTTATTTTTTTCTTAGAAACCAATTTGGGACAACTTTACTCATAACGGGAAACATTACTTTTTGGCTCGATAGTTACAAACTTAAACTAGAGGTTGTGTCTGTTTAAAACAGAACACATGGCTTTTCCGCATAATGATATAAAATATTTCTCCAATTAAAACACATCACTTATTTTGTTTGATTGAGACAGATTTTTTAAAAGTGACCGTATCTAAATGTAGAAAACTTGAGTTAAACAAATCACTTTTGGAGTTTTGAAGTGTGCCCCTTTAATCTTACGTCAGGTGTCTTGGCCACATAAACTGGTTTTATAAAACTATGTGTGACTGTGTGCCAGATAGATGCAAACGGGTAAACACTGCTGTCTGACAACAAAGCACCCCTGGCATGGCCTAACGAATAACAGTCATCCGAGCAGACGGTTTTGAATGGCGCCCTCTTTTGATTAAAACAAGCAACTATGTACTTTGATTAATCAAAAGAGGGCACCATTCAAAACCGTCTGCTGGGATTACCGATTCATGCATTACTGAAAACGGTCTAAGTAGATTGTTGCGCGTGCGTAGTTGTCTTGTCAAAAACAGCATTTACGCTGTAGGCAACTATGATAAGGAAAAGAAGGAGAACACGGCATATATAAAGCAGGCAAACAACCTTTCGCGCGCCTGGCATGAATGGTGTTTCAATCATATGTTTCATTTTATGACCAATATTTTCACGTACAGAGCTCTGTACAAGTCATTGGGCTAGCGTGAGAAAGATTTAATAAATCATAAAAATTCAAGTGATGAGGCCGTCGTGACGTAACTTCATAATAACGATCCGCAACTTCCATTTCCCCAACCTACCAATTTTCAAAGCGATCGGCCGTTTCTACTGTGTGTTATAAAAAATGCAATTTTTATGACGTCATGATGACATCACCGATTTTTTGTCTATGCAGTGTTCATCTATGGTGTATGCTTAAGAATTATCAAAAAGAAATTCAAAGATATCTTGTTTTGTTTACTTGATATCGTTAAAAGAACTTTAATAACCCAAAATTTCAATAATTCATAAAAAATCAGAGAATGACGTCATGATGACGTCATTGTAATTTTTGGATATAACACTTCCCGACTAAGATACATACCAAGTTTCAACTCAATCAAACTTAAGGTTCGTTCATAATTGATGTCTGAAGTTTGCCCCTTTAAGACACTGTCCCGTGACACCTGATGACGCCATGATGACGTCATTGAAATTTTTCGATATAACACTTCCCGACTTAGATACATACCAAGTTTCAACTCAATCAAACTTAAGGTTCGTTCATAATTGATGTCTGAAGTTTGCCCCTTTAAGACACTGTCACGTGACACCTGATGACGCCATGATGACGTCATTGAAATTTTTCGATATAACACTTCCCGACTTAGATACATACCAAGTTTCAACTCAATCAACCTTAAGGTTCGTTCATAATTGATGTCTGAAGTTTGCCCCTTTAAGACACTGTCACGTGACACCTGATTATGTCATGATGACGTCATTGAAATTTTTCGATATAACACTTCCCGACTTAGATACATACCAAGTTTCAACTCAATCAAACTTAGGGTTCGTTCATAATTGATGTCTGAAGTTTGCCCCTTTAAGACACTGTCACGTGACACCTGATGACGTCATAATGACGAAAAGTTTCGGGAGACAACTACCCTATATGGACTTCCTACATACCAAGTTTGGTTAAGATCAGCCGTTTAAAAGTGACCAAAGTGGCGTGTAGAATGCCCCTGTACAAAGTCTATACGAAATCTTCAGGAAGAAGAGGAAGAAAAAACTAGAGGTTGTGTCTGTTTAAAACAGAACACATGGCTTTTCCGCATATGATATAAAAAAATCGTCACAACCTTATACATACAAAGACATTTGATTAAGATATAAAGCTTTATCACCTTTAATCTTAGTCTTGAATTTGGTTGTGTTTGTGTCACTGAAGGAATTAGACCTTGCCTAACATTGACTTTTGGCGAAAGAATCATGATAATGATCCTAGCTCTTACCACTTTTGAATGAGGAGCTACTTCAAAAATCGTATGCGTTAAGCCTAGAAAAAATCATTCATCTGATAGCGACTATTGCGGCCGACAGATATTATGCATAATTTATGCACGCGCGCGATGTATAAAACAAAACTTGATAGATCAACTGGCACAATTCGGCTTCCGTACAACAACCACCGTTGTGCGCATGTCTTAGGCCGCGTTCCGTCGGCTGCAGTCAATGGCTAGTGGCTCTTATATGTAAGTGCGTAATTTGCAGCCGCAGCCAGAGAATTGGGACCCGGGCTTACTTCGGGGTGCATTTTGGTCGTGTATCCTGTCTCAATGAGAGTGTTTACTATATACAGCTTGGAGGAGAACAATCTATTCATGACAAAAGTGTTATTCACGCCAAGTAAGTAATGAAATGAATGCTTTATGAAATGAAAATGTTTGTTTTTGTGTATATTTCAGTGAGTAGTGCGAGGTACGTGTACCATCTAAGTCTTTATGAACTAGCGTCTGTTGCGATTGCCATAATATGGTTGAAGAGGAATTCGGTTAACAAATAATTTGAAGCAAACCAAAGGGTGTTCTTTCAATCTTTCGTCCATGGCCGGGGTAACGTCACTGAACGTTAGGCATACCATTCAACCTGTGCTGTGTAATGTCTTCTTGTTGTGGTTCTGTTGTACTTGTACTACTCACTAGGCCTATGTGAACATGTAAAGCTATGCCTATGTTGAGTAGGTTGTATTATCTTCTACAGGTTTGCCTCATTTAGGATCTACCCATAGGGGCCTAGCAATGAATTTATTTGATAAATTAAACACGGGTAGCCTAAAAAAGTAATATTTAATAACAAATTGTTTTATTAATAAGGATGTCCAGTATAAATTGGAGGAAATACTCCTCCATTGTATAATTTAGTTGATCCTACTGCATTACTGATAGTAGAAGTGGCAGTGTTGATGCAACAATAGTATTTCAGAATGTGTGATGAACATGGAGGAATAACGTTAGACAGTTTTTCCTTCATGATTCTGATATGAACTTATGAAGGTATTTTGATTGATTCTGGGGGACGTCTGCTTATATTAACAAATTTTTCCTTTTTTTGTTTACATAACATTATGTCCTACATACGTGTACATTATTTTGGTGTAGTCCCATGTAGCACACATTTTGACTGTTTGGTTTATACAGTGGCTAGGCCTACACATTGTAAAAAAGTGAGGAATTGAATGTAAGTGATCTTACTTGTGTTTGAATCATATTTAACATTTTATGTAAATTGAAGGAGTTTAAGTGAATGGTTTATATATTTCTGTTATTGAGTTGTTATGACTTATGAGTCTGTCAATGCCAATATTCGTAAAAAGACAATTATGATAATCATGATGATTTTTTTTTCTTACTTTTTTTTTGCACTTTTTGAGTACACAAAAGTTATTCTTTTTGTTCTGATTATGTTTTGCTGCTTTGAAGTAATACCTGCACTTTATACTATACTTGGACATTATGTCACTTGTGTATGTCACTTGAACAGCATTTCAGTATAGAGGAAATCAAACAGTGTCTATGTAACTTGTTAGCAATTATTATGAAAAACCTTGAACAAGATAGTGTATGAATATGCTTTGAAATAAACAACTACGCAAGGCCTCGGAAGTTGACGGGAATTGCTCAAGTCAAGAAGACCCAAGAAACCTGATTGAAGGAGGACTTGAACCTGCAACCTCCCGGTTACTGAACCAGCACTCGACTGACCTGCATTTTCCAGCCCTACATTGGCAGTGTCCTAAATTGTACTTTTTTTTTTATTTCAGTCAGAAGCTATGAAAGCTGACATTACTGTATGCTGCTATATCCGAAGGATCAATTTAATCATTGTAGCAACAAAACTTCAGGAATCTCCCAAAGGGGTCTGGCCTATCTCGTATCAAAACACTTTCAAATAAACCACCAGAACAGGAAGTGACATTAATTGATATTCAGACAACCGAAAACACTGATTGAAGTCATTTAAAGAAGAAGAACAAATCACTGACTGAAGCAGTTGAACCTGAAAAACATAAATGATTAAAAATAATATCAAAGACAACCCTCAATGAATGGGCCATCTTGCTACAGTGTAAGTAGTGTGGATTAGGAAAACATCCCTTAAATGTGTTGTCCTTCTGATGTTTAATGTTTATGTTTTTCTTTTCAATTTGTTTTCAGGACAAAATGCCAAAGTACCAGCGAGCCAAGACGATGAAGGATGGGATGGGGATCTGGAGGATGAGGAAGCCAGTTCGAGGAGCATCTGTTTTCTCTAACACTTACATGTTTGTTGCTGACTTCTCTAGCCTTTCTTTGCTCAGCTCTTGTGTTTCTCACTCTATTTCTTGCTATTCCTCTTTCCTTTCCTTTCCCACTCAAGTCCACACTGGGCTTGTGACTCAAGCACTCTTGCTTGAGGACGTTGTTGAGAACCAGGCTCCTGCGGTTCTCAGCAACAGCCATGCTGGTAAAATGAGAATGAAGTTGAATGATAAAAAGCGTTTGTCCCTAACCTTAAAGCGTTTGTCCCAGGCTTTAAAGCATTGTTTATGTCATACTTATACGATATGTAATCAGAAATATGTTGAAAGAACGAGTTTCAAGAAACCTGAGATGAGCCATGAGACTAACGGTGAGGTGAAGTTTGAGACGATTCATAAGACATGCCTTGAGGATGGATGTAAGAAGAGTCATGTGAGCGGTCATGAGGTAAGCAGTCATGAGGTATGCAGTCATGAGGTAAGCGGTCATGAGGTAAGCGGTCATGAGGTAAGCAGTCATGAGGTAAGCGGTCATGAGGTAAGCGGTCATGAGGTAAGCAGTCATGAGGTAAGCGGTCATGAGGTAAGCGGTCATGAGGTAAGCAGTCATGAGGTAAGCGGTCATGAGGTAAGCAGTCATGAGGTAAGCAGTCATGAGGTAAGCAGTCATGAGGTAAGCTTTCATGAGGTAAGCAGTCATGAAGTAAGCAGCTGTGGAATGATGCATATGATGGGCTGTGAGAAGAGATGTAGGGAGAGGTTCAGGAGAAGTCATGATAAGAGCTATATGAGAAGATACAACAGAGGTCAGGATAAGTGTAAGAACCAGGTGAGAGGTGTATTCACAATACCATTGAAGCAGAAGTGTCCTCGTACATTGAAGAGACAAGTGATAGCAACATGTACATGTTCATATAGTTGGAAGTGCCGTCAACAGAGAATTCGAAAGACTCGAAGGTGCCAAACAACTGGATACACGGTTTCAAAACGAGTAAGAATGACAAGAAAGGCCAGGAAACATGTGATGTATAATTACAGAAGAAATGGTAAATCAATTGAGCAGCGTATGTCAAAGGAGGACAGGCAAATACATGAAGAATTAAGGAAATCTACATTTTGTCATACAAGAAGATGTATTAGCAAAGTTATCCATGTGAGACAGACTGTAAACAGAAAGAGAGGACGGGGCAATGTCTGTAACATTTCCAAAGGAGGCAACAAGAGAATTAAGACATGCGAAGTGACAAAAGAGAAAGTCAAGGAACTGCAAACAGAGAATGATAATGCAAATGTGTGTTGGCTTTGTGATAAAAGTGATGGGTGTGGCAAAAGGATGATACAATGTGATAAATGTTGTGTGTGGTTTCATACTATTTGCACTGGTGTTTTGAATGTGAACGAACACTTGATTGGTAAGACATTCACTTGGGTTTGTTGTAAATGTGGACAAAGTAATTACTCTGACACTTTGTTTCATAATTTTGGTATTTGTACAGATGAGAATCAGTTTGACATGCTTTACAGAACAGTTGACCAGTATTCAGATGGACCTCTCGACCAAATGTCTGAGAAGGAAAACAGAAGGCACAATACACCAAGAACAGGAAATGGGTATGTTAATGTTAAACTAAGTACTGGAAAACAGTCAATTAGACAACAAAGTGGTGGTTACTTCTTAAGAAAGAGAAAAACAAATTCATCTAATAATTTAAGTCAAGATGAGAAACCTACTACTAATCAAACACAGCCTAGAGAGTGTCCAAAAAAGTGCAAAAGACATTGCAATGACAAATCCCTACCCCACACTAATGACACTAGCAAATCAGAAAAAATGCAATCTAATGGTGTGGTAAAGCCTGCTAAAATACAGTGTTGTCAGACAGTGAATAGTAGACAAGTTGATCAATCAATTGTTGCACAAGGCAGTTGTCATCAAGGAGATGTACGGTTTGGAAGAAATATTGGAAAGCAATGTGTGGCCATGTCCTTGAGTGCAATTATGAAAAGTCAGATAAAATGTATGAATAATTGGGGAAGGAATGACATGGACAATGTGCTTAACACTGGCAATGAACTGTATGGATTTTTGCAGCGAAGCTCAACTATGAATAATGATTATCTGCTTATCAATGAATTACCAACTGATTTGAATGTGTATGAAAACAACTTTAGCATGAATTATGCGGAACCTGTAGTAGGAACATTCAATGAACAGGATTCAACTTTGGCAGAGTTCAACATGATTTCACTTAAACTAGCTATAGAACAAACAATTCAGATATATCAAGCATGTTTCATATGTTTTCATGGAAACACTTTTGCAGTGATTTCCCACGGTGGAATTTATTATGTATTTGATTCGCATTCCAGAAATGTTCATGGCCGTCAAGTTCAAGATGGGACAAGCATTTTGCTCCATTCATCAACATGGCAAGGGGTGTACAGGTATTGTACTGAACTTAAACATTCTATGAATCTGTCTGATAGTGAGCAATTTGAAATAACAGGTGTCAATATTTCCATTAGTCATGACCTCAGTATCTGTAGTGATCAACATATTGATTTTTCTAACAGTGCTTGCACCAGAAGTTGTACACAAGGTGTTGAAACTCAATGTTTAAATGAGACAATGGGAAATAATAATGCCCTAAACAATGAAGGAAATTATGGGGTTGAACAGGATATGGCACACAGTGTTTTGTTTGATGATGTAAATGCCACTGGTTTTGATCAGGAATTAAGTAATGGTGACAAGTGTGATAATGATTTAGAAATAATACAGGTTACTGAACCAGTTCCTTTGAACTTTTTGCCACTGGCTGAAGAAAGGAAGATAACATTGTGTCAAAAATTTGGTGTCAGCAAAGTATGTTTGAATACTGATGAGATTTACACAAGATGTGAGAACATGGGAATACCTGACACTGTAAGGAAGATAAAAGGTGATGGGAACTGTTTCTTTAGAGCCATTTCTTGTGCTATATCAGGAACTGAAGAAAATCATAGACATGTGAGAACTCTTACTGTAAATCATTTGCTGAAGTATGCTGATAAATTCAAGTGTTTCTTAAGAGAAGGTTTTTCTACAGTGGAAGATTATGTGGTTAGGCAGAGGTTGTTTCATAATGGTACATGGGCCACAGAAGTAGAAATCATAGCAATGGCTGACATGTTGGGTGTTGATTTATACACATATAGTGAGGCAAATAAGTGGTATTTGTTTTCTCGTTCATTCAGCAATACGGAGAGATTGTCAGATTGTGGAATTTATTTGTATCATAGAAATGAAGTTCATTATGATTTAGTCATGAATGTTCATGAACTTGTTCCAAGTAATCAAGCTGACAGTAATGAAAACTACTGTAACAGAGATTTGATGTCTGAAAGTATCTGTACTAGAGACCCTGTCAGTAATGTTCATGTAAGTCAATGTGATGATGGAAAGGAAGATAAGCCAACATATTCTCAGTGTAAGCGAAAGAGACGTAAACGTGTAAATGTGGCATTGAAACGGAAATTACTCAGAGAGAAAGCAAGAGAAAGATACAATAAGACAAAAATTGTAGAAGAGAATATTGCGTACGCGGAAAAGAAAAATTTGGCAAAGAGACAGAAATATGCTAATTGTAGCAAGTTCAGAGAAAATGTACTTGAACATGAGAGGAAAAAATATGCAGAAAATGGTGGTCAAAAAAGGAAATTGTTAAAGGAGAAATATCACAAAGATAGTGTGTATAGAGAAAGAAAGCTTCACTATGACAAAACAAAGTATCACAAAAATAGTGTACATAGAGCAAGGAAGATTAAGCGTGAACAAAATAAGTATTGTGAAGATAGTGTACACAGAGAAAGAAAGCTTAACCATGACAAAACTAAGTATCACAAAGATAGTGTACATAGAGAAACTAAAGTTAACACAGAAAAAAACAAGTATAAAAACGATGGAATACATAGAGAAAGGAAACTTAAGAGTGAAAAAAGGAAGTATTGCGAAGATAGTGTACACAGAGGAAGAAAACTTAAACATGATAAAACTAAGTATCACAAGGATAGTGTACATAGAGAAAGAAAAGTTAAGCGTGACAAAACTAAGTATCACATAGATAGTGTACTCAGAAAAAGAAAGGTTGATAGACAAAAAAGGAAGTATCATAAGGATAGTGTCCATAGACAAGAAAAGATTCATCATGCCAAAGCCAGGTATTATAAAGATGCTGTATATAGGCAGAAAACAATTAACCGTGCAAAAACCTCAACAACAACAAAATATCATAGTAATCAAGTATACAGAAATGCTGTGATTAACTCTATCAAGAAAAAGTATTGGAGTAATCATGTGTACAAAACAAATTTGATAAAAAAATTGAAATGCAAGTATCGCCAAGATGCAAATTATCGTAAGAAAATAAAGCAGAGGGTTTTAAGAGAAAGACGTGTAAAATCTCAACAAGCAAGGAACATGAGAAATGTTATCAGAAATTGGAGGAATGAAGTGTCAACTGGACCTGAGTATGTTTGTGCTGTTTGTTGCAAACTTTTGTTTAAGAAACAAGTTGTTAGATGCAATAAAGAAAAATACAGCATTATAAGTTGTATATCTGACAAATATTTACATAAATGTCTATGTACAAAAGAGTGTGGAAATGAATGTCTTGTATCAAAATCCAGCAGGTCTAGATTGTGGATATGTTACACATGTCATAGGACATTACTACAGAAAAAAGTACCTATAGAAGCATGTACAAATAATTTGGAATTGATAGACATTCCACAGGAATTGGATTGTTTGAATATATTAGAGGAGCATCTCATTGCAATTAACATACCATTCATGAAAATGGTAGCCTTGCCGAAAGGTGGACAGAATGGAATACACGGTCCTGTTGTATGTGTACCATCTAACATTACAGATACGGTGACAGCATTGCCAAGATGCAGAAATGAAAATCAGTTAATTCGAATTAAGTTAAAGAGAAAATTAACTTACAAAGGATATTATCAATATCAGTTTGTGACCAAGGAACATGTGGAAACTGCATTAAGCTATCTTAAGCAGAACAATGCATGGTATAAAGATATTGAAATCAATTGTGATTGGAATGATCCCCTGTTAGATGATGAACATGATGAGGAACATGAAGATGATATTGTACATGAATCTGATGAATCCAGTGTAAGTGATGAAGAAACAGATGAGGATCGTTTGTGTGGTATTCCACTTGATACATGTCTACAGCCTATAGATATTGGACAAGAAGTGCTTGATCAATACTTTGATGATATACATTGTGTTGCACCATGTGAAGGAAACAATCCAGTTAGAGTGTTAATGGAGGAAGGTAATGAGGCCAAATGTTTTCCAGCATTATTCCCAGCAGGCTCACCTATATTTGATGATAACCGTGATGGAAAGTTGACACGCTTGAGATATTTTCATAATAGGTTGATGAATGCAGATAATAGATTTGCCAAATGTACTCAGTACATCTTCTATGCCCAGTATTTATCAGAAATTGAAAAGGTTATGTCTGGTGTATCAATTGCTATGCGTCAAAGTTCAGGTAAAATGCATTGTGGTCAGAATGTAAATTCTAGCATGATTAAAGATAGAGATCATTTAAATGATATTTTACAGTCTGATAGTGGTTATAGGTTCTTGAAGCCAATCAGAGGTACACCGTCATATTGGCAATCAACTCAGAGAGATGTTATGGCTATGATTAGACAGCTTGGAATACCAACATGGTTTTGTTCATTTTCTGCAGCTGATATGAGATGGCCTGAAGTCATTAATACAATATTGAGACAACAAGGGGATTTCAGAACAATTGAAGATTTGGATTGGAATGATAAGTGTACAGTATTGAGAAGCAATCCAGTGACTGTGGCTAGAATGTTTGAGAATCGATTTCACACATTTTTGAAAGATGTTATCATGTCTAGTGCAGAACCCATTGGAAGAGTCATGGACTATTTTTACCGAGTAGAATTCCAGCAAAGAGGATCTCCACACACACATTGTCTCTTTTGGATTGAGAATGCTCCAAGGTTGGATAAAGATGATGATGCTGATGTAATAAAATTCATTGATAAATATATCAGTTGCAAGTTACCAACACAGGAAGAAGATGAGGAATTGAATGAAATAATCAGTCATGTACAGCAACATAGTAGAAAACATACAAAGTCTTGTAAAAAGAAGGGTTCTGAATGTAGATTTAATTTTCCAAGACCACCATCTAATAGAACATTTATTGCCAGTTGTGATCCAGCTGATGAATGTCATGTTAAAGATAGTGAGGATGATGGATATAATCATGAAGAAAGTACATCCATTAGTAATGATGAAAAGAAACGTACAGCAGCCAAGGAATTATTGCAATCATTATGGAATGCAATCAAGGATGAGAAGAATCAGCACATGTCAACATCTGAATTATTTCAAAGCATTAATATTACACAGACTGATTTTGAAAAGGCTAATGATGTTTTAAGCAGGAAATCTACCATTGTTTTAAAGAGAGAACCTCAAGATGTATGGATAAATCTGTATAATCCTGATTTAATAAGAGCCTGGAATGCTAATATGGATATTCAATATATCACTGATGCATATGCCTGTGCAGCATACGTAGTATCATACATGTCAAAGTCAGAACGAGAATTGGGACAGTTGATTGCACATGCCCAGAGTGAGGCTAAAAAGGGCAATTTAGATGCTAGACAGAGTATGAAGGAAATTGGATGCGTGTATTTACACAATCGGGAATTATCAGCTCAGGAAGCAGTGTTTCGTGTTTGTGGTCTGAGGTTGAAAGAAGGTTCTAGAAAAGTGGAGTTTATACCTGTAGGTGAAAATCCTGTACGAATGAGTTTGCCATTGAGTGTAATTCAGAATAAATGTGAAGATGATGATGATATTTTCATGACTAGTAGAGTTGATCGTTATAAAGCAAGGCCAGATAGTGATAAATTTAATAACATGTGTCTGGCAAAATTTTGCTCAGAGTACAGAATTATTTATAATGGAGATACATGTAATATATCCAGAAAGTCACCAGTATATGCATTGAAACATGGTTTGGGTCACATACAGAAACGTACAAGAACTGAACCAGCAGTCATAAGATATCCAAGGTTTTCAGTGACTCAATATCCAGAGAAATATTACCACAGTATATTACAACTGTTTCTTCCATATCATGTTGATGCTCAACTGAAGCCACCACAGTTTGATAATTATGAACAGTTTTATAAGAATGGTTCAGTTTGTGTAAATAACCAAATGAAATCTGTAAGTGTTGTTGTTGAAAGTAATCGGTCTAAATATGAGAAGAATGCTGAGGCTCTTGAAGCAGCTAAACAATATGTAGAAAAACATGGTATGCAGGAAGATGCATGGGCATTGATTTCCCCAATATCTGAGCAGGAAAGACTTGAATGTGAAGCAGAACGTGAGCAAGTATTACCAGAAGATGATGATTTGGATATTCCTGACCTACAGTCTGACAAGAGAGAGAAAGTGTGTAATATTGAGCCACATTCAGTGAAAATATCAAAGCAAGATGCACTAAGTTTACTGAGATCATTGAATACACAGCAAAGAGAAGTTTTTAATAAGATTCGAGACTGGTGTTTACATAAAGTACAAGGCAAAAACCCTGAACCATTCCATGTGTTTATCACTGGTGGAGCTGGAACTGGGAAAAGTCATTTGGTTAAATCAATACATTATGAAGCAACAAGACTCTTCACAAGAATGATTCATAATCCTGATAATGTGTCTGTTATGATAACTGCACCTACTGGAGTTGCCGCTTTTAATATCAATGGAAGTACAATTCATAGTGCGTTGTCAATCCCCACTGATGCACGTCTGCCATATCAACCTTTAGGTGAGGAAAAATTAAATACTTTGAGGAATGAATTGCAAGATCTTCAGATTGTTATTATTGATGAAATATCAATGGTTGATCATAAAATGCTGTGTTACATTCATGGACGTCTGCGTCAGATTAAACAAACACGTGACCTCAAACCATTTGGAAAAGTGAGCATTTTAGCTGTTGGTGATTTTTATCAATTGCCTCCAGTCAAAGGGAAATCATTGTATCAGAGAGATATTACAGTAGATCTGTGGAATGATTGTTTTAAAAAAGTAGAGTTGAGAGAAATTATGAGACAAAAGGATGATATGCAGTTTGCTGAAACGTTGAATAGAATACGTGTCAGAGCTAAGCAAGATAAGTTATTGGATGAAGATGGGGCAATGTTACAATCACGAGAAACTGGAGAAGAGTGGGATGATGCTTTACATATATTTCCATGTAATAAACAGGTTGATGAATACAATAAGAAGATACTGTTTGCAAAGTGCAGTGATTATTTCTGTATTTTAGCAAATGATTTCCAGAAAGACTCCCATAAAAAGACAAGCCGAGTGAAAATACCCCCAAAATCAGTGCGTACAACTTTGCCTGAATCATTGTGGCTAGGTACTGGTGCTAGAGTAATGTTGGCAAAAAACCTTGATGTATCTGATGGTCTTGTTAATGGAGTACTTGGAACTGTTTGTGAAATCATTCTGTCACATGATGAATCTACCCCTGAATATATTCATATTGTATTTGATAGCGAAAGTGTTGGATCCAAAGTGAAAAGGAAAACTGCAGCAAATGATGGATTTATTAGAATTCAAAGAGAAGAAGAACATATAAGCAAACAGTGGATAAGACGACAATTTCCATTGAAATTAGCCTGGGCTTGTACAGTTCATAAAGTACAAGGAGTGACTACAGACAGAGCAGTGGTATCACTTGAAAAAACATTTTCTGCAGGTCAAGCATATGTAGCACTAAGCAGAGTAACATCTCTAAATGGACTTGTGATTGAAGGGTTTAATGAAAAGTTTGTTTATTGCAATAAAACGGTGAAGGATTCTTTGAATAATATGATGGAATATATTGAAGAACCTAATGTAAGAACACTACCATCAAATGGCACTGTAATCATGATGCATAATATCCAAGGATTGAAAGAACACTTCAAAGACTTGGAATGTAATATTGATATGATGTCAGCAGATTTCATTTGTCTGACAGAAACATGGAGTGAGAATGAGTTTGACTGTGAGACAGAATTAAGTGATTTCAAATGCTATCATCAAGTCAGAAGTGCTTCATATAATAATTCATGCAGTGTTACTCACATGTTAAGCAAACAGTGTCATGGAGGTGTTGCTGTGTATGGTAGAAGGGACAAGACATTCAGTAGACTGATCTTACCTGTACACAACTTGGAGTATATTGCAATACAAGTAATTTGTGAAATGTCATATTCTTTGGTAACAATTTATCGTCCAGCATCATATTCCATGATTGAGTTTATTGCCAACATGAAAGATCTACTTAATGAACTTCATAAAGTATCTAACAGATGTATTGTCATGGGTGATTTTAATGAAGATATTTTCAAACAGCATTCACAAATTGAGAAATTAATGTGTGAGCATGGATATAAACAATGTGTGACAGATGCAACAACAGAGAATGGGACATTGATTGATCATGTGTATGTAAGAAATATAGAATCTGTAAGTGCAACTGTAATTCCTACTTATTACAGTTATCATGAAGGTGTATGTATCAATATATGACATTTTGTATTTAGTTGTTGTACACATCAATTAATTATTATATGACAATTGAAATATCATGTACATGACCTTCTTGGCATTTATCACAAATGTATGCATTCTGATGAATTAGATTTGAGTTGAACATGCAATTTAAGAAAGACATTATTTACTGTTTCTTTTAAAGATATACATGTAATGGTTTGGAAGGTAGTAAAACAAATTCAAAATTGAATATTAAAGGATTTTGGTCAGGAAATAGGTAATATGCAAATTAGGCTTGCCCTTCAACGACATGGATGAGCACTGCATACTCAGTGCTTGTGAGAGCACATGAAAAAATCACATGCTTGCTCAGGTGGGATTTGAACCCACGACCTCCTACTTACTAGTGCAGATGTCATACTGCTAAGCCACCAAGCTCTAGCGGTATGGCATCGGCACTAGTAAGCAGGAAGTCGTGCGTTCGAATCCCACTTGAGCCAGCATGTGATTTTCTTTCACATGCTGTCATGCTCTCACAATCACTGAGTATGCAGTGCTCATCCACGTCGGTGAAGGGCAAGCCTAATTTGCATAGTAAATTCAAAATTAAGAGCTAAACTCTGCACATGTGTATATGCAGTATTATTATGAATAACATCAAATTTCCAAGAGCATTTATTTTGATTACGAACATAATTCCACCCAATTTTGATTATTTGGGAATGAATATTAGGTAAAAGGAACAACTTATACATGATTGTAAAGGTCCCAGAACAGCACTCACTTTGTCTAATCTGAGATGTACATAAAATTATAAGCCTCTGCTTTGAGCTCAATCGGACATCTGAGTCACAAGAAAAAAGCAAAAACCTAACTCAATCTTTCTTATAAAATATAATGAATGGTTTTGATCTTACCCCAAGATCCAAACTGTCTTCGGTCTTTGTTTTTACTAAATTCTGGATAAATACACCATTTCAGGCAGATATATTTTAACAGTATCTTACTACCAGCACCATCTTCATACCCTGAAAGTTACACATACATGTAAATCTGTGAACATTTCTGTTTGTTACCAATCCTGTAGTATACCTTTTATTAGTATTTGTATTTGAATGTGAAGTGCATCATATAGACTGCATATGCCATCATTATATTAATTTCAAATAATTTTATCGAACATTTAAATACACTCCACAGATGTCTGTCAAACCATGCACAATCATCTCGATCGCTTTACAATGGCCGCTCTACACTGCAGTTGTCATCTTGCCACCATGGCTGTGACTGATACACTCAGCAGGGCCATATCAACCCTTGGCCCCTCCACACTGCAGTTGTCACCTTGCCATCAGGATAGTGCCTGATACACTCAGCAGGGCCACGTCAACCCTTGGCCCCTCCACACTGCAGTTGTCACCTTGCCATCAGGATAGTGCCTGATACACTCAGCAGGGCCACGTCAACCCTTGGCCCCTCCACACTGCAGTTGTCACCTTGCCATCAGGATAGTGACTGATACACTCAGCAGGGCCACATCAACCCTTGGCCCCTCTACACTGCAGTTGTCACCTTGCCATCAGGATAGTGACTGATACACTCAGCAGGGCCACATCAACCCTTGGCCCCTCTACACTGCAGTTGTCACCTTGCCATCAGGATAGTGCCTGATACACTCAGCATGGCCATGTCAACCACTGGCCCCTCTACACTGCAGTTGTCATCTTGTCACCATGACTGTGACTGATACACTCAGCAGGGCCATATCAACCCTTGGCCCCTCTACACTGCAGCTGTCACCTTGCTATCAGGATTGTGACTGATACACTCAGCAGGGCCACGTCAACCCTTGGCCCCTCTACACTGCAGTTGTCTTCTTGCCACCATGACTGTGACTGATACACTCAGCAGGGCCATGTCATCCTATGGCCAGTCTTCACTTCAGTGTCATCTTATTTCTGTGGTCATAACAATTTCAGGTATGACTGCTGTTAATATTTGTTATGATTTTGTTGTGACGTTTATTTGAAAATTGTAGCCCAGGCTCGAAATAGTACTAGCCCGTCATACAATGTCTAGCAAAAACTGCTCTTGGCTAGCTAGACTCACTTCCTTGGTTGCCAGGTGGGCTAGTAAAAAAAAAAGAAGGAACCTACCTGTTGAGGTATGGATAAACATATGTACGGGCTGGTAAAAATCTAACCAGACTAGTAAAATAACAAAGTTAGTGCAAGGCATAGGTAAAACTGTTTCAAGTTTTGTTTTACTATGGCATATGGTAGCCATAGTAAAACAAAACTTGAAACAGTTTTACCCTGTCTTAGAAAATTCCTGTACACAAAATTTAAACTGAAAACAAAAAAGACATATATTTGGACCCCATGCATGTCCTTGAAGAGTACATGAATACTGGTCATTTCTGTTCATGTGGAAACATCTTTTGACAGATTTATTGACATAATGTTGTTATAACACTAGCATCATTTTCATTTTCAAGTGCATCTTTTGTTTTTTAATTCCACCTTCTCATTTCACAGTTTGGAATATTGGACGTCCTTCAATACAACAATCACTAGCAGTAAACAGTCACTATTGGAAGCAGTGAGGGTTCTGCATAGAGACTTACTACACATGTGTGTAACTGTAATGCTTTATAGCATACATTAAGGAAATCTTATTGACTGCTACATTTGTTGCTGTGGAGATAAATATTATGTAAAGCATAGAAGACACTCCCCTCTTTGTATACCAGCCAGACACTCACATCAGTCATCACATGGTGACAGCTGGCACAGTTTATGGCTCAAGTAATCATCAGAAGATCCAGGTGCGGTTCTAGAGTCAAAATTTGGGGGGCTAGAAGAGCCATTATTATTTATTTTGGGTTCTTCTAACACTCGCTTCTTCTATGTCTTATTAGGGGTCGAAAAACATGCACATTATAGCCCACACAACATGTTTTTTATGTATTTGGCTACAGCCCCCCATAGCCCCCCGTAGAACCGCGCCTGAGAAGATCAGTCATCTGTAGCATCCATCTTCTTATCACCATTACCAACTATGACTTCTTCCTGTACTAAGCATCTTTGTACAAAACAAATTGACTAAATGTTAAAGAAATATTCATTTTGTATCTGACAGCTGATTAAGAAGTGGTGCTGTGGCCTAGTAGTCTGGTGTGTCCTACTCAAGGTCTTGTGGTCTATCTACAGATTGTGGGTTCGAATCCAGCCATGGGTTATAGTGATGATTGCATCCTAGGGCAAGATGCTTTATCACATATTGCTTCTCTTCACCCATGTGTAAATGGGTACCTGTGAGGGTAGAGATGGCTTTGTGTGCTTGATTAGCCTATGTGCACCTTATAGCAGCCTGAGCTGTATGTTCTCCTGGGAGTTGAGATGGTTTCAAGAATGTACATGTACACGCAGGCCAATTACCACGTTTAATAGTAATACGTGTATATGCATACAGATACATTGATTGTGATATGCGCTAAATGGAAGGAGTTCATTTTATGGTTAATAATATCATTTTTATGCTATTATTACCAATCCAGGTGTGAAATATTTCTGAAGACCTCTAAAACCTCTGTGGCTTATGACTAAAAAGCACCACATTAATCATGCACAAACATGCCCTTTGCTGTGGTGTATCATACCATGCAGTGAAATTGGTTTGACAAGAAAAACATGTACATGTATTGCAGCTTTCTGTACACCTTAAAAAAAGTTAATTACTTGCATTGGTAGCAGTAAAGAGGAAAAATTCCCCTTTTTTCATTCTTCTTTTAAAGTGCAATGTCCTTCAAGGCAACAGAGGAATGTATTCATATTTTTGCATTCATTATATATGTACATGTGTATATACAAACCACTGCATATTTTTTTGCAGCTTACATCTTTTGCATGATTTCCATGCTAATTCCACTTTTTATGGCTTCTGACTGTTAAAGAAAGAAAGATAATTGACTATTTGGGACACCACCAACCCAGGGTTTGCAAAGCTCAGTTGCTAGAGCTGGTTGGAATCCCCTCTAGTCAATTTTTCATTGGTCACTTTTAAAATTGTTTATAATACCCCAGCCAATTTTCCTTGTAGTTATTCAATGATTGCCCTCCAGCTCTGTGGACTTCAGAACTTATTTTTGTACTGTTCTTTAACATGATAAGGCTTACTATGTGTAGAGTGACAACAAAGGCCTACAGGTATTAATCAAAGTATTTGTTTTTAAATGGGAATCCTAACACCGTGTGAACACTTTACATTGTTTGTATTGTGCTAGCATAATTGTAGTATCATGTGCAAACAGTCACATCCAGCTGAAAATCTACAAGCACTCAATATTTCACATGGAATGTGTCATTCATAATTGAGTAGTTTAACATGCTGAATCTAGTGAAATTATTTTCTACATGTGTTTGCGCCCTCCACTGAATCACATACATGTATGTAATACCTTTTGAAATAATAAAGTTTTCATAATTATCTACAACAAAATCCATTAGGTTTCAGATGAAACTTGTACATTTGTCTACAATGGGACTCAAAGTGTAATGTTTACAAATTAATCAATTAAATGAAGTAAATAATTATGATAATTTGCTTCACCACTTTGCTGACACATGTTTTTAAATAAAATGGCAGTGTGATTTTGAATTGTTTATTGACAAGTTTGAAATAAAATACATGTCATTGACAAGGTATTTATGTAAGAAATCTTCTTTTCTTGTTCTATTGTGTATTAATGTCGGTATTATGTGGATCTCTGTCTATATTAGAAACCACTTCAACGCCAAAGTTTTTCATTCCGACAGTGTGGGTAAATTACTTGTACTAGGCAACCAGCGGGGGAAGAAAGAAAGGTAAAACACGTAAGTGAGAATTTAATTGTGAAAAATAAGTATTTAATATTATGTCTCCGCCTGCTGGACAACTGATCGAAAACGATGGATCAGTTACAATTTGTCGAGCAAAAAGTGCGATTGTACGAGTTCAATACAGCTCTTACATACTTATTTTTCACATGAGGGCGCACTTTACAGTCGTTTGGTCGATATGTTTTCCGACAAAGGATAGCCATGACTTGATGTTCTGTGGCAATCAGTTATCATTCCCACTTCCATGGTTGTACTATGAAGTTTTAATGTTGAATCAAGCTTTTCATGCCATCGTCATATCACCACTGTTATTCATCTCATTATACCAATAATTTGACAAAAACATTTTTTGCAATTGGTTTTTCTGTTGACGATACTGAACAATGTTTACAATAAATCGGCCCGGATAAATCCGATTGCAGACTGACTCTTTTTTTTCGAGGGCACAAAAAAAATGTTGATGACTCGAAATAATATGTGTTTTCATGAATTATTATTATTATTATTATTATTTTATTCGTCATCATCACAGCAGACAAAAACAAAACAATTATACACATAATGACAAGATGACAGGAGTTGAGAAAGCGAACTAAATCACTAATACCAACAGGCAGTCGATTAAAACAATAAAAATTCATTAAAAAGTTAAGAGAGGGAAGAAAAGACTCCCCCTATCGTACATACAGCATTACATTTAATTTAATAAGAAAAAACAAACAAACATAAATAAGAATTGTACATGGATTGTTTATAAGCTTACAGGTATTGCACGGACTTATAGGATCTTGGTGAAAGTTTAAATAACTGAGGTTTATAAATCAATTCTTTTGCATGACAAAGAAAGATTGTTTAAGAATAAATTAAGTGGGCCGATCGATAGAGAGTTTCTTAGAGTTGCTGGTAGTGTGTCCCACAAACGAGGAAATAAATGAATTGGATTAAAATGTAAACAATTACTTCTTGCTTTAAGATGACAGAATTTCAAATTGTCAGGATGCCGAGAATTCACATGGATATTTTTAATCACAGCACCACAAGAGATCTCTGAATAAAATGTTTTTGCAACAAAGGATACCAGCAAGTAATCCCGACGGGACTGCAATGTACACCAGTTTAATAGTTTAAGTCGATCGGGATAAGACATCTCCATTCTTTTCTGTTTTAAAATAATTCTTGAAGCTCGTCTTTGAACTTGTTCAACGTCTGCAATCAGTTTCTGTGTATTGAGGTGCCAAACGGGCAAACCATATTCTAAAATGGGTAAAACAAGTGATTTGCAAAGGCAAAACCGTGCATGAGTGGAGAGACCTTTAGCTACGTTTGAAATAAAACCAACCATTCTGTTAGCTCTAGATGTAATGTACTTGACATGGGTATCCCAGGTTAAGCGATTATTCAAGAACACACCAAGGTACTTAATTTCACTAACAACCTGTAATGGAGCAGAGTTCAATATATACTGTGGGTTGGTAACTCGTTTAGCTTTAGTAAACCTAATCACTTTTGTTTTATTAGGATTAAGTTTCATTTTGTTACAATGGCACCATTCAGACATTCTATCTAGATCTCTCTGAAGAATGGTTTCATCAGAGGATGTGCTAATTGGACGATACAAAACTGTGTCATCAGCAAATAGTACACATGATGAATCAAATAAATGTGGTAAATCATTTATAAATATGTTAAATAAAAGCGGGCCGAGTACACTGCCTTGAGGGACGCCAGAAGTTACTGAGGTCCACTCAGAGTAGTGACCCTGGAAACGGACCCGCATGTTGCGATCCTGCAAAAAGGATTTAATCCAGTGCCACACATCTCCAGTGACATTAAAAAGGCTAGATAACTTTGTCAGCAACAAGTCATGTGGCATAATGTCAAATGCCTTCGAAAAATCACAAAAAACAGCATCAACCATTTTGGCTTTTTGGTGATCCAGTATAGATGACCAATCATAGGCAACATTCATAAGTTGGGTCACACAGGATTTCCCTTTAGAGAAACCATGCTGGACCGGTGTCATCAACTAGCTGATTGTCATTGAGATGACTCGTATTGATTGTGCCATAATGGATTCCATCGCTTTACATGAATGACCCGAGGGCAAGAATTTCGAGGGCATGAAACAAATTGGATGCCTAAAACTGATCAAAATTGTCACGTTAGTAGAAAAGAAAACCCACTATAAGTTGTTGTACGGCATGAAACAGGACTGGAACATGCAGGACCGTACATACAATTACATACAATACGTATCAACTTACATCGATAGCATTCTGGTTTGGTAAGATTTTGTTTGAAAATGATATAAAAAGACACACGTGCATTGTTTCTGAGGGAAAATATAGTTTTGAGTCAACGGTCAATCGGACATCACGTCCCTGCCCATGGCCCAGTGCGCAAGCCACGCCGTCGGGCCGCCCGGGCGGCTCAGCAGCGCCGCCAGCCACCGACCGTGGTTTGCCGGTGCATCGTGGTTGCCACTATGAAACGGCCGTGTAAATACCAACCCGTGTACTAACAATGGTCGTCCAGCCGAGGTCGGGCCGATGGGGGACCGACGCTGACTGTATTTTGCCTATAAATAGACCTACCGAATATAATATTTATACAAAATTATATCAAGAACATGAAATCACTCTGATGACACTAAAGTCTAGGGGAAATGGCGTGACATATTTAATTTGTTCATGTGTAAAACTGATCATATTGCCACGTACAAAAATACAAATTATGGATCATTGCACTTTTCCATACAACTCTTCCCAAGTATTAAGTTGTACATGTATAGCTAATTTTGACGCAACCCATTAAATGAGGTACAATACGGCAACCTAAATCGATAGCATTTCGATATTTGGTGCTGATATTTAACGATAAAATAAAAAGTCTTACATGAAAATATGGCAAGATTATAAACGAAGTTTTGATCGAGTCACGCAATCCGCGGACATTATTATGAATGTCATACACACAGTGCAGTGAAATACGTACGTACAGTGCAGTGTACAGTGTAAGGAGGAGAGTTGATTCATTCGAGCGTCATATGTTTTGTACATGACCATATTGTCACGTAATCTGTGTACAAAGTTAACGGGCTGTGAGAAATATTTAAAAATTCATATAAAATCAAGTCATGACGTCATGATGTCGAAAAGTTTCGGGAGACAACTACCCTATATGGACTTCCTTCAGACCAAGTTTGGTTAAAATCGGCTGTTTAAAAATGGCCAAAGTGGGGTGCAGAATACCCCTGTGCTTTGTCTATGGGAATTCGGCGACAAGAAGAGGAAGAGGAAGAAGAGGAAGGAAGAAAAAAAAAACTAGAGATTCTATGTCTGTCTGCAACAGAGCATAGGGCTTTTCCGCTCCATGTTTTTTAAATTAATTTATGAATCCTTGCAACATTAGATCTAAAAATGTATGTGTCACAAGGAAAGACCTTCCCTAACATTGATATTTGGTAAAAGAATCATGATCCTAGCTCTTACCACTTTTAAATGAGGATCTACTTCCTGTTTGACCGGAAGTAGAGGTCACAGAGGTCAAGCAATGTGTCACAAAGAAAGACCTTCCCTAACATTGATATTTGGTAAAAGAATCATGATCCTAGCTCTTACCACTTTTAAATGAGGAGCTACTTCCTGTTTGACCGGAAGTAGAGGTCACAAAAGTCAAGCTATGTGTCACAAAGAACGACCTTCCCTAACAATCACTTTGGTGAAAAAATCATGATCCTAGCTCTTACCACTTTTAAATGAGGAGCTACTTCCTGTTTGACCGGAAGTAGAGGTCACAGAGGTCAAGCAATGTGTCACAAAGAAAGACCTTACCTAACATTTACATTTGACGAAAGAATCAACTTAATATCTCAAACGGTTGATTTATTGTTGATTTTTAAAGATTTTAATTATTAAATTCAAATCGCTTGTCACATGATACCTGATGACGTCATCATGACGTATTTCGTTCCCATACATCTATGCGGTATGGACTATGCCTATACAAACTTTGAACCAAGTAAAATAAAGTTAAACGGCAAAAGTGGCCCGTAGAACGAAACGTGTGGAAAGTCTATGGGCCGTGGGAAAAAAAAGAAGAAGAAGAAGAAAAAACTAGAGTTTATGGCTGTTTGAAACAGCACATAAGGCTTTTCCGCATATTTTAAATTGAAAATAGATATTTAATATGGTATACAAAGAAAGGGATCCCTCAATGGACAAATGGAAAAAAATCATGATCCTAGCTCTTACCACTTTCTAATGAGGAGCCACTTCCTGTTTGGCCGGAAGAAGCGGTCACAGAGGTCAAGCAATGTGTCACAAAGAAAGACCTTGCCTAATATGGACTTTTGGTTAAAGGATCATCATCCTACCTCTTACCACTTTTAAAGGAGGAGCTACTTCCGGTTTGGCCAGAAGTATAGGTCAGAGAGGTCAAGCAATGTGTTTTACCCAGGGAAAAGACGTACATGTTGTGTATATGGGAATTGATTCAATAATTAGCACATCGTATGTTTTATAAATGGCCATCACCATATCATACAAAACTCTGTTCACAAACAAAAACACATGTACGAATCCATGGATCATTGCAGTTTTTTCTTACACAACTCATCTATTAAGATGTTTTTATAAGCTTAAGAGCACCCATGAAATGACATACAATACTCCGCAACCTACGTCGACAGCATTTCGGTTAAGATTGTATGGTTTGAAAATAATATAAAAAAAGACTTACATGCATTGTCTATGGCAATAAACATGTAAGTTGTACATACTGTATACAATGTTTTACACATGTTTGGGGGAATTGAGTAATATCGTACCATTTTACTATGACCATTATTTTCAGGTCAATCGGGTAGCGTGAGGAAAAAAAACAAAACAAGTTGTTGTACGGCATGAACTTGACAGGAGCATGCCGTGGACCGTACATACTGTACTTTGACATACAATACTTACATGTACACCGATGGACTATTCTGGTCTAGTAAGATTTTGTTTGAAAATTATTTTAAAAAAGACGTACGTGCATTGTCTATGAGGGAAAATATAGTTTTGAGCCCATGGCCCCTCGAAAATTGTTCCATCGATCATGCCCCCAAAATCCTTTAGTCGAAAACATTACGTCAACTCGCAAACATTGCGTCAACTCGCAAACATAACGTCAACTCGCAAACATTGCGTCAACTCGCAAACATTACGTCAACTCGCAAACATTACGTCAACTCGCAAACATTACGTCAACTCACAAACATTACATCAACTCGCAAACATTGCGTCAACTCGCAAACATTGCGGCAACTCGCAAACATTACGTCAACTCGCAAACATTACGTCAACTCGCAAACATTACGTCAACTCGCAAACATTACGTCAACTCGCAAACATTTTGAAAATAATTCTGAAAATTCAACAGACATACGGATTCGACAATAAACATGTAAGTTTTACATACTGTAAACAATGTTTTACACGTTTTGGGAAATTGAGTCAATCGAGCATCACATCGTATGTTTTACTATGATCATTATTTCCATGCCAATCGGGTAGCGTGAGAAAGATTGAAAAATTTATAAAAAATTAAGTGATGAAGTTGTCATGAATTCATATTACAATCGCCAACCTCTATTTCCCAAACCTACCAATTTTCGAGGCGATCGGCCGAATTCCTTCTATGTGTTATAAAAAAATTTTTGAAAATGATATAAAAAAAGACGTACGTGCATTGTCTATGAGGGAAAATACAGTTTTGAGTCAACGGTCATTCGGATATCACGTCCCGGCCCAGTGCGCAAGTCAAAGTCGGGCCGCCGGCGGTTCATGCAGCAGCGGCAAAGCGGCATCGGCACGCCGCCCATCCACCGACCGTGGTCCGCCGGTACATGGTGGTTGCCACTATAAAACGGCCGTGTAAAACGGACCACTGTGTACTAATGGTCGTCCAGCCGACTGTATTTTGCATTGAAATAGGCCTACGGAATAGAATATTTATACAAAATTATATCGAGAACATGAAATCACTCTGATGACACTAAAGTCTAGGGGAAAGGACATGACAATATGTCACGAGTTTGTTCGTGTGTAAAACTGATCCTATTACCACGTACAAAAAAACAAATTATGGATCATTGCACTTTTCCATACAACTCTTTAAGTTGTACATGTATAGCTAATATTAACGCGACCCATAAAATGATGTACAATACTCCGCAATCTACATCGATAACATTTCGATATTTAGTGCTGGTATTTAACGATATATAAAAAGTCTTAGTACATGGAAATGTCTATGGCAAGATTATAAACGAAGTTTTGATCGAGTCTCGCAATCCGCGGACGTTATTATGAATGTAATACACACACGTACAGTGCAGTGAATTACGTACGTACAGTGCAGTGTACATATGGGGAGAGTTGAGTCAATCGAGCATCATATGTTTTGTACATGACCATATTGTCACGTAATCTGTGTACAAAGTTAACGAGCTGTGAGAAATATTAAAAAATTCATATAAAATCAAGTCATGACGTCATGATGACGAAAAGTTTCGGGAGACAACTACCCTATATGGACTTCCTTCAGACCAAGTTTGGTTAAAATCCGTTGTTTAAAAATGGCCAAAGTGGGGTGCAGAATACCCCTGTGCTTTGTCTATGGGAATTTGGCGACAAGAAGAGGAAGAGGAAGAAGAGGAAGGAAGAAAAAAAAAAAAAAAACAGAACAGAAACAAAGGCTTTTCGCTTGCGCGAAAAAGCCAAAAAAAACAGAACAAAAACAAAGGCTTTTCGCTTGCGCGAAAAAGCCAAAAAAAAAAAACAGAACAAAAATAAAGGGTTTTCGCTTCCGCGGAAAACCCAAAAAAAACTACGAGAATAATTTTGTACTGAAAATGGTAAAAACAGCAGGGATGGTTGTGCATGGGTTTGTGGGCGGGGCAACTCCACCAGTGGATTATACCAATGAGGGATAATGTGGTGATGTCTCTCACCACTCAGACTTCAAATAGTGAAGAAAAGTTGTCCAGAAAAGCAACGATTTTGTCTCCCTCAACTTCACAGGTAGGTCGCCGCGTGGGCGTACTATTATTCTTTGTAGTTTTTGTTTAGTAGATTATGTGTTTATGCCTTTGAAATCAAAAGGCAAACAAACAAACACACCAACAAACAACTCAGGTTTTTGGGGGGTGGTACTTGTGTGACAGTTTTACAAAGACCGTCAAAGAAATAAACTGTTATTATATTTTCCTTGTATTGATGGCTCTGCGAATTAGTTTTTCCAACTTTGACAAAAGAATTAGTACATGTATAAAAGCTTACTAAGCGGAGTCGTCGGGCCTTCACCGGCTTTAAAATAGAGGGCGGTATTTTTTCTACCAAGAAAAAAAGCAAATTAAATCGTCAGAAAGTTGGTTACAGACCAACTAAAGAGGGCGCAATTTATGATTAGAAAAAGTCTGACACCCTGAAGTTCCTGAACACACACATGCACAAAAGAGATACAGTAATTTACCAGACTAAGTACAATAACAACAATAACATGTGGACAAGCAGCGGTGTGTTTCAAATGACAGAAACATTGAATTTGCTTTGAGAATTGTTGGCCTGTTTCACTCCATTTCCTACGGTTTCATGTTGTGAGGTGAGTGCATTAATATGAAGTAATTCTTTGTCGTTTTACTGGCGACAACCGCGGCCTGCTCACGTCGTTAGTAAAGTCCATGTTTCAATAATAGCCTGCAGTCACCGGTTTCCGATGGGATAACGGGAAAACTTCTATAAAACAGAAACGAAATAAAATTTCAGAAAATCACTTCACTTACTTTGAACTGTACACTTCCAGATTATACTCTGTAAAAATCATCGAAGTTGAAGTCTTTTCTTAGGAAATATTGTCCGTCATTTACAGCGACATCGATTCCGCTATGTAAACAAAGCGTCACCAGTTTTCGATAACTTGGTTGTGCGGCAAAGTTCGTTGACATCGGAGTAGCTATGGCGTGCCAAGTCACTCAAAAATTGATGAAATATTGTCCTGACTTGATTTGATCGAACTTGGTCGATGGAGTTATTTATAAAAGGCCCTGAAACTGTTTTGATTCAAAGATCGTGAATGATAAATTATTTTTTTATAAATAAATGGATGAATCAACAAAATGAGAATTTGGTACAGATCATGGTAGGTAAAATTATTATCACAACATTTTTATAATATATTGCATCATTATGAGAGGCCTAAACGTGGAAAGCTTAAGTTCATCAGCTTAGCAAAGTTTCAAATTAAAAAGAGAAAAATAAAATTATGGCACTTTCGATTTGAGAAAGACTTTTACACTTTTGTCTCATTGGCACGCCATAAAAACCCAGAGCGCAACAGGGTCACATGACCTGCCGTCTGACATCTGAAGAATGAAGGTTGCTTGAGCAGATGACAGTTTAGTTTGGAATATTTGACCACAGATTGTGCCTTTTATAAACGTTTGAACATTAGCCTTAAAATGCATTAGTAATCTATACCCAAAATTACATAGTTTTTTACTTTTGAGTATCACTCACAACTGAAAACTTTATTCTCAATATCCTGAATGTTGGAGATAGCCCTGAGTGTAGTCATCATTTCAGGCATACTGATCACAAAGTATCACGCACGGTCTCGCGGTAAATGGGAATCAAATTTCGTCATCGAAAACATATGTCCATCGGAAACTTATGACCGGACGATATATTTTGCACGTCGAGCAGACGACAGCTACGTGCAGTCACTTTTCCTGTCTATTTTCCTTTAACTTAAGTTCCCGATCCTTAATCCTGTTCGTTGCTGGCAAAGATTGGACGTTGTCTGCTTAATACCACACAAACGAGACAGAATTCTGCATACGACTAGCAAGAGTAAACCACAGTCAGGTAATACTGCAGAGTTCGTGAGTTGTATTTTGCCATTGGAAAACATAAATCTGGGACTTCGAAATATTTTGATTATTGGTTAATTGTATAAAATAGTAAACTCATTGAAAATAAACATGACTCCCATACATATGGGCTTGGTGCATGACCAGCAATGTAATGGATCTGTTAGATATTTTTCCCAGGTGAATCAGTGTTGACTTACATGTAGGTTACAAAATGAGCATCGTGTAGCCATTATGGTCAAGATATAATGTACCAGACATTTCTTTTGTTCACCATCTGCATGAGATGTAAGAGATAGTAAGTTCTTATTCTTATCAAGCTCGCGTGGATAAAAACTCAGGCAAAAAAATCAAACATGTTAGATTTTTGTCTCACGGCCTCGAGAGGCAGAAATCTCACCAAAAATCGACCGCACACGTGAGGTAAGTGCTGAGCTAACAGCCTGGAGAGATTTTTTGCTCAGCAGATAGCTCTCGTGTGCGGCGGCCTTTAGAAGTCCATCACTGGGCAATAACAAAGGGTTATTTAAGAACACTTTCTGACATGTCTGATTTAACACTGATTCGTGACAAAGAATAACTTTACTTGAGGCCTCCATTTTGTTTTATTATCCTGTCATATTCTCAGGTCAAAGCTTTTACATAAAGTTTAAACATATCATCCAAACAATCAATAGCTAAAAAAAACCCATGAAATTAGGACTAAAAAGTTGGAATTTGCACCATGTTGACTTTGAAAGTAAAAATAAAGGAGTGCAACATGACTGAACAGTTCAGTTCTAGGTCTAAAGTTTTGAACAGAAACTCATCCACTCTGTATAAATCAATCTAATTCATCAATTTTGGGTAGTAATTTCTGACTAAATTGGAGTAGACACATAATGTAGGTCAGGGGAGTGGCAGTGAGTGTAACCATGCCTGGAACATTGAATTAATATATCATTGAACTGTCAGGAGAAAACATCCCTTCTGTCCTTCAAGGAAAATTAATATTTAGGGTGAAGTATACCCTTTGCAATCTGCTATTGTTCAATTTATTACAAAATAAGCAGTGTGGGTGGGAGCAGAATGGATGGGGGAGGGGCGCCCTAAACCATCCCTAGCAAACCTATGTCCCATCCATCTATTAATGAATCACTGTTTGACTGTAAATATGACTGGCTCTGGAGTCACACCCTGTTACTCATAAAAAAAATCATAAACTGCAGGAAACATGCTCATTACCTAGAACAGTAACCTGAGATGCTCAGAGATAGAAGTATGATGTTTTGATCTTAGCAGGATCTTCCTTGTTCAAAGCTCGATGGCAGAAGTACAAAGATATTGTGTGCTAAAGCTATGAATGATACACTGTATGTTCATGGATGAGAGCAGCATCTGAACAAATGGACGCAGAGTGTGCATGGCAACAGGGAAATTACAACTGAGCTAAGAAACCCGAAAAACAGAGAGATGAGAGTGATGAAGTACTGTCAAGGAGAAAGGGACAAAGGGATGTAGGGGGTAGGCCAGATCAAAGATGGTTGATGACATTAGGGTGAAGATGCAGACAGGCTGAGCTAAGAAACCCAGACAACAGAGAGATGAGAGGGATGAAGTACTGTCAAGGAGAAAGGGACAAAGGGATGTAGGGGGTAGGCCAGATCAAAGATGGTTGATGACATTAGGGTGAAGATGCAGACAGGCTGAGCTAAGAAACCCAGACAACAGAGAGATGAGAGGGATGAAGTACTGTCAAGGAGAAAGGGACAAAGGGATGTAGGGGGTAGGCAAGATCAAAGATGGTTGATGACATTAGGGTGAAGATGCAGACAGGCTGAGCTAAGAAACCCAGACAACAGAGAGATGAGAGGGATGAAGTACTGTCAAGGAGAAAGGGACAAAGGGATGTAGGGGGTAGGCCAGATCAAAGACGGTTGATGACATTAAGGTGAAGATGCAGACAGGCTGAGCTAAGAAACCCAGACAACAGAGAGATGAGAGGGATGAAGTACTGTCAAGGAGAAAGGGACAAAGGGATGTAGGGGGTAGGCCAGATCAAAGATGGTTGATGACATTAGGGTGAAGATGCAGACAGGCTGAGCTAAGAAACCCAGACAACAGAGAGATGAGAGGGATGAAGTACTGTCAAGGAGAAAGGGACAAAGGGATGTAGGGGTAGGCCAGATCAAAGATGGTTGATGACATTAGGGTGAAGATGCAGACAGGCTGAGCTAAGAAACCCAGAGAACAGAGAGATGAGAGGGATGAAGTACTGTCAAGGAGAAAGGGACAAAGGGATGTAGGGGGTAGGCCAGATCAAAGATGGTTGATGACATTAGGGTGAAGATGCAGACAGGCTGAGCTAAGAAACCCAGACAACAGAGAGATGAGAGGGATGAAGTACTGTCAAGGAGAAAGGGACAAAGGGATGTAGGGGGTAGGCCAGATCAAAGATGGTTGATGACATTAGGGTGAAGATGCAGACAGGCTGAGCTAGGAAACCCAGACAACAGAGAGATGAGAGGGATGAAGTACTGTCAAGGAGAAAGGGACAAAGGGATGTAGGGGGTAGGCCAGATCAAAGATGGTTGATGACATTAGGGTGAAGATGCAGACAGGCTGAGCTAAGAAACCCAGACAACAGAGAGATGAGAGGGATGAAGTACTGTCAAGGAGAAAGGGACAAAGGGATGTAGGGGGTAGGCCAGATCAAAGATGGTTGATGACATTAGGGTGAAGATGCAGACAGGCTGAGCTAAGAAACCCAGACAACAGAGAGATGAGAGGGATGAAGTACTGTCAAGGAGAAAGGGACAAAGGGATGTAGGGGGTAGGCCAGATCAAAGATGGGTGATGACATTAGGGTGAAGATGTAGACAGGCTGAGCTAAGAAACCCAGACAACAGAGAGATGAGAGGGATGAAGTACTGTCAAGGAGAAAGGGACAAAGGGATGTAGGGGGTAGGCCAGATCAAAGATGGGTGATGACATTAGGGTGAAGATGCAGACAGGCTGAGCTAAGAAACCCAGACAACAGAGAGATGAGAGGGATGAAGTACTGTCAAGGAGAAAGGGACAAAGGGATGTAGGGGGTAGGCCAGATCAAAGATGGGTGATGACATTAGGGTGAAGATGCAGACAGGCTGTAGGGGAATAGGGATGAGCAGTGTCATTACTAGGAATGGAAATGAAGCTGATAATAACAGGGGCTGATTTCATAAAACTTACGACGCGTCGCAGAGTTAAGACGCATTCTTTCTCTATGGACTCACCGCATAGATGCGACGCGTCGCAGCTATGACGGGTCGCAAATCGAGTTGCGAAGCGTCGCAGAGCTTTATGAAATCGGCCCCTGGTGTCATTGGTCAACAGTGATGCAAACCTAGGGATGATGGAGACATGAAAGTAATTCTGTGATTAGTAATTTCCTTCCTGGATATTGAGGTTGTGTAGTTGAATGACCATCTATAGGGTTGAAATTCATCTCTACTTTCTCTTTGCTAAGATGATCATGTGTTGCCATAGTGACCAGGTGATTCAGTGCTCTGTTGCTATGGAGATTAACGTGGTGACCCATCAGAGTGTCTAGCTTAGAGATTTGTCTGTTGATCTGTGAGCATTAAAACCATTTCTTGAGGGTGTTCTTGGTCTCCTTCACTCACTGGATATTGTATACCCTGCTAGTAATGATGTAGATGTTGCACTTGGTGACTTTGCCCTTGGTCCTGTGGCTGGTGTCATTACCTGTGGAAGACATACAACTCATGGATGGGTCCTTACCTACCCACACACCTAGAATTACACTTAAAATGCCATGCTGGGTGGCAGTGGATGCAGGGAGAACATAAATGGGAATTCAGTTTAATATCAGGTGTTGTACAAGTAATTTGTGCTTGGTCCTGGGGGTAGAGTCATTGCTAGTGAAAGTGTCTGATTCATGGATGTACACATTAATTCTACTTATTATAAGAGAGCAGATGGATGGAAAGCAGCACCCATTGAAACCTTGTTACAGTATTAATCTTTGTAAAGGGCTTTCTCCTTGAGAAAGTCAAGATGTGGGAGGTAAATGGTTTCTCTCTCATATTGGCAATCTCCATTTGTTGACAGAGCCCCTAGCAACCAAGCCACTCTTCAGTACTTGTTAATGTTTGGAGAAATCTAAATCTTAGATATCTTTGGGCATCTGTGAGCTAAGTCAGGGTAGTCAAGATTGGCCTGGTGGAGATGTTATATGCCTAGATGGAGATTACGATGGTTATCATTTGTCATTTTATGTAGTCGTTCTATGTTAGGGTGGTCATCATTGGCAGTTTCTATGTTAGTGTGATTAGGAGGTATATGTAGTGATTGGTGCAATGGGTTCATATATTGTATAGTAGGCCTACTTGTATTGAGAACCGAAGGAAGAGAACAGGTTCTCCTGATGGCAGGCTGAACGTTTGGAAAGCTGTTGCCCCTAGCAACCAAGCCTCTCTCCAGTGCGTGTGCCAGTTGAGTCTAAAGAACAATTGTCTTTTAGTTATTGAGTCTGAGGCCCTGAATGTAGGCTAAGCTGGTCTTGCTGTGGCTTGGGTGGCAACATGTAGCATGGAGGTACTGGTGGGTATCTGTGTAGAATCTTAGGTAGTGGTTAGTGTGTCATGTTATCACAGATGGTGATGTTATGGAAGTGGGTCTCATGGTGGGAGTCTTCTGTCATGAATGTGACAGTTCTGTTCAGTAGCAAGAATTGCTGTGGTTTATGAAGGAACCTACATGTATGCTGTTCTCATCATTGATGTAGATTAAGAACACATCATCTGTCAACCACCACCAGATTTAAGGTGACATTGAGCTGAAATGTCTTCCAACCATTCAACCCTGTGGCCTCATTTTGATGATAGTTAGAGTACATCGACCCAAGTACCTGTTTTATCTTTTGCCCTGCATCTTTTTTTTCCCATTTTGCTGCTCCCATGTCATTATATCTTAAAGCTTGTACGTTGTCATGTTCGTGTTATGTAGCCTTTGAGAAAGTTCCTGCTAGGATAGAAATGCCAGGCCTTGTAAGCAAGAAGTTGTGTACAGGCTGGTTGATAGGACACATGATTTTACCTAAACTCTCTCAGTGGAAGATGTTAGTTGTCAGACTTTGATTCATACATCAATATTCCTCCGTCTGCTTTGTAGTGGAAACATCTTCTATGTTTCTTATGTTTGTCTTGGCTGGGAATAACAATGTATCCATTATGTCTGTTTATAAGACGCAGTTCATTAGGGCTTCAATTCCCAGTAATAACACCGTTCATCCAATGGTCTTCCCTTACAGCCTGTCTGCATCTTCAACATTCTGTCCTCATCAACCCTTTATCATTCCAGCCCTCAGCAGTGCTATAACTATGGGAGGGGCACATGCCCCCCACCCTCTGGAGGTCTGTGGCCCCCTGGTTGCCTCCTTCACCATTTGAAATCTCATTTTGTGATGAATTGCCCAACTAGTGTTTACTACAACTTGTCTCCACTGCCCTTCCCCCATCACTGATGATGCAAGCTCTTGCTCCCTTTAGATGGTTGACCTGATAGTTAAGTCACTGTCCCCCTGTGTGTGGTCACTCCTCTCATCTCTCTTTGGTACATGTACCTGTCATGATGACATGTTTCTGTTGCCATGGACACCATGCCCCCCACCTCCTGCAGCTCCTCACATCCAGTAATGTGTGTTTCATCTTATATGCTCTGTCGTGTAACTATGGAGAAAGATCCTCCTAAGATTGAAACATTACAGATCCTCCTATCTTTGAGCAAGAATTGCATTACTGCATACACATGCATGTACTACAGCCCAGTTGAATTTTTATTGTTGCCTGCATACTTTGTTTCCCGTATCTTTGCTCCTGTCATTCTATTACATGTCTTATAAGTAGCTTGTAAGTTGTTTATATATACTTGAGTCATGTAAAGTCTATGGAGAAAGATCCTCCTAAGATATAAACATGAGACCCCTTTATCTTTGAGAAATAATTAATGTAGGTCATGTAGGATGATTGTTAGAGTACATCGACCCAATTTCATGTTTTATTTGTTGTCCTGCATCTTTCGTTCCCCATTTTTCTGCTCCCATCATTGTTTTGCAATTGCCTGCCTTAAAGCTTGTAGGTTGTCATGCTTGTGTCATGTAGCCGTTGAGAAAGTTCCTGCTCGGATAGAAATGCTAGGCCTTTTAAGCAATACATTACAAATGCAGGGTTCATGGGATTCTACCTCAACTCTCTCAGTGGAAGATTAGTTGTCAGACTTGGATTCATACATCAATATTTTTCTGTCTGCTTAATAGTAAACATATGTTCTATGTTTCTAATGTTTGTCTTGGCCTCGAATAAGCTTGACATATCCATCATGTGTGTTTATAAGATGCAGTTCTTGAGGACTGATCTGAGATGGTCAACATGATACACACTTAGAGGCAGCTTCAAAGTTAGTTTGAATATCAAAGATATGATGGGAGCCTGAGTAATGGTTCAAAATGTAATGTGTCATGATAGAAACAGGAGGGTCAAATTACAAAACTGATTGTTTCTTAGTTGTTGGAAAGGTTGATTTGGAGATGTTTTGATATTATTTTGATCTTAGCCATAGTCATTTAAATTCTTTGTATTCTTGTCTCTTTCCATCTATAGGCTGTGCTCTCTGCCCCTTGAGCTTGTGGTGAGATGAGATGAGTGTCTCCATTGCTGAAGAGAAGATTGATGTGATACGTCATGCCACACCAATCCCACATGGACAGCTCGGATGTAATGTAGGCCTAATATTCCATGTCTATTTCTGTACATTAACTTACAGAGAAGAAACTTCACTAAGAGGCAACAAAGGACATACATTGGGTTCCCCTTGTGCCTCTTCAAATTCCTCAGTAGACTTTTCTGGTTGTCTTTCACACAAACTGCGCCCTTTGAAAAGAGAAAATTCCCTGTCACTTTTGAGAATGAAGTTCCTGCTCTGAATCCAGTTACTATAGCAACATCAGTTCAGTGGTGAATCCATGTTCAGGAGACAAGATCCTTGTAATGCTATTGCACACCATCTCTTGCCTGCTGCTCATGTTCTCATGTGAGACATACTAGTTTGAATTGTGTCCCTTTATGAAAGTATTAAACAGACATGATGTTTGTTGATGTGCCAGCACCACAGCATCATCATCAATTGGCTGCAAGGCAGGCCACCACAAAGTTTCTCCATCCAACCCTATCAGCAGTGAGCCTGGCTATGTCATTCCCTTCCAAGTTTCTATCGCTATCTCTCTAATATCCCCTGGATGTATGTGATATACAGCAGTCTCTGTCCACCAGGTTTCCAATTGCCATGTGTTGGGCAGTAGAGGGCGTATGTCCTCCTTGGTTCTTCCTCCTGCATCCTGAGTGTAGGCCAAGAAACCGTAGCTGTCTTGATCTTACGTGATGTATGAGGGGCTCTATAGTAGTCATCTCATATAGCCTGATGTTGCTGACATGGTCTGTTCTCTTGAACAGATGTCACAGCAAAGCAACTTGATGTATCATGAATGTATGCTCGAGATTTGCCTCGTTATTCATTAATTCATTATGCGATATTCTAGCAAGATATTGTGCATGCTCAAAGGACTAAAATGCAGTATTATAACCACTGGCTAATGTTGACATGTTTCATGTAGTGGTGATGCAGTACAATGAATGTCATAATAGAACATCAAATACCAAAGAGATGGTTGTGTTTTACCAAAGTGCAGTACTTTGAAACTTTTAGGTTATCTTAATGTGGCACTGGACGTGGATTGAGTGTTTGAATTGATGTTAAGAGTAATCTGGACTGAGCTACGTATGCATCAAGTTTCAGTCCACGGTTTACATGTGATCAGGAAGCTGCATTTGTAGCGTTAGTTTGTATAAATGTTTTGCAATCTCAGTGCTAAAAGGTTGATGTGTATTAAGTAACCACCCTTTTGCTACTTTAAAAAACAGCATCAAAACTTTGCTTTAACCAAATTCAATTCTCCAGATGAATGTTCCAAATGTATACGACAAAACTAACTTGTTTGTTTTACACCTGTTTGTACGTTTACAAATTAATGAGGACACCGTGAAGGTCCTTTGAACGCTTCAATAATGATGTACGTTTGTTCCACAATTGTACGTACGTTTACACAAATGAGGACATCTTGAAATAAAGTCTGTTATACTCTTCAATATCGATCTTTTAGCACTGAAGTGTTATCATTCTGGCACCGTGTTTGGCCATGATTTTTGACGTGATTTTAATAAGAGCATGTTTCAAGGTCTTTGTCAAATCAGAATGAAACAAATCTTTGCACATTAAGTAGGAGATAACAGAATTACGATGTCATAATGACGTATAATATAGCAGTATAGGTCCCTATTGATGCTGAATTCGCAGTTAAAATAGCTCCATTTGAGATTTGATGCAAGGTAGATGGACTTTGCCGCATGTTAATGCACCTGGAATGTACATCATAGTTCAAGTTAGAGAGCAAAGCGTCTTCTAAAACAAACAAGTGCTCAAAATAACAAGCAATTGACGACATAATTTCATCAATTAATTAAAGAATGAAGGTTTTATTTGACATTGAATGCATGTAGATGAATATTTACAAGTTAATGATGCCAAAAACGAAATATTGTTGCAAAGATCAAAGGTCAAGCTTATGACAGTGATAAGAATAATGGTTTCTGATTAGGTTTAGGTCATCTTGTAAACGTTGTGTGACCAAATATAAGGAGAAGTGTGTTTTGCTAATTAAGTATGTCAATAACAACACTGTTTCCAACAACCTCAGCCAATTTCAGCCCTCAAAACGCCTTCAAAAGATTTTATTAACCTGTGAAATAAGCCCGAGAAAAAAAAATGTTTCTCGTAACATTTTTTTGTGCAAAAATAGTTAAGGAAGGCCATTTTTTTAGGGACCATTTTGTTGCTTTAAAAGTGCTTTTCTGCCATTTAATAAATTCGAATAATGAATAATCTTAATGCATTAATTTAACTTATCACTTTTTCGCCATATTTTGATGTTTTCGGGCATTTTAAAGTTCATTTTGGTCATTTTAAAAAAGGTAACAAGTTTTTTTTTTTCAAATTGAAATTTAGCAGCCCAAATAATGAAATTTTAAGAAAATGCACGATTCAAATGCTCTCTAAATTGATGAGAGCTTTGATAAAAGCAATTATAACGAAATTAACTTGAAAAATGCTTGAAAACAAGTGAACAACTCCAAATAATTGATAGAATGTAGTTTTTAACGTTTTGTGCCCAAAATGAACGGTTTTGAGGTGCCTTGAGACACATTTTATTGATAAAATGCCAATTATTGTGTTTTGAGCCCCAAACAACGGTTTTGGGATGTTTGTAGTGCATATTGGACCACAAAAGTTGTATTTTTTGTAGTAATTTTGAAGCAAAATTTTTGGTTGCAGCCCAAATGACGTTTATTGCAATATTAAGTGATTTTAGTGCAGTGCAAGACCGCTAAATTGCCGTTTTGCACTGCAAAAAAAAAAAAATAAAAAAAATTAAAAAATGAAAATTGTATTTTTCGAGCTGTTTGTTGTGTCTCGTGCATCCATGTCTCCTTGTGCGTCCCTGCTCTTCCGTTGTGTCCTCCATCATGGCTGCCTCTTCTTTCAGTATCAGTCCAGTCCTCTTCCTTCTCCAGCACGCCAGCCACACTTCCTGTAAATACAAACATACAATAATACACACAATGTCTTACCTTTTTCAGTCCGACGCCGCTGGGGCTCGAACCTGCGCTGCTCTCCAGTATCAATCACGTCTCCACAACATGCAGTCTTATCCACTAGACCACCGCGGTGACTCCAATAGCTAATAGAATTAGGGGATTGATGAATATTAGAACAGCCCGCTTCTTTTCATTACACATAAATATTCATAGTGAAGGGCGCCCTCAAGAGGCGTGAAGGGCGCCCTCTCGTGACGATAAAGGGCGCCCTCTTGCGATATATTAAGGAATAAATGGCGCCCTCATACGACACAATTTAAGTAGTGTACAACCCGGACTACAGTAAAATGCCAAGAACTTTTTATGAATTTAAACTCCTTATTTTGGAGTGCTTTTTACTTTTTATAAAAATATATATGTTCATTTTAATCAAATTTTAATCAATTGAGAGATAAAGCAGACACAAACTGAGCCAAAATAGTCACAATATTTACTGACAGATGAAAGGTGTATTTTTATTGCATTCAAAATACTCATACAATCAATAACATAAATTATTTAACATTAAAAAAAGTTTTTTTCCCCAAAATTGTCATGTCTATTTTTCCAAATAAATGAGATATATAATCGCACCAATGTTCTTCTTTAGTTCATGGTTGTATATGCTGTGTTTGGTTTTTTCACATTGAGTTGTCTGTGCACTTCATACGTATAAGGACATTATTTTATGCCTCAAATCAATACAAACTACAGACTGCAGATGAGGTGAGAAACAAGTTCAACTTCCTCTGAACAAAGGTGTTACATTATTACAAATTGAAATTATCACAGTACAGACTGAACAAAATTACAAGGACTGAACCATTGAACATAAACTAATCAGTAGCAATTAAATGGGAGCTTTAAATTGTGACGGTACATGTCAGAGTTATTCAGTGTTACATGATGATGACCTCTTAGATACTCTCTTTTAGACAACTAAATTTAAATGACATTTTTTAAACACTGTTCACTTGACGCTGATCACAGAAACTGACCTTAAAGATTTGAATTTTTTGAAAACAGTGAACTATTTTGCACAATAAGAACACTTCAAAACATGGAGATGTCAGTATTGACTATTCTATTAAAATTCAACTTGGTGCAGATCAATATCTGATTTTAGGAGTAATTTTCATATTATTTTACCTGGAACAGTTTTTGGACAAACTTAGACTATTGGGAATGAAACCCCTTTACTAACGGTAACATTAACATTATCTAAATCTGACAAATTTTGCAATTTCTGGCTAGATTTCATTATACAAGTCTGTAGTACATTACATCGCATACGGTATGCTCCACAATTCCTTAAGCCATTCAGCATCCTTCAATTTGAAGATAGAGAACTTAAAAAAAAAAAATTAGGACCAGACCAAAAATGGAGATCTTAGAAAATAAGATGCATAAATACAACTGGATGTGATCCGAACAAGCCAACATACGTCTTGGCACATAGCCAGATATTTAGCTGAATCTTTAGCTGAATATTTAGCTGATATTTAGCTGAATCTTTTCAGCGCTTAGAAACATTGTATTAAGCGCTTTATAAATGTTATTTATTATTATTATTTATTATTATCTAATATTGAAGTGTATGATTATAATGTATGCAAATCTAGGAAAGTATGACACAGAATGGTTTGAATAAAGTCTTCTGGCTAGAATTCACAGAAAGCCAGAGTGCAGAAACAAGAATAATGTGAAAAATGAAAACCTTTGACACTAATATCTCTTACAAATACTCTACAAATTTCCAGAACAACCATCCTCATTGCCATGTGATGTTACATCCTTCTCATCGGACTGTCCTGGCTAGGGCTCTTTTCCTCCAGATTTTGAAGTATTTCCTTCCAGATGGTGACTTTGTTCTCTGCAAAGGCTGGCATCCAACATCACCTGTTGATGCTGAATCCTCATTATGCTGTGGTTGGAAGCTGTGTTTAAGACCAAAAAAACATATAGCAATCAGGAAAAGTGATTCATCAAAATGGTGCAATTCCTTGCATTAACAACAACCAGAAAAGTACATTTTCTATAAGCCTTAAGGAGTGAAATCTTATCAGTGAAGTGACATAAGGACATGTCAATTAAAATGAGATGAAGTCATTAATTCATTCTTGGGATGAAAGAAGGCTTGCTAAGACATTTCAATGCTAGAAATCAGGTTTGTGGTAAAATAAATGGAATTTAACCCATAGCGTCAGTTTTATCAAATTATGAACCGAATATGATAGATATGCATCAGGAATCTATGACAGGAATATTCTATGTCACATAATTTATTTATACACAGAATACAGAATGTCAGTCTTGTTACAAATGCAGTTTTCTTCTTCATTGCAAACCTACCATGTCTCAGTGTAATAGACTTGGTTCTCTGCAAAGGCTGGCATCCATCATCACCTGTTGATGGGGAATCCTCATTATGCTGTGGCTTGAAACTGTGTTTAAGACAAAGAAACCATAGCAATCAGGAAAAGTGATTCATCAAAATGGTTGGTGTTTAGGGTTTGGGATAAGAGTTTGGGGCCTAGGGATTTGGGTATTGGGTTTGGGTAATAGTGGGGTGCTGTGGCCTAGTGGTCTGGCATGTTGAAGTCTTGTGGTCAATCTACAGATTGTGGGTTCGAATCCAGCAATGGGCTAGTGGTGCTTTCATCCTTTGGCAAGATGCTTTGTCACATATTACTCCTCTTCACCCAGGTATAAATGGGTACCTGCGAGGATAGAGATGGCTTTGTGGTTTGATTAATAGCCTCTGTGCACTGAATAAGAATGCCAGGGCTGTATACTCCCCAGGGGAGTTGAGATGGTTTCAGGATTGTAAATTATGGCTCGTTAGGGATAATAATAATTTGCGCCATGAGCTTCATGCTTGGCGGATATTATTTGTATTATTATTATATTATTGGGGTTTTATGGGTTTTAGGGTTTGGGTTTGTCGACACATTTCAGTAAGCAGAACAATAAATAAATCAATCAAAGAGTTTCAGTAGAATAATGGCTGAATAGATTTATCACAATATGAACAAAACATGAAGTAAGGGATACAATGAAAGGACATTTCAATATTGCAGTCAATATTTGACATAATACTAAAAGGAAAGTGTAAGGCATACAGCAGCTATACAATACCTGCTTGTGAATAGGATCAGCCTCTGCTTGTACATGAAGGACGCCCTCTATAGTTGAGTATTACAATCATCTCAGGTGATAGGTGAAGTACACGTTGACTCAACTGAAATAAAAATAGTTTTATGATTTAATAATATCCAATGACTATTGACTAAATTTGGCATTACCCACAATGCAACCTGACTAACAACAATCCAATGTTGTATCATTTTCTAGAGCAAAGCACTTGTAAAGCATCATAAAGAGAATGAAATAAAACCATGCGTAGTGTATGTTCTAAGAGACACAATTACTTTAAACAGCAAAACAGGTAGGTATAGTAACATTTGAGAACATTGCCTTGTGCTTATGTAGATTCTGTGAGGACCTGATGACAAGTGATGTCCACACAAGACATATTCAGGAAACTATTATAGGGGAAACCAGACATGACTGGAACTATGGAGGGAAGCATTGATTCCTACAACAGCTACACAGATCTTGATCTCAATCAAACAATGAAACTGCTCAAGTTGTACCTTTTCATCACTGCCTCCATGGTTGTGTAACTTGTGTGACTGAGAGGCAGGGAGCACTGCCTCTCTTCTTCCTGAAACCGTTTTCCGTCCAGATTGCAATCACGAACCTGGTGTCTGCAACAGTTGTCTTCTGACATCCCTGTTGATTGTGAATCCTCATTGAGCAGTGACTCACAGCTGTGTGTAAGACAAAGCAACCACAGCAATCAGGACTAAATTCAATTCAGCAAAACATTGCCCTTTCATAAGAATCCAGTATGCTTAACAACAAAAGATGGGCATTTTGTAAAAGTACAATAAAAGTGAAATATCAACAAGAAAGAGAACACATTGGCACATCAAATAAAACATGATCAGTGATCACAACAAAAGAGCTCTTGCAATTCAAAAGATAGAGAGAAAAAAAAAGGATGGAAAAGACATTTGGATGCACAGTTCAAGGCTTCAAGCACAATATAGTGTGTACAATGTAAGAAATAAATGCATGCATAGGAACAATGAATGGCAGGATATATGACACAAAATGTAAACAATCAAAATTTATCAAAATATAACAACACACAATTATTGTATGACAGGAAATCTAAGCATTGGTATTTTTCATCACACAAAATACAGAATGAAAATCATGATATCAAAGCACAGTTTGTCCAAAACACATGTATGTTTTCATCAATGATTAAAGATCTTTAAAGTAAACAAATCAACACCTGCTAATAAGTAATAAAAACTGCAATGTTAACAATGAATGCAAACAAAAACACAAAATGTCAAATAAATGATAAAATTAGAAAGAACCAAACAAAGAAAGACACGCATTTAAAGTTGGGTATAATTGGGAAGAGACAAAGGCCCTGGGAAGACAGGTCAGTGCACAGTTCAAACACAATATTCAATGAATAAGTTTGCCGTATTAATTTCATATTAAAACAAATGATAACACAAATTTGCAGTAATTAATTTCACAGCATGCACAGTCAAAACACTTCTTTGATCATTGAAGGATAAATATTGAACATAAATGATGTCAAATTCCAACCAAATTATGGAAATAATTTGCTAACAATTTCAACTCAATGGCAATGCGTGCCATTAAACAATGAAACTGCCCAAGTTGTACCTTTTCATCACTGCCTCCATGGTTGTGTAACTTGTGTGACTTGGAGGCTTCCTGAAACCGTTTTCCATCCAGATGGCAAACATGATCCTGGTGTCTGCAACAGTTGTCTTCTAACATCCCTGTTGATTGTGAATCCTCATTGAGCAGTGACTCACAGCTGTGTGTAAGACAAAGCAACCACAGCAATCAGGACTAAATTCAATTCAGCAAAACAGTGCACCTCCATAAGAGTCCAGTATGCTTTTAACAATTCAATATGGGCATTTTGTAAAAATACAATAAAAGTGAAATATCAACAAGAAAGAGAACACAATGTTACATCAACATGATCACAACAAAAGAGCTCTAGCAATTCAAAAGATAGAGAGAGAAACAAAGGATGGAAAAGACATTTGAATGCACAGTTCAAGCAAAATATACAGTGTATATGTAAGAGATATGCATATGAACAATGGATGGCAGAAATGGTCTATAATCAGTTGAATCAAAATGTAAACACAATTAAGTTATAACACATAATGAATGCATGACAGGAATATTAAGTATTGGAATCATTCATCACACAAACAATAGAATGGAAATCATGATGAACAGTTTGTCCAAAACAGTTTTCATCAATGATCAGATGACTAAAGATCTTTAAAGTTGTTCAAATTTCAGGCAAATAACATTATGAGTTAATACAATACCTGTTTGTGTGGATATCTGCTATTAACTAGTATGACTTTGGGCCTCTGCTATTGGGTCAAGCCTGTTTTCCATGGTAAACTCTGGCTTCAATGTCACCATGGTGACCTTTGACCTTTGCATGATGATGTATCCTCAATGTCTGGTGACATAGGACTGTTTCAGACAAATCAAGCATAGTAAATCATGAGCAATTCATCATAATGGTGCACACCCATCAAAGCAAACAAATAAACACAAGTTTGATAATACTGATAAGTAATCGAAACTGCAATATTGATAATGAATGAAAACAAACAACAACAAAAAGTCAAAAACAATCTTCAACTGGAAAGTACCATAAAAAGAAAGAGATACATGATTTAAAAAGTTGGGAATGATTGGACTCTTGCTAAAAGGGGACTGGAAACTGCAAAAACATTTCAATGAACAATTCAAACACTAGACTTGTACACAATGCGTTAGTCATGGTGATATCGTTTGGGGTTTAGGATCTTAGGGGTTTGTGGTTTAGAAAAAAGAGATACATAAATAAAGATCAACAAGACATTTCAGTAAGCAGAGCAACACAAAATCATCAAAGAGTTTCAGCAGAATAATGGCAGAATAGATTTATCAAAATATGAACAAAACATGAAGTAAGGGATACAGAAAAGGACATTCAATACTGCAGTAATTTATTTGATAGAATACTGAAAGGAAAGTGTAAGGCATTCAGCAGCTATACAATACCTGCTTGTGTGTAGGATCAGCCACTGCTTGTACATGAAGGGCGCCCTCTATAGTTGAGTATTACATTCATCTCAGGAGGTAAGTGGAGTGCACGTTGTCACATTTCACTGTCCCATCACAACTGCAATACAAATAATTTAATGATTTAGTGAGAACCAATGACATATTGAAAAACATTACCGAAAAGTTACAAAAATCCAGTTGTGATATAAGTTTTTTAGGCATTTCACTGTCAACGTTGAAATAACTTGAGTGAATGACCTGACGTTAAAGAGACTTAGCATTACCCACAACCTGACTCACAACAAACCAATGTTTATATCATTTTCTAGAGCAAAGCGCTTGTATAGCATCATAAAGAGAATGAAAAACAACAATGTCCATTGTATGTTCTAAGAGACACAGTTACTTTCAACAGCAAACAGGTAGGTATTGTAACATGTGAGGACATTGACTTGTGTTTATATAGATTCTGTGAGGACCTGATGACAAGTGATGTCCACACAAGACATATTCAGGAAACTATTTGTGTATAGGGGAAACCAGACATGACTGGAACTATGGAGGGAAGCATTGATTCCTACAACAGCTACACAGATCTTGATCTCCATCAAACAATGAAACTGCCCAAGTTGTACCTTTTCATCACTAACTCCATGGTTGTGTAACTTGTGTGACTGAGAGGCAGGGAGCACTGCCTCTCTTCTTCCTGAAACCGTTTTCCGTCCAGATGGCAATCACGAATCTGTTGCCTGCAACAGTTGTCTTCTAACAACCCTGTTGATTGTGAATCCTCATTGAGCAGTGACTCACAGCTGTGTGTAAGACAAAGCAACCACAGCAATCAGTAAATCAGTGCACTTCCATTAAGAGTCCAGGAAATTTTGTAAAGGTTCAATAAAAGTGAAATATCAACAAGAAAGAGATTATAATGGCACATCAAATAAAACATGATCAGTGATCACAACAAAATAGCTCTTGCAATTCAAAAGATAGAGAGAAAAACAAAGGATGGCAAAGACATTTGGATGCACAGTTCAAGGCTTCAAGCACAATACAGTGTGTACAATGTAAGAAATAAATGCATGCATAGGAACAATGAACGGCAGGATATATGACACAAAATGTAAACAATCAAAATGTATCAAAATATAACAACACACAATTATTGTATGACAGGAAATCTAAGCATTGGTATTTTTCATCACACAAAATACAGAATGAAAATCATGATATCAAAGCACAGTTTGTCCAAAACACATGTATGTTTTCATCAATGATTAAAGATCTTTAAAGTAAACAAATCAACACCTGCTAATAAGTAATAAAAACTGCAATGTTAACAATGAATGCAAACAAAAACACAAAATGTCAAATAAATGATAAAATTAGAAAGAACCAAACAAAGAAAGACATGCATTTAAAGTTGGGTATATTTGGGAAGAGACAAAGGCCCTGGGAAGACAGGTCAGTGCACAGTTCAAACACAATATTCAATGAATAAGTTTGCCGTATTAATTTCATATTAAAACAAATGATAACACAAATTTGCAGTAATTAATTTCACAGCATGCACAGTCAAAACACTTCTTTGATCATTGAAGGATAAATATTGAACATAAATGATGTCAAATTCCAACCAAATTATGGAAATAATTTGCTAACAATTTCAACTCAATGGCAATGCGTGCCATTAAACAATGAAACTGCCCAAGTTGTACCTTTTCATCACTGCCTCCATGGTTGTGTAACTTGTGTGACTGGGAGGCTTCCTGAAACCGTTTTCCATCCAGATGGCAAACATGATCCTGGTGTCTGCAACAGTTGTCTTCTAACATCCCCCGTTGATGGTGAATCCTCATTGAGCAGTGACTCACAGCTGTGTGTAAGACAAAGCAACCACAGCAATCAGGACTAAATTCAATTCAGCAAAACAGTGCACCTCCATAAGAGTCCAGTATGCTTTTAACAATTCAATATGGGCATTTTGTAAAAGTACAATAAAAGTGAAATATCAACAAGAAAGAGAACACAATGTTACATCAACATGATCACAACAAAAGAGCTCTAGCAATTCAAAAGATAGAGAGAGAAACAAAGGATGGAAAAGACATTTGAATGCACAGTTCAAGCAAAATATACAGTGTATGTAAGAGATATGCATATGAACAATGGATGGCAGGATATGGTCAATAATCAGTTGAATCAAAATGTAAACACAATTAAGTTATAACACATAATGAATGCATAACAGGAATATTAAGTATTGGAATCGTTCATCACACAAACAATAGAATGGAAATCATGATGAACAGTTTGTCCAAAACAGTTTTCATCAATGATCAGATGACTAAAGATCTTTAAAGTTGTTCAAATTTCAGGCAAATAACATTATGAGCTATACAAAACCTGTTTGTGTGGATATCTGCTATTAACTAGTATGACTTTGGGCCTCTGCTATTGGGTCAAGCCTGTTTTCCATGGTAAACTCTGGCTTCAATGTCACCATGGTGACCTTTGACCTTTGCATGATGATGTATCCTCAATGTCTGGTGACATAGGACTGTTTCAGACAAATCAAGCAAAGTAAATCATGAGCAATTCCTCATAATGGTGCACACCCATCAAAGCAAACAAATAAACACAAGTTTGATAATACTGATAAGTAATCGAAACTGCAATATTGATAATGAATGAAAACAAACAACAACAAAAAGTCAAAAACAATCTTCAACTGGAAAGTACCATAAAAAGAAAGAGATACATGATTTAAAAAGTTGGGAATGATTGGACTCTTGCTAAAAGGGGACTGGAAACTGCAAAAACATTTCAATGAACAATTCAAACACTAGACTTGTACACAATGCGTTAGTCATGGTGATATCGTTTGGGGTTTAGGATCTTAGGGGTTTGTGGTTTAGAAAAAAGAGATACATAAATAAAGATCAACAAGACATTTCAGTAAGCAGAGCAACACAAAATCATCAAAGAGTTTCAGCAGAATAATGGCAGAATAGATTTATCAAAATATGAACAAAACATGAAGTAAGGGATACAGAAAAGGACATTCAATACTGCAGTAATTTATTTGATAGAATACTGAAAGGAAAGTGTAAGGCATTCAGCAGCTATACAATACCTGCTTGTGTGTAGGATCAGCCACTGCTTGTACATGAAGGGCGCCCTCTATAGTTGAGTATTACATTCATCTCAGGAGGTAAGTGGAGTGCAAGTTGTCACATTTCACTGTCCCATCACAACTGCAATACAAATAATTTAATGATTTAGTGAGAACCAATGACATATTGAAAAACATTACCGAAAAGTTACAAAAATCCAGTTGTGATATAAGTTTTTTAGGCATTTCACTGTCAACGTTGAAATAACTTGAGTGAATGACCTGACGTTAAAGAGACTTAGCATTACCCACAACCTGACTCACAACAAACCAATGTTTATATCATTTTCTAGAGCAAAGCGCTTGTATAGCATCATAAAGAGAATGAAAAACAACAATGTCCATTGTATGTTCTAAGAGACACAGTTACTTTCAACAGCAAACAGGTAGGTATTGTAACATGTGAGGACATTGACTTGTGTTTATATAGATTCTGTGAGGACCTGATGACAAGTGATGTCCACACAAGACATATTCAGGAAACTATTTGTGTATAGGGGAAACCAGACATGACTGGAACTATGGAGGGAAGCATTGATTCCTACAACAGCTACACAGATCTTGATCTCCATCAAACAATGAAACTGCCCAAGTTGTACCTTTTCATCACTAACTCCATGGTTGTGTAACTTGTGTGACTGAGAGGCAGGGAGCACTGCCTCTCTTCTTCCTGAAACCGTTTTCCGTCCAGATGGCAATCACGAATCTGTTGCCTGCAACAGTTGTCTTCTAACAACCCTGTTGATTGTGAATCCTCATTGAGCAGTGACTCACAGCTGTGTGTAAGACAAAGCAACCACAGCAATCAGTAAATCAGTGCACTTCCATTAAGAGTCCAGGAAATTTTGTAAAGGTTCAATAAAAGTGAAATATCAACAAGAAAGAGATTATAATGGCACATCAAATAAAACATGATCAGTGATCACAACAAAATAGCTCTTGCAATTCAAAAGATAGAGAGAAAAACAAAGGATGGCAAAGACATTTGGATGCACAGTTCAAGGCTTCAAGCACAATACAGTGTGTACAATGTAAGAAATAAATGCATGCATAGGAACAATGAACGGCAGGATATATGACACAAAATGTAAACAATCAAAATGTATCAAAATATAACAACACACAATTATTGTATGACAGGAAATCTAAGCATTGGTATTTTTCATCACACAAAATACAGAATGAAAATCATGATATCAAAGCACAGTTTGTCCAAAACACATGTATGTTTTCATCAATGATTAAAGATCTTTAAAGTAAACAAATCAACACCTGCTAATAAGTAATAAAAACTGCAATGTTAACAATGAATGCAAACAAAAACACAAAATGTCAAATAAATGATAAAATTAGAAAGAACCAAACAAAGAAAGACACGCATTTAAAGTTGGGTATATTTGGGAAGAGACAAAGGCCCTGGGAAGACAGGTCAGTGCACAGTTCAAACACAATATTCAATGAATAAGTTTGCCGTATTAATTTCATATTAAAACAAATGATAACACAAATTTGCAGTAATTAATTTCACAGCATGCACAGTCAAAACACTTCTTTGATCATTGAAGGATAAATATTGAACATAAATGATGTCAAATTCCAACCAAATTATGGAAATAATTTGCTAACAATTTCAACTCAATGGCAATGCGTGCCATTAAACAATGAAACTGCCCAAGTTGTACCTTTTCATCACTGCCTCCATGGTTGTGTAACTTGTGTGACTGAGAGGCAGGGAGCACTGCCTCTCTTCTTCCTGAAACCGTTTTCCATCCAGATGGCAAACATGATCCTGGTGTCTGCAACAGTTGTCTTCTAACATCCCCCGTTGATGGTGAATCCTCATTGAGCAGTGACTCACAGCTGTGTGTAAGACAAAGCAACCACAGCAATCAGGACTAAATTCAATTCAGCAAAACAGTGCACCTCCATAAGAGTCCAGTATGCTTTTAACAATTCAATATGGGCATTTTGTAAAAGTACAATAAAAGTGAAATATCAACAAGAAAGAGAACACAATGTTACATCAAATAAAACATGACATAACAAAAGAGCTCTAGCAATTCAAAAGATAGAGAGAGAAACAAAGGATGGAAAAGACATTTGAATGCACAGTTCAAGCAAAATATACAGTGTATATGTAAGAGATATGCATATGAACAATGGATGGCAGGATATGGTCAATAATCAGTTGAATCAAAATGTAAACACAATTAAGTTATAACACATAATGAATGCATAACAGGAATATTAAGTATTGGAATCGTTCATCACACAAACAATAGAATGGAAATCATGATGAACAGTTTGTCCAAAACAGTTTTCATCAATGATCAGATGACTAAAGATCTTTAAAGTTGTTCAAATTTCAGGCAAATAACATTATGAGCTATACAAAACCTGTTTGTGTGGATATCTGCTATTAACTAGTATGACTTTGGGCCTCTGCTATTGGGTCAAGCCTGTTTTCCATGGTAAACTCTGGCTTCAATGTCACCATGGTGACCTTTGACCTTTGCATGATGATGTATCCTCAATGTCTGGTGACATAGGACTGTTTCAGACAAATCAAGCAAAGTAAATCATGAGCAATTCCTCATAATGGTGCACACCCATCAAAGCAAACAAATAAACACAAGTTTGATAATACTGATAAGTAATCGAAACTGCAATATTGATAATGAATGAAAACAAACAACAACAAAAAGTCAAAAACAATCTTCAACTGGAAAGTACCATAAAAAGAAAGAGATACATGATTTAAAAAGTTGGGAATGATTGGACTCTTGCTAAAAGGGGACTGGAAACTGCAAAAACATTTCAATGAACAATTCAAACACTAGACTTGTACACAATGCGTTAGTCATGGTGATATCGTTTGGGGTTTAGGATCTTAGGGGTTTGTGGTTTAGAAAAAAGAGATACATAAATAAAGATCAACAAGACATTTCAGTAAGCAGAGCAACACAAAATCATCAAAGAGTTTCAGCAGAATAATGGCAGAATAGATTTATCAAAATATGAACAAAACATGAAGTAAGGGATACAGAAAAGGACATTCAATACTGCAGTAATTTATTTGATAGAATACTGAAAGGAAAGTGTAAGGCATTCAGCAGCTATACAATACCTGCTTGTGTGTAGGATCAGCCACTGCTTGTACATGAAGGGCGCCCTCTATAGTTGAGTATTACATTCATCTCAGGAGGTAAGTGGAGTGCACGTTGTCACATTTCACTGTCCCATCACAACTGCAATACAAATAATTTAATGATTTAGTGAGAACCAATGACATATTGAAAAACATTACCGAAAAGTTACAAAAATCCAGTTGTGATATAAGTTTTTTAGGCATTTCACTGTCAACGTTGAAATAACTTGAGTGAATGACCTGACGTTAAAGAGACTTAGCATTACCCACAACCTGACTCACAACAAACCAATGTTTATATCATTTTCTAGAGCAAAGCGCTTGTATAGCATCATAAAGAGAATGAAAAACAACAATGTCCATTGTATGTTCTAAGAGACACAGTTACTTTCAACAGCAAACAGGTAGGTATTGTAACATGTGAGGACATTGACTTGTGTTTATATAGATTCTGTGAGGACCTGATGACAAGTGATGTCCACACAAGACATATTCAGGAAACTATTTGTGTATAGGGGAAACCAGACATGACTGGAACTATGGAGGGAAGCATTGATTCCTACAACAGCTACACAGATCTTGATCTCCATCAAACAATGAAACTGCCCAAGTTGTACCTTTTCATCACTAACTCCATGGTTGTGTAACTTGTGTGACTGAGAGGCAGGGAGCACTGCCTCTCTTCTTCCTGAAACCGTTTTCCGTCCAGATGGCAATCACGAATCTGTTGCCTGCAACAGTTGTCTTCTAACAACCCTGTTGATTGTGAATCCTCATTGAGCAGTGACTCACAGCTGTGTGTAAGACAAAGCAACCACAGCAATCAGTAAATCAGTGCACTTCCATTAAGAGTCCAGGAAATTTTGTAAAGGTTCAATAAAAGTGAAATATCAACAAGAAAGAGATTATAATGGCACATCAAATAAAACATGATCAGTGATCACAACAAAATAGCTCTTGCAATTCAAAAGATAGAGAGAAAAACAAAGGATGGCAAAGACATTTGGATGCACAGTTCAAGGCTTCAAGCACAATACAGTGTGTACAATGTAAGAAATAAATGCATGCATAGGAACAATGAACGGCAGGATATATGACACAAAATGTAAACAATCAAAATGTATCAAAATATAACAACACACAATTATTGTATGACAGGAAATCTAAGCATTGGTATTTTTCATCACACAAAATACAGAATGAAAATCATGATATCAAAGCACAGTTTGTCCAAAACACATGTATGTTTTCATCAATGATTAAAGATCTTTAAAGTAAACAAATCAACACCTGCTAATAAGTAATAAAAACTGCAATGTTAACAATGAATGCAAACAAAAACACAAAATGTCAAATAAATGATAAAATTAGAAAGAACCAAACAAAGAAAGACATGCATTTAAAGTTGGGTATATTTGGGAAGAGACAAAGGCCCTGGGAAGACAGGTCAGTGCACAGTTCAAACACAATATTCAATGAATAAGTTTGCCGTATTAATTTCATATTAAAACAAATGATAACACAAATTTGCAGTAATTAATTTCACAGCATGCACAGTCAAAACACTTCTTTGATCATTGAAGGATAAATATTGAACATAAATGATGTCAAATTCCAACCAAATTATGGAAATAATTTGCTAACAATTTCAACTCAATGGCAATGCGTGCCATTAAACAATGAAACTGCCCAAGTTGTACCTTTTCATCACTGCCTCCATGGTTGTGTAACTTGTGTGACTGAGAGGCAGGGAGCACTGCCTCTCTTCTTCCTGAAACCGTTTTCCATCCAGATGGCAAACATGATCCTGGTGTCTGCAACAGTTGTCTTCTAACATCCCCCGTTGATGGTGAATCCTCATTGAGCAGTGACTCACAGCTGTGTGTAAGACAAAGCAACCACAGCAATCAGGACTAAATTCAATTCAGCAAAACAGTGCACCTCCATAAGAGTCCAGTATGCTTTTAACAATTCAATATGGGCATTTTGTAAAAGTACAATAAAAGTGAAATATCAACAAGAAAGAGAACACAATGTTACATCAAATAAAACATGACATAACAAAAGAGCTCTAGCAATTCAAAAGATAGAGAGAGAAACAAAGGATGGAAAAGACATTTGAATGCACAGTTCAAGCAAAATATACAGTGTATATGTAAGAGATATGCATATGAACAATGGATGGCAGGATATGGTCAATAATCAGTTGAATCAAAATGTAAACACAATTAAGTTATAACACATAATGAATGCATAACAGGAATATTAAGTATTGGAATCGTTCATCACACAAACAATAGAATGGAAATCATGATGAACAGTTTGTCCAAAACAGTTTTCATCAATGATCAGATGACTAAAGATCTTTAAAGTTGTTCAAATTTCAGGCAAATAACATTATGAGCTATACAAAACCTGTTTGTGTGGATATCTGCTATTAACTAGTATGACTTTGGGCCTCTGCTATTGGGTCAAGCCTGTTTTCCATGGTAAACTCTGGCTTCAATGTCACCATGGTGACCTTTGACCTTTGCATGATGATGTATCCTCAATGTCTGGTGACATAGGACTGTTTCAGACAAATCAAGCAAAGTAAATCATGAGCAATTCCTCATAATGGTGCACACCCATCAAAGCAAACAAATAAACACAAGTTTGATAATACTGATAAGTAATCGAAACTGCAATATTGATAATGAATGAAAACAAACAACAACAAAAAGTCAAAAACAATCTTCAACTGGAAAGTACCATAAAAAGAAAGAGATACATGATTTAAAAAGTTGGGAATGATTGGACTCTTGCTAAAAGGGGACTGGAAACTGCAAAAACATTTCAATGAACAATTCAAACACTAGACTTGTACACAATGCGTTAGTCATGGTGATATCGTTTGGGGTTTAGGATCTTAGGGGTTTGTGGTTTAGAAAAAAGAGATACATAAATAAAGATCAACAAGACATTTCAGTAAGCAGAGCAACACAAAATCATCAAAGAGTTTCAGCAGAATAATGGCAGAATAGATTTATCAAAATATGAACAAAACATGAAGTAAGGGATACAGAAAAGGACATTCAATACTGCAGTAATTTATTTGATAGAATACTGAAAGGAAAGTGTAAGGCATTCAGCAGCTATACAATACCTGCTTGTGTGTAGGATCAGCCACTGCTTGTACATGAAGGGCGCCCTCTATAGTTGAGTATTACATTCATCTCAGGAGGTAAGTGGAGTGCAAGTTGTCACATTTCACTGTCCCATCACAACTGCAATACAAATAATTTAATGATTTAGTGAGAACCAATGACATATTGAAAAACATTACCGAAAAGTTACAAAAATCCAGTTGTGATATAAGTTTTTTAGGCATTTCACTGTCAACGTTGAAATAACTTGAGTGAATGACCTGACGTTAAAGAGACTTAGCATTACCCACAACCTGACTCACAACAAACCAATGTTTATATTATTTTCTAGAGCAAAGCGCTTGTATAGCATCATAAAGAGAATGAAAAACAACAATGTCCATTGTATGTTCTAAGAGACACAGTTACTTTCAACAGCAAACAGGTAGGTATTGTAACATGTGAGGACATTCACTTTTGTTTATGTAGATTCTGTGAGGACCTGATGACAAGTGATGTCCACACAAGACATATTCAGGAAACTGTTTGTATATAGGGGAAACCAGACATGACTGGAACTATGGAAGGAAGCATTGATTCCTACAACAGCTACACAGATCTTGATCTCAATCAAACAATGAAACTGCCCAAGTTGTACCTTTTCATCACTAACTCCATGGTTGTGTAACTTGTGTGACTGAGAGGCAGGGAGCACTGCCTCTCTTCTTCCTGAAACCGTTTTCCGTCCAGATTGCAATCACGAACCTGGTGTCTGCAACAGTTGTCTTCTAACATCCCTGTTGATTGTGAATCCTCATTGAGCAGTGACTCACAGCTGTGTGTAAGACAAAGCAACCACAGCAATCAGTAAATCAGTGCACTTCCATTAAGAGTCCAGGAAATTTTGTAAAGGTTCAATAAAAGTGAAATATCAACAAGAAAGAGATTATAATGGCACATCAAATAAAACATGATCAGTGATCACAACAAAAGAGCTCTTGCAATTCAAAAGATAGAGAGAAAAACAAAGGATGGCAAAGACATTTGGATGCACAGTTCAAGGCTTCAAGCACAATATAGTGTGTACAATGTAAGAAATAAATGCATGCATAGGAACAATGAATGGCATATGACACAAAATGTAAACAATCAAAATGTATCAAAATATAACAACACACAATTATTGTATGACAGGAAATCTAAGCATTGGTATTTTTCATCACACAAAATACAGAATGAAAATCATGATATCAAAGCACAGTTTGTCCAAAACACATGTATGTTTTCATTAATGATTAAAGATCTTTAAAGCAAACGGATAAACACCTGGGGCCAATTTCACGGCACTGCTTAGCACAAAAATTTGCTAAGCATGACATTTCTGTCTTAATAAAAACAGGGTTAACAACCAAATTTCCATGTGTTGTGAATCGCTTGTGATTGTTCTTTGACTGTTGTTCACTGACCATGAACATCAAATGAAATTTTTAACGGTGGTTTGTTTTATTGGGCAAGACATTTTTGTGCTAAGCAAATTTTTGTGCTAATCAGCGCCGTGAAATTGGCCCCTGGTGATAAGTAATAAAAACTGCAATGTTAACAATGAATGCAAACAAAGATACAAACACAAAATGTCAAATAAATGATAAAATTAGAAAGAACCAAACAAAGAAAGACATGCATTTAAAGTTGGGTATATTTGGGAAGAGACAAAGCTAGGCCCTGGAAAGACAGGCCAGTGCACAGTTCAAACACAATATTCAATAAATAAGTTTGCCATATTAATTTCATAATAAAACAAATGATAACACAAATTTGCAGTAATTAATTTCACAGCATGCAGAGTCACTTTTGAAATTCACAAGCACGGAGGCCTATGCTATGTGCCTAACGCGTACACATGTCAAACAGTTCACATACATTATGCACACATAACAAAACAACACAGTACGACTACAATTAAAATCATGACATTTCGTGTACAATTCATTGCTATTTTTGTGGCAATTAACTTGATTTAAATGCTTCAAATATTAAAAGGAACTCACCTTCAGTTATCCTTCAGTTGACAAATATAGAGATTCACCCGTCAACGCTGCTGTGGATTTCGCAAACTTGGATTTTGTTTACAGAAATTGTTCGCGTTCTCCGTAACATTCACAGCACAACATGTCAAAAGTCAAGATAATTGCATTCAGCCGACAGAGGGCGCTTATACTGAAAGTTGAAAAATACTTGAAAAAATAAAATTGCTCATGCACCGATGTTTTTCCAGCTGAACAAAATAATGCCCATTATTTACTACAAAGCATTTTGAACTTTTGTTCGCTAAGATACACACATCGACCAATCATTAATAAATTCTTAAATTTGGCCAAGAAAATCACCAATAATTCTTTGAATTGGTAAAACAAATCGTAATTATCGGGTTTTTTTTAAGAGTGCCGATCAGTATTTTTGGATATGGATCAAATGAAACAGATCATGGTGTGAATGAAGGCTTAGACGTCACACAGCTACATTAAATTCAGACAGGACAACATTGCATGATTTATAAATCGTCACAGATTTAGCTTAGCTTAAAGAAACATAATCTGTGATCTAGACTGAAAATAAAGAGTCTCCGTGACTGCAATTTTTGCAGCTTGCCCTACAAAGGGCAGATGAAACAAATAATTGTGCTCAGATGCCTCAGAATGTACGTTGGCTTTAATCCCGTATTGCTATAACAAATTATAAATTACACACAGGAAAACGGGAATACGTGGCATAATATTATGATACATGATGCTAAGAGTGACATGATCACTCATCTAGGGTGAACATAAAAAAAGACTCGTGTGGCTGCAATTCAGATTTTCCTAAAAATGCAGCGCGTGCCGATTTTTTATGTGCCCTCTCGTGACTTCATTTCACCAGCTGCTCGTTCTACCGTCTTTGGAATCTGGTACAAACCGAGGCGTGGTCTTTATAATTATTATGCAAAATAGGTTGTTTATTACAAATATTCACAATTTACTCTTAAATTTGAATATCATATGTAAATGTCCTGGATTCACATCAACTCCTGGTTTCTGCGCCCTGCGAGGTCAGAAAATGGTCTTAAGAAAATATAAAACTCTTAAAAAAGTCTTATTACTTATTAGGACGATTTGCTATTGTGTAAACGCAATGCCAATGACGTTAAAGACCCAAAGGGAAATAAATTAAGTCTTACCTTCTTCAGTTCATCAACACGTTTTCTTGTTTTATGGAGGTTTAGCTCCCCGTCCTAGTAATTGCTGTAAATGGGAGCAAACTGGATGTCAGACATGTCGACCGCGCGATAACTCGACTCGAGACAAGTCTAAACAACGTCAGAAGTGCGCTGTAGAATGTCAGGAATGTGAACAATGTTTGTCGCGTGCCAAAGTGTAAATAATAGGGTCATGTCCGTTTGCCACAGGTTGCCGTTGCAGTAAACAGCGTGATAGGGGGCAGCAGATAACTTAAGTGGCGTCCGATCACTGAATTATTTTATTTTTCTGGAAAGCACAAACAAAACTGCTCAATATAAAGTGTTTGCCGCCCTCTGCCGGCGGTTAATGCATCATTGTGCCTTATCCTTGGCTTTGGTGTAAAGGCTATACATTCTGTGTAATAAATGTTTTTACTGCTTTCAGTGGAATACTATGACAGAGTCCTATAAAGGCAATATAAACCCTTTTCATGGAAGAGTATTATTCATTAGCAACATCCAAACAAAGAGTCATGAATATAAAGGAAATGATGAATACATGTAAGCACTGACACACAGACAAACACAAATTAAGGCAAAATTTAATACATTCTATTATTTCACCACATTAAATGCTTCATTTATTTCAAAATATCCATCATTTAACAAACTAGTATTTGGGATAATTATTTTCATAACTTATCTTGGGGAAACAATAACATAATCCTTAGAGTTTGAGAGAAAACATTCATTCATGGATTTATATAATGAAAGAATATTTAAGAGCAGCAACACAAGTAGCACATGAAGTTGCTGTTTAAGTCAGGCTGTTCAATCTATGTGTGTGATTTCAACATCAAACTATTTTCAAATCATGTTATAATTGAATATTTAGGAATGAATATTAATACCTTCCTTCAACTCAAGTCTTGGTAAGGCATGGATTCTTCAAGGGTAACAAGGTTATTATCCAAACATTTTCAGCTTGCAATGGAAAAGTTAATCACTGATATCATTCTCAGTATTTGAATAATTCAACATATAAAAGGTTACTGGTAATACAGTGGTATGACACTTGTCCATATTTCAAGCATTTCCTAACCTCAGTTTCTGTATAGTGGACTTGTGGTATTTTTATATAAAAACATTTAACATCCATTTATTCACACTGATTTAAGTGTTCATCATTGATCGATCCATAGTGTTTGTATTTTTCTTCGATTGAGATTTTTTTTTCATATTATTCAAATAGAATTAGGAGACTTTTCTGAACATAATTATCATAAGACATAGTTTTTATCTATTAAAAAAATGCTATCTTTTGAGTCAAATTACTTTTCATTTTTAAAATAGCAATGAAATAGCATTATGGTAAGTTGGATCCATCATTGATTAACTTTAAGTAAAAACATTCAATAAAAGTGCTGAACATTAATAAACAATAAATTTAAATATCTAAATATTATCAAAATATGAACGCTTAAAGGGGCTTCATAATTTGTAAAATCTTTCAAAGGCTTAGATTATTTAATTGTCAATTTGGTCTTGACAGAATCTTTCTGCACTCATTGTAACACAAACAGTAATGTACATTTCAGTTATAAATTGCTCATGATTTCCATTTTCAGCAAAGACAAATTACATAGTCTTGGACTTTATAAACCAACATTATTCAATTATAAATTTATATATTGTTTCAGTTTATACACCACAGTGTAAAATAAGTTTCATTGTTTATGTTGTTTCAGTAAGGGTCAGTGAATATAAGTTTTCTATTACACATCAATTATATACTAAATCTAGAAAAAGGTCAAGATATATTAAATTTGTGCCTAATTTTAATCATCATTTCAGAAGTGCAGAAAACAATCAAATATTAAAAATCAATTTTAAGTACAATATTTCTTTTTCAAATAACAACAAAATTATCAATCATTGATGGATCCAAACAATAAGAGCCTTAATTGTTTCACTTCATAAATCAATTTAAAATTTGCTTTCTTGTTAAGCTATGCCAAAAAAATGTACATTTTAAAGAATTGTCACTTTCATTTTCATTCTAAAGATGCTATCACATGAGCCATTTCAGATATTTGAACAATGACCCTCACAACAGAACCTCCTACTGTAGCTTGCATTCCAATGTTTTGCTGTCTAAAGTTTAGTTTAAGAAGGCTGTGGTCACATGGTTTGCTCATGAAAGACACACCAAGAGATCGCATCTTGAAAACTTGGATCCATCATTGATTGAAAAGTGCCAAATGGCTATAAGCTTATTTTAATACATTTCATAAATTTCTTCAAATCTGATTGCCTACAATTTGAGAATGTACGTAATTAAATCATCACCTCAAATCACCAATGACATCACAATATTAAGACAATACTCAAGTAACAGTTTCCATATACCAATGTTACACCATGTCTACGAACATTACAGATGTCATGTCTGTACTTTTACATACATTGTACTTCATTTGTCTCCCAACATAGCTTCAGTAAATTCAAGATATTCAAATTTCCCAAATGTTATTGGCCTTAGTCTAGTTGTAGTATTATTATTAGTTTGTGTATGCTGAAATGTATGGATATATTTGTTCACCCAAATATCATGTAAAAGCAAAGGCAGTACATCTCAGAGTACTTAAAGGTGGGGTACATTATTGATCAACATCAATAATATCATTGTTTAGTTTCAGTTTGATAGCCAAATTTCTATTTGAATTCCTTAAACCCTGTACAGCAGTGGGGTAGGTGCATTTGTTTTTAAAACCAAATGACTTCAATTAAATTTCTCTCTTCAAAAATGATCAATGATGTACCATACCATTAAATAACTCTGTCACTCATACAGTATTCTAATATTACAAAAATCATTCACTCATGGACAATATCACAGAACTCACAAAATACATGATAAATAGTTCCATCTAGATTACATCACAATGTCAATTGATTTTACAATACTAATAAAAATCAATTCTTGACATTTTGTGACCCACTCTGCCAGAGCTAGTATCATGTTCTATAATTATTTGTCAGGTTTGACTGTTTGAACACAGAGAGAATTAATCTATCAGATAGGGGCCTATATTCAACAAATGTCTTAACTAACATCACAACACAATATGCCACAGGCTTCCTACATACCATTTGAAATCTCCCAGTAGGCCTATACCCTTTGTGATGACATGTGTATATCTCAGTCTGTGACATGTGCTGCTTATGACTCATTCTGACATAGTGGGTCACAGATAATGTTCATCAATTTCTAGAATTTTTTTCCAATAATCATATCTATCTAGATTAAATTGTACTGTCACCAATAATGCAATGCTAAAACAGTACTTGATAAACAGTTTTTCAATACAGCTCTTAATACAGGCCAGTAGACAGGATTTGCAATTAGGTGCAACATTTGTCAGGTATCAGTGAAACAGCTGAGTCATTTAACTCAAATGATTATGCATACTTTGATGACTTAGGCATTATTAAACACATTTGTTTCAGCAAGTGACACAGGGATAGGTTTCATTTCATCAATTTATGAAACTGATTTTAGCCATGTGCCTCAGTGTGTGTGCCGGTCAATTTGTCAGTTTGTGAAACCAGAAAACAAAAGCAACTCTGCAAATGTATGCACCCAATCAGTCTAATAACTACAGTAGCCATATGAAGGTTAATAAAGCCTTTTACATTGATATACATGAAGGTACTAACATGCAAACACAAAAACAGTCACTATTAATTACAATGTAATACAAATGTGCACATTACATGCATAAGTGTCAGGGTTGATCTGGTTAAGGACAGACATCATGTCTCCCATACATTATTCATTCATCAGTGCCCCAACATGTGAAAATTATGTCCTTATAGATTTGGGTTGATATACAATCATGAATAAAGACATGTGAGAGAGAGCTTGAATGTTTTGATATCATGAAGTCATTGAAGTGGAAGCATGTCATGCCCCATCCATAATACAATCTCCAGATTACACATCAATTATTCATGGTCACATGTCAAAGAAGAATTGGGTCTCAGATATGTAATCAGGGGCCAATTTCATAAAACTGTTAATCATAAAAATTTGCTAAGCGTGCAATTTCTGTCTTAATAAAAACAGGGTTAACAACCAAATTTCCACGTGTTGTGTATCACTTGTGATTGCTTTTTGGCTGTTGTTCGCTGACCATGAATATCAAATGGAATGTTCAATGGTGGTTTTTTTTATTGGGCGAGACATTTTTGTGCTAAGCCAATTTTTGTGTTGAATAGTTTTATGAAATTGGCCCCTCCAGTGCAAGAATAAATATAGGGGTCATTCCGTGTCAATTCATCATGCTTGTGAACCCGACCGACAAGGATTTCAATGAAATTTGGTATGCTAGTTGGTCTCCCTGAGAAACCATCAGAATCAAAATTGTATGCAATTTGGTCCATAACTTTTTGAGATACTGGTCAACAAACGTTTTGACTGATTAGCATGATCTGTCTCATTCAAACAGACCTCTCCAAAAGAGAAGAACCTACAGAGATAACATTTATATCATTCTAAAGCTCTTATAATGACCTTCATTTTGTGAAAAAAAATTATAAAAGATTCATGTACCACAAAAAAAGTATGTTTAAATTTGACCTTTGACCTCAATTTAAAAAATTTGTATTTTTCAAAATGCCTAATTTTTTTTAGTATTAGCTTTACATGTAAGGAACATCTCCAGAAAAATTTGGAGTGGGCGCTCATATACGTTTGGATTTATTATAATCTAAACATTGGATGTCAAGGATAAAACCTGTAAATAAGTATGCATTAACATACATACATGTACTTAAATACTTCAATACTTATGTGCATGGATTTAAGTAAAATTTAGGTATATGTTTCTCAGTGAGTACAACAAGCATAACAAATTTAATTGAAATCCGTGTAGGTCGGGTTCCAAATGCGTGTTGAATTGACGCAGAATGACACAGAAGCTTAATATGGGCACTGAAATATATTCTTTCTATGCAATTTACTTTATCTTCTCGTGAAATCATGGGCGTGACCCCTTAGAAATGCATTATTAAAGATAAAAACAATGTATTGTTATTTTCTTTTATGTAATAAAGGAATTAGGGTGCTGTATATATACATTATTTTAAATTAACGACTCACTTATATTCATACCTGTATTTTTTCATGTTACTCTATATTTATATCTGTTTTTACATTTTTGACCTTATTAATTTATTTATTTGTTATTTTCCTGCCAGTTCACTGGTTTTATTTCAACTGTAAATATCTACAGGCCCATTTTCACCTCCCCATTCCCGTGTCATTTTACCATCTTGTCTTAACGACTCATTTTGTAACCTATATTTATAACAGCTCACTGTATGTTCATATCTGTTCTAAAAGCTGGGCTCCAACGATTTCGAAAAATAAGATGTTCACCTAAAATTGTGTTCACCTAGCTCAAATTAAGGTAAACATATCACTAACCCTCACTATTGAAGTTTCTTGATGTGAATTTTAAGCCACTTTTTAAAGTTCCGCATTAGCCAAGAAGAAGCCATTTTCTTTCGAATTTGCCAGTTGTTTGGTTCATTTACATATCATGAATATTCATGTTTCCCTCAAGTTTATGACGTAGAAGAGGGGATTCGCTTTCCTTAAATTATATTAAATTAAATATTACTAAATAATGAAAAAACAACAGCCCCATTGTATATTATGAGAAGGTTCTTATATGTCTTATAAACGAGAATTTGTATTAGTTTCATTTTTTTACCAATCGTTATTCTCCACCTATAAATCCTCAACATATTAATTAATGCACTTGTTTTCCTGTCAGTTCACTAGTTTTATTCAACAGACTGTAAATATTTATTTTATTTATTTTATATACCTTTATCTGTTTTTCTACAAATATCATTGCTCTTCTATCTCATTTATTCTAACTATTGTCTATTTTGTAAGTTTTTCCTGTCATGTTATTTTTGTTGTGTTTTGTATTTTAACGGGGTAGTGGCTCTGACATGGGTCTAACGACCTTTCCACGGCCCGTGACATTCATGTCAAAATAAATAAATAAATAAATAAGAAAAAAAAATATATATATTATTTGTGTGAGATATTTTGACCAGTTTATTCAGCTGCCCTTGGTAGCTGTTAGCATCATCCTGTAAAACTGTCTCACATACATGTAATTGTTTGAGGATTAGAATGGGGATAAATTTCTGTGTTTTGTCATACAGAAATATTGTAAGTTATTTTGTTTACATGGTTTCCCTGATTTTCATGCTGCATTCCTTCAGGGAATAATACGGCTTCCAGTGCTTCCATTGTACACCTTGAACACTGCCTTCATTGGCATGGTTGTAGTATTTGCCATTGAGGTGAGAGTGAAAACAATTATTGAACCACCATGCACCTTCATATGACTGTGCACATTTTACACCTGAATGTGCATCATTATCTTTTTGCCTAGTTGAGAAAAATTGAGCATTATGCCTTGCCATCGAGTCACCTGCCGTACTCATAGCATTATATGAGCCAATATTGAGTGTGTATTTCTCACCTATGATTTCAAACTGACCATATTCTGCCCATGCTGTGCCTCCCTCCCAATTCTCTAGATCTATTCTCAGCTCAAATTTCCCATAAGTAGTCAAATTACGCAAATTATTGTTACCCAACCAGAACTCACCCGATAGATTGCCAAATCCAGATTGGTAGTCAGCCCAGTCACGGTAAAAGTCAACAGAGCCATCTTGACGCCTCTGAAATACTATCCAGCCTCCACCAGCAGTTGTCATGTCACAATATACCTGTATGCCATCACTCATTCCAAGAGGATAGATGGTATACATGCCATTGTCATGGTGCCCAGCTTGAAGCAACATCTGACAGCTTTGGTACTTGGCATGTAAAAATGCTGAAAATAATGACGTTTCGTAGTTATTGTCATAGTAGGCACTTCCTTGTAGTACAACAAAGCTGCAGGCATCCATACTTCTATTGGCATTATTCACTTCACAGAGGTGGTTATACTCTCATGATAGCTGAACGATGCACAGTGTGGGTCCATGGAGCAATCTCTACCACATATCACTGCAGAAGATGTAGTCTTTGCTTGATATGCATGATGCAGTAAAGCACGATTGTTGGCCTTGTAATAATTGGGAGTGAACCGAGTCAGACACTCCCCTTGACAGATCACCATCATAGCACTCAGAATGAAGACCACAATGGCCACCTTCCCTCTCATGTTGAAGCTTGTTGGGATTTTGCTGGGTTACAAAAAGTCAGATCAGATGTTTTCTGTGTACATGTAAAACAAGAATGAATGATTTGTATCAATATAGATGAAAGACAATCTGTGCACAATTATTTGATGATTTCTGATTTGCCAATTTCCTGCAGAGGATGTCCATCTCTTTAAGAGATAATACAATTTTCCTTATAAAATGCAGAATTGAAGCCAAACCTATAGGCCTAACACATGTTGAGCTGATAACAGCAAATGACAAAGTCATTTGTAATGTGATGCAACCCACTGTGTATTAACCCTAACCTTAACAGTAGCAATCTCACACAGAGGAAATTATTCCTAAATAACGCATTACCACACAAAACACATGATACCACACTTATCACACTGTGGGAATAACCATGTGTGGTACACTATAGTATGCAGGTGGGTTGGGAATAATGAGTGCAAGAAATATTTTAAAACACTTGATTGATTGAAGGGTAAAATGGACAATGATGTCGAGCACAATTTTGACAACTGCACAAGTTTTAAAGTCGGCTGTGCAATTTGAAAGGAACCGTCTTATAATAAACTGTGGCAGAGGTCAAAGACTGTGCCCAAAAGTGCTACTGCTAAGTGAAGATTAAGCTTAATGACCAGAGTCACACTAAAATGATCCTACTGAACACTCTGTCATCAAGCCCTCCAATCACTCTCAGTTTAACAGTCTACATGTGTGTACCTAGTAACACTCTCCTAGCGTTCCACCTCCTAAGGCCTAAATGTCAAGAGCTAACACAATTCCACTTTCTGAAGATTGAATCTTACACATAACTACCTGCCAATACACTTCCCTTAAACATCAAAACCACACAACTACATATCAACACACTGCCAACACAACGACTGATAAGATCCCTGCTGGCACACAGCACCAGGTAAAGGAAAGGCACCCAGACCCCTCATAATACACGTAGCTGATTGGTCAATGCGCTTCATATATTATTAGGTTCTCCGGTGCACATGCTTAATTCATAACCTACACTCATACACAAGCCCCTGGTTTTGTCATAAACATATGACCCAGGAAAGACTTAGTTATATTCACTGACACAGAACTATTGTAATATTTCATAGAAATAAGGTCATCTGGTCAATATTAGAAAGTATATTAACAGATACACATTTGGGGTCATGGGAATTAACACTCAACAAACCTCAATTTATTTGTTAGAACTATAATCATTAAATTACTTGACATGAGAAAAAAAATATTTATCTCATTGTGAACACAGAAAGAGTCTTTTGGATGATTTTTCTCTCAACATGCTCAACCCGCAAGCTACCCAAAAATTGAAACTGTCTGAATTTCGTCAATGGGGGCAGCATACATTTAATGAAAAGGCTCCGTACTGTGACGTCATGGGCTATTCCTTAAGCGCATGACGTCACAGTACGGAGCCTTTTCATTAAATGTATGCTGGAGGTAGCGGTTTTGGAAAGATGAAGAAATTCCCTTTCCACTCATTTAAAGGGATTGCATACGTTTGGTAATTTGAGCCTACAGTTTGTTTCAAACCAATATAATTGTATATATATACCATAAAACTAACCTGTGAAAGTTTAAATTCAAAAGGTGGAAGCTTTTTTGAGATTTTGGCGACAAAATAGAGCGGTTATTTCACGCCAGAAAACAGTTGGTCAATAGCTGAGAAGCGTTACGGCCATAACGCTTCTCAGATTCATAATTTTTGGAGATGAGAAATGACATATTTTTCCATAACCGCGGTACTTCGTATTGAACGTTTCACAATATGCATTATACTATCCAAAGCAGCTGTACTTCTCACCAAGTAAGTTTTTATTGCCATAAATTTTCAGAGTCATTACCAAACGTATGCAATGCCTTTAGGAAGCAATTTGATTGGGTAAAAAACCACTGATAATTGTTTGCATCAAATTTTCGTCCAACTACTGGATTTCATTGTCTCTCTGTGGAGGTGTATGGTGATGGCCTTTGTGTTGCATGACTGTGTTATGCAAATTGCAAGGTCAAACACACATTGATCTTTTGTACGTTTGGGACTGAAACTCATTATGATGAAATCAATGAGATTATGAAAATCAATATGAAAAATCAAAGGGTAAATATTACCTCAGTGTTATTTCAAGTTTTCAAAAAAATCAATTGCTTTGCTAGCTGTAAACATGGTTAATGGAAAGATTCAACCAGCTGTCACTGACCGTACATAAATTGCAGATATAACACGTTTCTACAGGTAAGTTCATCCAAGGGTCTGCCTTTGGGACTAAACCTGACAAAAGTTGTCGCTGGGACACAATTTGTCAGCACTTTAGGACTAACTTCGGGGCTACATCCCCAATCAGATTTAGCCTCAAAGATTTGTGGGGTGAGTCCCACTACCATGCCCCAAGGGGGCTTTTTTGTGACTAACATGTAGTAAATACATGTACCATCTACTTTTATCAATTGGACAAAATTGACTTACACATGTACCTGGAGTAACTAACATTGTTTGAAAGTAAGGTGAATTTGGAGTTTGTGGTCAGGTACTTGGAGTCGAACCCCTCCTATGGGCATCAATTAACTGCAACCCAGTCCTGAAGCCAGCCTCTCATCTGAACATACCCTACCTCCCTACAAGATTCAATCCTCTTGCTGGCTGCCTATTCACCCAAAATATCGCTCCCCTTGTGGCAAGCTGCCTGAAAGAAAATCAAGCCCCTAGCTAACTGTTTCAGGGCGCTCTACCAACTGAGCTATCCAGCCCATCATTGGCAGTGTCTCTAGTGTCTTTGTTCACCTTTCAATGTTATTATTATACTAAGATATTCTATTGTCTAGATGCGGCTACATGTAAAGGTTCAATCTGTGATAACTGACTGTACAGAAATAGACCATTTCACACGTCTGTGGCTGCCTACTACAAAAATATGATGTCATCGCTAGGCCTGCTACCTAAAAAAATCAATCCCCTAGCTGCCTGCCCACGTCTTCTAGGAAAATCAATCCCTCAGCTAACTGCCTTCTCAAAATTACAATCCCCTATAAAATACTGTACATGTAGCTACACCTGCATGAAAAATCAGACGCCTTAATAGATGCCAACTAGAACAAAACAATCATCAAATAACCACAAGGGAGCTGACTGGATTTCAAATCATTGAAAAGAGAACAAAGACAAATTGACTGGAGCAGGATTCGAACCAGTGACCTCCTGAATACCGTACAGGCGCTCTACCAACTGAGCTATCCAGCCCTTCATTGGTAGTGAGTGTCCCTAATTAAATCAATTATCTTTGTTCGTTCGGCAGTCAGATGCCATGAAACCACTCACATATTCCAATGATAATTTCATCGATATAGGCAGAAATGCTGCAACTTGAGAACAGTACATGGGGATCACTCAAAGAGGATACGGCTTAATCATAGAACAAAAAACAAATCAGGTTTATTGTTGGTTGTTCTTCACATTGAAATAAGGTCACCTTCCTGTTGCTCTGGGGTTCATCAATTGTGTAGGTTAAAGGTTACCTGTAATAGGGATGAAAGTGCTTTCATATTATTGCTTAATGCATAATTAATGACTATATAAATTTTTTACTTTTATGTAAGTGCTTCATTTTGGCCCCACAGTTAAAAATTCAGTACATGTATGCCCTGGCTACCAAAAAAAAAATCCCCCTTGGAACTGATCTCGCACCGCAGTAGCTCATGCTGGCTCATGCCTATTGTATGCAGGATTTTACTCTTTGATTTGAACAAAAACGGGGGGTCGGCAGTTTTGTGACTTGTATATTGTGTTGCATTCTGCCGGCTACGTAGCAAAGTTTTTCGTCGCGAAAATTCGGGAGCTAAATTATCGGTGTAAAAAATCTCCTTTTTCACTTACAATATTTTTTTTAGCACAAACACTAATAGACAGGTTGACTTGACTTGACTAAAAACAGATGTATTTAACTTCATTATGGGTTTTGATTTCAGGTACCCTTTAACAGATAGAGCTCTGTGATATTTAGCAGCAACTCACTGATTACTTTTGTGGTCACCATAGCAACTATGATACAATTAAGTTGAGAGGCTCACCGTGTACATGCAGGGCAGACAAAAAGGGACATATAACTGTCATTTCTGAACTAATGTGGTGGATCAATTTCTGACCATTCAACAAAAGAAGGGACAAATTTGGCAAAAATCAATATTTTTAAAAACGTCCGTCTTTTTTTTTCTAATGAAATCAGATGAAATCAATGAGAAAATGTTTCTATACCTGCCTACAAGAATCAATGCCCATGATGGCTGCATACGAAGGCTACTGTGAAAAAAAATCAATTCCTTTGCTAGCTGTAAATGTAAAGATTCAACCTGCTGTCACTGACCGTACATAAATAGCAGATATAACACGTTTCTACAGGTAAGTCCATCCACAGGTCAGGCTTCAGGGGCGGATTTTAATAACATGGTCTGAAATAGTGGGCTTAAAGGTACACACCGGCTTAAAAGTTATGAAATCAACATTGCAGAGTATAATACAATAAAAAAAATCATCAATATTCATGATTTACTGCGGTACCCGCCGCGATATTAGATTCGATTCACCCTGCAGACCCCAGCTAGCTCGGTGGCCTAGCAGGTAAGGCATCTGCACTAGTAAGCAGGAGGTCGTGGGTTCGAATCCCACCTGAGCAAGCATGTGATTTTTTCTCACGTGCTCTCACAAGCACTGAGTATACAGTGCTCATCCATTGGACTCGGCAGCAATGTATTCAGACTCGGCCCCGTACTCGGACCCTGAAGTACTCGGAGTACTATGTACTCGGATTTGAGGACTTAACTGGGCGTCCGGCCTCAGTAAACGAAAAGCAACAACTCATTGAAATTGGGGTTCGCCCCACAGTGTATGTCAATTTCGCACTTTAAATCGCGACTCAAATAGTCGCGCTTTTTGTTGTGTTCCCACAGCCAAAAAAGCGCGATCCAAATCGTACCGGTACGATTTTTATCACGGGCCCGTCTTGCATGATGGGATATTTAATAAAAAAAAACGGTATTTTTTGGTGCACCGTTCACACTGCAAATAATCCCGACTTTTTGCAAAAAGACGCACTATTAGTGCGATTTGGAGTGCGCGACTATTTGGGTCGCGCTCCAAATCGCGACCCAAATAGTCGCGCTTTCTTGGTGTGTGAGAACGTGCCTAATAAAAACCAATAGTCCCTTGAAAGATGAGTTTCTTTTAACTACCGACTAAGTGTTAACGAGTTCCTGGCTCCAGATTTGACCTCCTGAATATTCTGATAGTGGAATATGTGAGGATAATATTTCTCTGTAAAGTAGTATGGAGTCTAGGACTACAGATAGATTTGTTTCAATGTTTATTTCAGAATTCTTTGAATAATGCATTGTGCTGCTACAGAGAACTGGGAGGGGCATATAAAGAATTTATAGAAATAAAAAAACAACACAACTCTTGTATGGATTATCAGATTCAACTCAAATTAAAATAATGTTTTAATATTCCCTGGCAATCTCATCTGAATTTACAATAATACATGGGTAATGCTGACTATAACAAGATTTGATTTGATTTGATTTGACTTGATTCCACTTACAGCCAATCCAAAAATGACCAGGGGTTGGGGAGGCCCCATTTTTATAGGGCGTGCCCAAGTCGACACGACACCCTCCGAATTGCGCAAACTCGTCGTGCCAATGCGGGAAGTGCGTAAACTATGCGTAAACTATGCGTGAACTCGTCGTGCCAGTTTGTGTCAATGTGGACACTGATGGGCACGCATTCGTGAACCATTTGTGAACGCGTCGTGAACTCGTCGTGGACTATGCGTGAACTAGTCGTGAACAGTGCGGGAGCCTCACAGTTCGTGCCCCAAAATGTCACGACTTGCCACGACAACATCGTGGCCAAAAGTCGTGCAAGTGTCAGCCTGGCTTTACAACGAATCGAATCTAGCATATAGAAATTACATGCTTATGGATAGTTGAGTCTGGAAAATAGACTTCGCCGTGTCTGGCGTTTACGTTGTTGTAACGTATTACTGTTGCAATGCATAGCCACGTGTGTTGACTATCATTTTAGATCAGCTACAGCGCAACTTGTTCTTTTTTTCCGGAAGATAAGTACTTGTACTCGTACTCGTACTCGGAAGGTAAGTACTTGTACTCGTACTTGTACTCAGGTGCACAAGTACTTGTACTCGGAAACCAGTTCTTGTACTTGACTGGCAAAGTACTCGACCTGTCTTGGTACTCGGCAGTTAAAGTACTCGGCAGTACTTGGTACTCGGAAAAAAGTACTCGACTACAACACTGGCCATTTGTTACATATGTTTTCTACAACTACGGCCCAACTATTTGGAACATGGACCCATGTTGAGATGCCACATAATGCATTCACTCTGAAGTCTTAGCCCAAGTTGCACCTCATCTTCATTGCAAATTGTGACTGCTGTCTCAGACCTCAAACCCTGCCAACTTTCCATAAACCTTATACCTTATACTGACATCCAAATGGAAATCCCAACTGTACAGTAAATTTGAAATTGGTAACAGTGAAGTGTAATTTGCTTTCTCTTATGAATGGATAGTGAATATGCTGGCCTAAGGGCATTGGTTCATGTAACAACAAGCTAATGAGTAATGGTGCACAGGCATAGAACTCAGTGACCTGCTGCAAATTCTCAGTCATATACAAAAAATCAAAATTCCATCAATTACAAAAATCTTGAAGGACTTTTGCTCAACTGTAGAAAGTAATTTGAACGTAATGCTCTTCTCTTTTAGGCATGGGGTGCTTCTGCAAATGTTAACCAATGCTGAGTGAATAATGTATTTGGTGAAGATTATTTAGAATTAGATATTTCATTTCAGTGAAATTCCTGACTTGTACAACTCAGATGAAGCTATTGTTAGTGAATGTATAATTCCATTATAATAATAATAATAATAATAATAATAATAAAACCACATTTATACAGCGCATTAAAAATCACTGATCTCTCAATGTGCTTTACACAATTAAAACTAATCCATGAACATTACCTAAAATACCAGACCTGCTGATTCGAAAACCACTAGCTAAAATATATTAAGGAAAACCATTTAAATTACCAGACAAGTCAACCCAATAAAACATACAAAAGGTATAAAATGCAAGACACTGAACGACACAAGTTAAAAACATAAACAAATCACTGATATAAATGACATTAATATAACTACACAAGAGACCAATTAAATGAAACATGGATACAAGAACATCAAGTCAAAAGTACAATATAATACAGACCACTCGTATTATAATGATAATGCATGGAGGATTGAACGAGACAGAATAAGAAAGTTAAACTAAGCAGACAAGGTTAACCCAGTAAAACAAACAAACAAACAAAAGAAGCATTGCAATAACTTATGTTACGGTAGATTTTACCAAGGTCAGAAATATCACCCATTAACTGCCATACCAGTGCTATACCATCTGAGCTATCCAGCCCTACGATGGGGCCTCCCTATAGTCAACTATCTTTGCTCAGGGTGCCAGTCAGAAGCCATGTAACGCATTAAATGCCATACTAGTGCTGTTCCATCTGAGCTATCCAGACATATGATGGGGCTTCCCTATAGTCATCTATCTTTGCTCAGTGTGCCAATCAGAAGCCATGTAACCCATTAAATGCCCTAATATGCTGTACCATCTGAGCTATCCCGCCCTAATGGGGCCTCCCTATAGTCATCTATCTTTGCTCAGGGTGCCAGTCAGAAGCCATATAACTCATTAACTGTCATACCAGCACTCTACCATTTGATCTATCCAGCCCTATGATGGGGCCTCCCTATAGACAACTATCTTTGCTCAGGGTGCCAGTCAGAAGCCATGTAACGCATTAAATGCCATACTAGTGCTGTTCCATCTGAGCTATCCAGACATATGATGGGGCTTCCCTATAGTCATCTATCTTTGCTCAGGGTGCCAGTAGGAAGCCGTGTAACCCATTAATTGCCATACTAGTGCTGTACCACCTGAGCTATTCAGCCCTATGATGGGCCCTCCCTATAGTCATCTACATTTGCTCAGGGTGCCAATCAGAAGCCATATAACCCTTTAACTGCCACTCCAGTGCTCTACCATCTAAGCTATCCAGCCCTTTGATGTGGCCTCCCTATAGTCAACTATCTTTGCTCAGGGTGTCAGTCAGAAGCCAGATAACCCATTAAATGCCATACTAGTGCTGTACCATCTGAGCTATCCAGCCCTATGACAGGGCCTCCCTCTAGGCAACTATCTTTGCTCAGGGTGCCAGTCAGAAGCCATGTAACCAATTAAACGCCATACTAGTGCTGTACGATCTGTGCTATCCAGCCCTATGATGGGGCCTCCCTATAGACAACTATCTTTGCTCAGGGTGCCAGTCAGAAGCCATGTAACGCATTAAATGACATACTAGTGCTGTACGATCTGAGCTATCCAGCCCTATGATGGGGCCTCCCTATAGACAACTATCTTTGCTCAGGATACCAGTCAGAAGCCATATAACTCATTAACTGTCATACCAGCACTCTACCATTTGATCTATCCAGCCCTATGATGGGGCCTCCCTATAGACAACTATCTTTGCTCAGGGTGCCAGTCAGAAGCCATGTAACGCATTAAATGACATACTAGTGCTGTACGATCTGAGCTATCCAGCCCTTTGATGGGGCCTCCCTATAGACAACTATCTTTGCTCAGGGTGCCAGTCAGAAGCCATGTAACGCAATAAATGACATACTAGTGCTGTACGATCTGTGCTATCCAGCCCTATGATGGGGCCTCCCTATAGACAACTATCTTTGCTCAGGGTGCCAGTCAGAAGCCATATAACCCATTAAATCACATTCCAGTGCTCTACCATCTAAGCTATCCAGCCCTTTGATGTGGCCTCCCTATAGTCAACTATCTTTGCTCAGGATGCCAGTCAATAGCCATATAACCCATTAACTGTCATACCAGCACTCTACCATTTGATCTATCCAGCCCTATGATTGGGCTTCTGCAGTCAGAATCTGCATTTTTTGTTTCATTAATTTGTCTTTTTCTTTTTAACAGTTACCATGCAAACAACCAGTGTTGTAATTCAGGATAAGTTTCGTTCAAATATCAGGATAACCAGACTGAATGAGATGGGAGCACAGACTCAGCCAGGCAAGTTATATTTACAAAGTCGTCTGCCTGCATATTCACTCCTTTGTTATCTTCCATCTTAGATCTTACCTACCCTCACCAACATCCCTTTGTCCCCTTTCCCCTGATCTACTTGTCCATCCATCTATTCTCTTGGTGGTTTCCTAGCCCTGTTGCATGCTTTCCCTGTTTCCCTGGTTACTCTGTCCCCCTTTGTTCTGCTCCTCTCATCCATTTATGTCTACCTTTACTTGCTGATGTGACATCATGCTTTTGCCTCTAGTTGATACCATGGCCATGGAGCTAGGAAACCAAGAGATACCACTTCTAAATATTCTATTTACATGTACAAGGTGACCACACATGTCACTAGCTAGTGCACCATCAACAATACAATTCACTTGCTTTACTGTGTTTGGGGCAATACTTTGCATGCACTGTGTCACTACATCACATTAGGTAGTTTGATCATCACAATCATCCCCATCAATATCAACAGAAGCATCTAGTGACTTGATCCACCCCAATTTGGGTCTGTATTGCTTGCTTTCATGCATTCTGGGTCACGTGGCACAAGTTTCAAAACATTGCATCCCAAAATGACTGGAAATTTTCTCTCCTATTCCTAGGATTACAGTCGTCTATGCGTGACACAACAAAGCTGGCCATAAGTTTGTGACCAAGGATTTCTACTTCAGCTTGTAGATAGCCATCTATGGGTATTTCAAGATTATTTGCACCTATTAATCTAAAAAATCCACCCACATCACCCAATTTTCCAACATTCCTGGCTAAATGTTTATTATAAAAGTCCCAAGAAAATAGGGATGTTTCTGCTCCTGTGTCAATGACACACTTAGCAGGGACCCCACAAATAATAATCTCAGCAGTGGGACTGCACTCAAACAGCTTCTGCCTATCAGATTCACTAAACACTCTGTCAGCCACCATGGTGTGGGTGATGGGCTCTTTGTCATCCCCCGACATACTGCCCTCTATGACGGAGGTGTCAGGTTTCCCGAAGCCTGAACTTCAGCCACTATGCCTTGAGCACTAGGTTCTGTATCAGTCTTGGCATTGTCACTACATGCACCCTTCTTAAGATCATAATCGCGCTTGTAACAACTCTCACTAACATGCCCCCTCTTCTTATTATTACTGCACTGTACATGGGTTCTTCCTTCTTGAGTTTCTCGCCAGCGGATAAATCCAACTGGCGAGAATACGTGTCCAGATCCTCTACCCACTCTTTAAGGGTCTGATCCGCGGATTTCCTTGGACGACCACCAAACTTGGCGAGCTTTATCGGAGTTGACCTTTGGAACCTCAAATTTTTGAAGGCCCCTCTATATCAGCGAAAGCCTTCTGTGACTGCGCAAGCGATTTTGTTAGGGCCTCAGCCAAATCATCCTCGGAAGCCACCCTTATAAAAATCCACCATAGATTTACTATAGTAAAACTGTAGTTTTACTCAAGTTCATAAAGTTTTACTGTAGTAAGTAAAGTACAAGTAAAGTTTTCACTAAAGTAAAACTACTGTAGTTTTACTACAATTAAAACTAAAGTCAAACTATAGTGAATAAGCAGTATTTTTGAAGTAATACTATAGTAATTCTATTCTTATTTTTACTGTAGATTCACTTTAACTTTACTGCAATAAAAACTACAGTAATACTGCAGTATCCTTGTAGTAAAGCAATAGTAGTTTGTTTGATAATACTTTAAATTTACTGCAGTAAAAACTGCATCCAAACCCAAGTCAAACTATAGTGAATCTGCAGTATTTAAGACGTAATACTGTAGTATTTCTACTCTTAGTTTACTGTAGATTCACTTTAACTTTACTGCAATAAAAACTACAGTAATACTGCAGTATCCTTGTAGTAAAGCAATAGTAGTTTGTTTGATAATACTTTAAATTTACTGCAGTAAAAACTGCATCCAAACACAAGTCAAACTATAGCGAATCTGCAGTATTTTATAAGTAATACTATAGTATCTCTACTCTTAGTTTACTTTAGATTCACTTTAACTTTACTGCAATAAAAACTGCAGTAATACTGCAGTACCCTTGTAGTAAAACAATGGTAATTTATTTGACAATGCTAAAACTTTACTGCATCAAAACTCTAGTCAAACTATAGTGAATCTGCAGTTTTATAGAAGTAATACTGTAGTATTTCTAACCATGGTTTACTGTAGATTCACTTTAACTTTACTGCAATGATAACAGCAGCAATTCTGCAGTATCCTTGTAGTAAAACAATTGATTTTTGTGCATTGAAACTATAAGCTTTGGTAATACGAAAGTATATTATTGTCGTACATGTCAAACTAAATTATACAGTTTGTACATGTACAAAACAATTAGATGTACGTGTACATCTGCTCCGACTGTCCCTGATAGCAGACGGACGTCTTAAAGACGTCATCAACTGGTCGTAAACTGATTTACTGGTCGTACATCGTATGAACGACGTGATTTTTTAGTCATGCCTGAGACGAGTTTTTAGCAATCCTTTTTGTGGTTTGAAATGACCTGATTAGGACGTTTTTTCACGTCAGAAATTAACCACTTTTGCACGACTAAAATCTGAAGTAATATTTACGCTTTTTCTCTGACCAATATATAACGTATATTTTATACCCTCAATTTAGTCAATTTCATGTAACCATGGAGGTAGAATGTAACTTACACTCATGTCCTACCGGAATCTACACTCAAAAGTCAAGTACCAACGTGTTTGCCAAAGAATTTTTTTTTCGAAATTTTAAACCATTGCGCGCTAAGTTTCATAAACTTGTGCTAGTCTACAAGTATAATGCTTGAAATGTGGAGTGCCTATTAGATGCCAATAATCAGCATCTGTGTTATTGTATTGACAAAAATCATGTTACAGTAATAGCTGTATTTGTAGTTTTAAAGTTATTTCAATAACAGTGGCCACTGTACCGTGTATAAATAAATAAAAATCAAAACAGTAGTGAGACAACACACGTCTCCCCGACGCTAAAGGACTTGGCAAGTTTACGGATCATATTCAATCGACCGTTAGAATTTGTATGTGGAGGAAATGTAACGGACGGCAGTGCGCAATTTGCTCTGGAATTCCTCGAGATTTGGTGAAACAGTGAATATTTTACGCATATTTGTGTATATCCATGCTTTCTCTTGAATCCTCTGTATTTATATTCATAGGTTTAAAACCGATGTCGGGTGAGGAAAAGGCCCTAATCATTTAGTTGCGATGATCGTAACCCTAGGTCTGCATGGGGACAGGGACATAGGGTTACGAAGAAGTTCATTCAAACATTGGAGGAAAAACTTTTTGGCCAACTCCTGAAGTACGTTCCACTTAGTTTTCCACTTTCCAAAATCCCAACACAAAATCTGACTACATGGATCTGATTGGTACTTATCAATGAGTCATATAAAACCACTTTGGATATCGAAAGATCATTATATTCAGAAAAAAATACCACAAACTTACCGAAGGTGTCGAGATTTCCCTCCGTTCGCCGTCAATCGGCCATTTTGAATAGTGCGCGGTGTGCCATCTCGACCAAATTACGTCACGTGAAATGCCGTTTTGGCTGTTCCACCTTTCAAACTCAACCTCGCAGCCCTATGGAGGGTGTTCCCAGAATAACACGTGCGCTGTGCATTGTGATGTACCGTGTACGTACGTGTACATGCATGCATATCGCATACAGTATGGAGGAGGTTTTTTTTAAGTTCGCATTGTTTGTCCATGTCAAGCTGCTGCTGACACCTGAAGGAAATGCTAAGATTTTCAATGATTTCCTTCATGGAATGGTCCCACAAACAGACAAAATGTTAGCAAGTCACAAACTCGCGCGACCAATCGATCCATGATCAAACAGAAATAAAAAGGTCATCCACCTCATCACAGATCGCGAAGTGGTGGGTCGAATTAACGGTGGACTGAAAAATATATCCGGTCATCAATATTACACCAAAAATGATCATACCCGGTAGATCAGTGAGGATATATTCCTAAAAAATATCACCGGAATATTCCATCGGGAAAACCCACTTTCTTACTACAAATCTGCACCGAGCCGGCCGGCTGTGGGCCACCGTCCGTATACGGTAACGAACCCGGCCGCGATCCAAAAAGGTACGACCGAGCGCATACATTTCAAGCCACGGCGAAAACTCTGTACCGAGCCGGCCGGCCGTGAGCCGCCGTCCGAACGGTGGAACGAAC